>CM064884.1:77022228-77352256 GCA_003313485.2 Penstemon barbatus | reverse complement strand
TTCTAGCAGCTGAATACTCATGATGTATTCCTTTGACATTACAATACTCTTCAACAGTAGAGTTTGTGAACTCTGTCCCTCTATCTGATCTGATCTTCAATATTTTGATACTCTTCTCATTCTGGATCAGTTCCATCAGATTTGTAAGATGTTCCTTGGTTTCACTTTTCTTCTTCATGAAAATCACCCAAGTATATCTTGAATAATCATCCACAACAGCTAGGCAGTATTTCTTTCCACCATTGCTGACTGGATCAATGGGTCCAAATAAGTCCATATGTAGTAGCTCCAATATTCTTCCAGAAGATTGATGCTTCTTGCTTTTGAACGATGACTTGATTTGTTTACCCTTCTGACAGGCGTCACAGAGCTTATCTTTGCTCATGACTGTTTTAGGAATCCCTTCTACCAAATCATTCTTGATTAATCTGTTGATGGTCTTGAAGTTTAAATGATTCATTCTCTTGTGCCATAGCCAACTAACTTCACTTGGTGCAGATGCAACCAAACAAATACTTGAATTCTTGTCAACAGAATCCCAGTCGACTATGTAGATATTTCCTTGTCGTCTTCCAGATAAAATTACCTTCTTTGTACCAATCTGTTCAACATAGCACTTATCTGTTGAGAAGATGACTGAATATCCCTTGTCACAAAATTGACTTATGCTCAGCAGATTATATTTGAGGCCTTTGACATATGAGACGTCAGATATCTCTATGTTTCCTCTGATTAACCTTCCTTTAGCTTTAATCTTGCCTTCTTTGCTGTCTCCAAATGTAACACTTGGACCATCCACAGCAACTGCATCTGTCAGCTCATGTATGTTTCCACACATGTGTCTTGAACATCCACTGTCCAAGTACCAAATCTTCTCTACTTTACTCCTACTCCTAATCCTATCCTACAAAACAAAAATAAAATTGTTTTAGGTACCCTTATTGAGAGGGTCCTGAAGGATTAGTTCCACCTTTGACAACCCAAGATGTTGATGTCTTAGGCTTCTTAGGTTTCTGAGTTTTGACAGGAGCATGAACAGTTTCATCATAATTATCAGATAAGTCATGTTGATGATCAGTATGATAAGAATAATGTTCATAAGCAGGGTAAGGTGCATGATAAGCAGGATATGCATGCATTGGATGAGCAGGATAAGGTGCATAGTAACTAGGAAATTGAGGTGCATGATACATAGGATGATATGCAGCAGGTTGCACATAATATGACTCATTTCCATACCAAGCATTTTGATTTTTCTTGTTCTTATGCTTCTTTGGTTTACTAACAGTTTGCTCATTAACAGACGACTTAGTTTTCTCACTAGTCTGATTAGTCTTAACCTTATCAGAAGACTTCCTAGGACTCTTCTGTTTGGGTTTACTAGTCTGTTTTCCTACACTAGGCTCTTTGCTCTTTTTAGCCTTAGGAGATTTCTTCTCCTTTAATACTTTCTCAGATGAGGTAGGTTTAGAAGTTTGAACATACAGAATGACCTTACTATTGTCAGCAGAAATGAATTTTTCAGTATGGTTCAATTCTAGTTTATCCTTTTCTAAAGGTGTCTCCTGTTTACTAGATGTAGGCATGGATGCAACAGTTGACTTATCATGAGACTCGATAATTTTCTCAAGTTCCATGATTTTTCCTTTATAGACCTCACATTCAGCTTTCAGAGATTCATGCTCTTGCTCAAGCTGTTTATACTCAGCTGATTCTTTAGGCTTTTCAGCTTTAAGTTTCAGTGAGTTATTTTGCTCTTTTAGCAAGCTCATCTCTTCCTTAAGCTTAACAAATTCTCCAGCAATAGTAGTATTATTTAACATCATTTGCTCTAGAGAATCAAACAATTCATTATTTGGAGGAGTTACCTCATCCTCGGAGTCATCAGATTCCTTAGCCATCAGGCAGAGGAGAGCAGGTTTCTCTTCATCAGAAGATTCTTCATCAGACGTGTCTGAATCTGAATCAGATGAGTAGACAGCAGCAAGCTTTTCTGCTTCAGCTACCATTGCTTTCCCTCTTTGATGCTTTCTTTCCTTTCTGATTCTCTTCTCTTCCTCAGTGTATTTTTCTGCTTTTGGATATGGACAGTCCCTGATGAAATGTCCCAATTTCCTGCAGTTATAACACATTAGTTTTGCTTTATAATCATCTTTCTCTTGAGAAGAAGAGTTTGGTTTAGAAGTAGAAGCAGCATGATTGTATTTGTTTTTCATCTTTCTCTTATAGAACTTCTTGAAGTTGTTCATCAATAATGCTACATCTCCAGCAGTGTACTCCTTCTTGTTGAGTAGAGATGCTTCATCAGATGAGTCCACATCTTTGCTTTTGTGAGCTGGTCTTCTTGGATTTTCAGCAGCAACAAGTGCAGCTGTGGGACTTGAAGTTGAGGTTTCTTCAACACCCATTCTAGGCAGTTTATACTCATACGCCTTGAGTACGGAGAACAGCTCTGTAAGAGAAATCTTCCCCAGATCTCTTGATTCTTCCATAGCTGTCACCTTCATATTGAACTTGGGGGGCAGGGCCTTCAGAACTCTGACGGTGATCTCCTTGTCAGTAAAGGTCTTTCCCAGCTTAAGAACTTCATTCAATGTTCTGGTAAACCTGGTATCCATCTGATCAATGGTCTCTCCAGATTTCATCTTGAAGTTGTCCAGCTTCTCCAAGGCAACACTGAGCTGATGCTCTTTGATGGCGTCGTTTCCTTCACTCATGTCACGAACCTTGTCCCACATCTCTTTTGCAGTTTTGCAATGTTTGACCTTGTCAAACCGATCATTATCCAGGGCTTTGGTCATGATGAAACGGCCAACTTTATCCAGATTGAACAGCTTTATTTCTTCGGCTGTCATCTCTGTCAGATCTTTTTCCACCACCATTTCAGCTTCATCCACTATAATGGTCTTGGTGAATTTGAATGGACCTTTAATGATACATGTGTACATGTTGTCATTATAGGCTGCTAGAAAGATTTCCATTTTAATCTTCCAGTCCTCAAATGACATACCAGCAATGTGGGGAACATGACTGATACAATCCATTTTTCAAAAAGTTTTGATTTTTCAAAAATATGCTCTTTTGAAAAAGTTTGAAAACCTTTGAAAAACACTTGGATCAAGCTCGTTGATCAGGCAGCTGATTCAAATGAACCACCCGCTCTGATACCACTTGTTGGTCCCAAGTGGTCAGAAGAGGTTTAGAGGGGGGGGGGGGTGAATAAACCTCTTTAAAAATTTTCTTCAAATTTAACTTTAAAACTTTCACTTTAACTGAACAGACTAAGCTGATCAGATTAGTTAGTTACAACTCTGTTCGCGAACAAATCTTTGAACAGCCTTGTTGACCACTCGTCTGATTGTTACTTAGCTGATTTTGCAAAATCAGTTTTAATACTTAGAGTACTTGCAGCGGATTTTCAAAGTGTTTTTCACAAGTAATCTTAGTAGTTTGAAAAATGTTTTCCCCAGTTTTATAAACTCCTTTAAAATCTTTTTCAAACAGTTAGGTTAATGTGTTTTATGCAAACTGAAAATATGCAAGTAAAATGCAAACAAAACACATGCAATTTTTATAGTGGTTATATGGATTTGAATATCCTTTAGTCCACTCTTCCAAGTCACACAGATCTTGGGTTATACTATAATCACTAAGTTTACAGTATACTCTGCTTGCGCCAATCAACAAATGAAACGGCCACAAGTGCGCAGTAAGAAATCACAAAGAAATCCTACTTCTCTGAAGTAATATCACTCACTTAGACGGATATCTACTTCTCACAACACTCTTGATTACAAAATCACTCAGAAGATGTATTTTTCTTGATTCTTCAACTCTGCTTTCGTCAACAAATGACTCAGCTGATGAGTGAGCTGTTCTTGAGACTTAAAGAATTTTGCTTCGGAAATTTCTCTCAGAAAGTGTGTTGCTTGTTTCTTCTTCGTCTCTTTCAGCTATTTATACTTGAGGATAGAAAAATGTCCGTTGAAGAGAGACAAGATTCAAATTCCTCGAGTACTGGTCCTTAAAATCCGCGAACGGCTCTTTTGCAGTCTGACCGTACTATGAACAGTACTATTCTGCAGGCAGCATTAAATGCACCCAGCTGATGTGAAGCATTTCTTCAATCATTTGTCTTTAATAACCTTGTACTTCAGCATTTATTACTCCAAGGGGCATTTATTACCGTTGGGAACACTTCATGATCTTCTTCACTTGGCTGACGAAACTACAAGTCTGATGGTGAACTCTGCTGATCTCAAACTTGAACAAATCTGATTTGAGTCGGCTGATCTTCATCAGTCTGATAACTTTACTTCAGCAGATCAGAAGTCTTGGACCTTGAAATTTTGAGTCTTCTGATGTCTTCTTTACTTAGTCAAAATTCCTCTAAGGGATCATCAGCTAAGTTACTCCATACTTAGCCAATCTTGAAGTTTTGGAATCCTTCAAAACCTCCCTTAACAAATTGTCTTCAGTGCCTTCATCTTCATCCTTATCCAACAGACTCTAAGTCCATTTAATTAAAATCTCTTATAATTAATTAAATCCAACTTAATTAATTAATCCACAAATTAAATTCCAATTTAATTTATGATCATTATCCAATTCCAATTGGATCCCAATTTGTTCCAATTGGGTCGACCCAGTCGACCCACCCATAATAATCGACCCAGTCGATTATTCACCCAGTCGACCCAGTCGACTCGGTCGTTCTTATTTCCTCGCTTTCGCTTCATGTGTATTGTGTATGCCCCCGTAGGTTCACCACATAATTGGTCGTGGGTTATAATTAAATATTATTTAATTATTCGAGTAAGACTTACTCTAAATCAATCGAACACTCTGTCGATTGATCATTCCAAAATTAGCACCCCTGCCAATTTGGGAATTCTCCCACACTCCACGGTCGATGTCTAGCCACAAGCCCATGGAGCCCAATCACTGATGAATTAATTCAGTGAACCTTTTAACTCATTTACAATTTCCGTATACGCCATAATCTCTCCATCGATCAATCTCCCAGTCGAGACTTAAGGGTATGGTCTTTCATCGGTTCCCTTTTCTTTTGTCTTGACCTTATCCATTCTGGTCTCGAAATAATTCTCTTTGACTTAACCTTTATGAGCTACTTACATAAAACCGTCAGATACCTCGGCCGAGGATTTTACCAGAATTAATTTCTCACAGAAATCCATAGGAGAATTTCCCAACCTATCAAGTCGGGTCAATAGATCATTTGTTGATGATATGAATCTGCATACGAGTTCCTCTATACCCAATATGAGTCCACAGAGACTTTCTGGCGATCTCCAGTCAGTCGGGACTCATATCAAAGCATAGACGTTCTCGCACCGGATAAACCCTATCATCTCAAGTAGTTAGGGATCGTTCCTCGTATACTATTGTAAATTGGAATAACTTCAACCCCGATATGCGACTACCGCTTCCATGGTGAGTTATTTCCTAATTGGGGTATTCAGTGCACTTGCCATCCCAGCAAGCCACCCACTTATGTGTATCGACTATCCCAGTCACGCTCGTGGACCCCAGCGTTCTCCAGTTCATCGGAGTATACACAACAGTGAGAGTCTAACCGAATCCAATGATGTCCTATCTCGATTAGATTCTACGACTCTTGAATATATATTCTAGATCACGGCCTTGGAGATCAGTCCACGGGTTGTCCCATAGCCCTGTGATCTAAGGACTTCTATCCTTATGCGTAGATAATTATTACATAAGATAAAGATAATCATTTAATAATAAAATGCATTTATTAATCCAATTGAATGGTCATTTCAATTGAATGCAGCCAAATAGTTGGCTTGCAGGACACTATTCTATCAAAAATTATGTTGATTAATTAAGCTTAATGCTTTTTTTAATACATAATTATTTGTAGCCATTGTTTTGAATTCTAAATCAAATCAATTTTTAAAGGTATGATTTCCTTCAAATCATTTGATTAGCTAGCAAAATAATTTGTCTTCAATTTGTCTCCAATTTGTCTAGCTTAATATCTTACCCTATTTATTTAAAATCAATTCTTTTGGAAAGATTTCATCTCCACCTAATTACTAAACCTTGTCCACATTCATTGAAAAATTAGTCACATGATTTAATCTTGCAAAATCATTTTGATTGTGACAAAATCATTTTTGAATTTCAAAATCTTTCCCTATTGAACCAACTCTACTCAACTATAAATACCAACTCTTTTCTCACGGCAAAGCACAACTCCTCAATTCCAAAAGGTCTCAATTGCTAAATCATTCTCTTTGCTAAAGTGTTTTTTAGTAGTCTTTATTTTTGTTAAAATCATTTTTCTCAAAGGCTTTTTAAAATATCTTTTCTTCTTGCTCTTGAAATCTTGAATATACTCTAAGTTATAGAAGAAAAAGATCAGCGCTCACTACTTTGCAAAATCAGCTCATTTTGGAGCATATATTTGTAATCAAAATTTTACTACTGTTTTTGAGCGAAAGTTTTGTACTTGCAAGCTCGTAGTGCGATAGGACTGAGTGTTCTAGCAAGCACTGTTTTTGTGCGATAGGTAGGAACCTAGCAAGCACGGTTTTTGTTGAGCAATAGGTTAGGCCTAGCAAGCTCGTTTCGAGAGAAAGAATTGATCTTGTAATCTCGAGTGGCGAAGGTTCGTCCTGCAAGCCACGATATATTAGTGAATTTTACCCAGGGGTGCTGGAAGAGAGGAAGTAGGCCGTTGGGGCGCGAACCTCTATAAATTGTGTTTACCTTCTCTCCTTTTATTTTTTGCACTTTACTTCTTTCGTAACTTTAATCTTAAAATCATTGGAACGATCAACTTTTATTTAAAGTTACTGGAACTATTTACTAATTGTCTTCTGAAAATAAACTCTTTGAAAAAGTTATATACCTAATTCACCCCCCCCCCCCTCTTAGGTATCAATTGGTACCAGAGCAGGTGCTCTATTATTTATTTAACTGTGCGGGTTAACCCCCGAGAGCTAACGATCTTATGTCTACTTTTAGCAATGATGTTTTCGCAGAAGGACAATCGCATAACAGGCCCCCACTATTTGATGGAACTGCATACTCAATATGGAAAATTAGAATGGAGGAATTCATGATCTCCATTGATTGTGATCTATGGAGTGTAATTCTTGAAGGACCCTACATACCAATGAAAACCGAAGGCGAGAAGCAAATCTCCAAAGCATGGAAGGAACTAACCGACACTGACAAGAAACTGGTGTCACTAAAAGAATTGATTCTCTATTTTTGCTTATAACTTTATTTTCTACTGCTTTTCTTACTGAAGACTCTCGAATTGCTTGCTGCTTTTGAATTGTTAATTGCTTAGATCATATATTCATTGCTACTAAACCATCTCAGACTTGCTGAAATCATTGTTGCTATTAGCTAAGAGAGGGTGAATTAGGTATATAACTTTTTCAAAGAGTTTATTTTCAGAAGACAATTAGTAAATAGTTCCAATAACTTTAAATAAAAGTCGATCGTTCCAATGATTGTAAGATTAAAGTTACGAAAGAAGTAAAGTGCAAAAAATAAAAGGAGAGAAGACAAACACAATTTATAGAGGTTCGCGCCCCAACGGCCTACTTCCTCTCTTCCAGCACCCCTGGGTAAAATTCACTAATATATCGTGGCTTGCAGGACGAACCTTCGCCACTCGAGATTACAAGATCAATTCTTTCTCTCGAAACGAGCTTGCTAGGCCTAACCTATTGCTCAACAAAAACCGTGCTTGCTAGGTTCCTACCTATTGCACAAAAACAGTGCTTGCTAGAACACTCAGTCCTATCGCACTACGAGCTTGCAAGTACAAAACTTTCGCTCAAAAACAGTAGTAAAATTTTGATTACAAATATATGCTCCAAAATGAGCTGATTTTGCAAAGTAGTAAGCGCTGATCTTTTTCTTCTATAACTTAGAGTATATTCAAGATTTCAAGAGCAAGAAGAAAAGATATTTTAAAAAGCCTTTTTGAGAAAAAAGATTTTTGCAAATATAAAGACTACTCAAAAAAACTTTAGCAAAGAGAATGATTTAGCAATTGAGACTTTTTGGAATTGAGGAGTTGTAGTGCTCTGCCGTGAGAAAAAGAGTTGGTATTTATAGTTGAGTAGAGTTGGTTTAATATGGAATGATTTTGAAATTCAAAAATGATTTTGTCACAATCAAAATGATTTTGCAAGATTAAATCATGTGACTAATTTTTCAATGAATGTGGACAAGGTTTAGTAATTAGGTGGAGATGAAATCTTTCTAAAAGAATTGATTTTAAATAAATGGGGTAAGATATTAAGCTAGACAAATTGGAGACAAATTGAAGACAAATTATTTTGCTAGCTAATCAAATGATTTGAAAGAAAGTATACCTTTAAAAAATGATTTGATTTAGAATTCAAAACAATGGCTTCAAATAATTATGTATTAAAAAAGCATTAAGCTTAATTAATCAACATGATTTTCGGCCAAGTTGAAATAGGCAGGTCACGGCTCATTATTAAAATTGGTAGGAGGCCACTTTGATTTTAAACACATTTTTAGAAAAAGGGCCAAAAAATGTTGGACTAAAGGTATATATAAAAAATGGTTTGGGCTAGAAATTTTCTTGCTCTTTTATTCGAATGAAAATACTTACTAAGTTGACCACAATTTTCTTGAATCGAAAATTGGGCCTTCAGGGGTGCTAGGGGCTTCGATCTTGATCTTCATTCATAACGAGCCTTTAGCTAAAATTGGCCTTCTCATGATCTTCCTTCATAATTTGCATAAGCCTTTTCATATCAAACTTGGGCCTTCTTCATTGTTTTGGACTATCTCAACCTCCAAATAAGTTGCTCTTTCATAAATAAAAACCTGTCCAAATCATAAAACTAAAGAGCACACAACATGAATTAATTTCGATATTTAAATTTTAATTTCACTGTTTGATAAAGTGATCTATTAAATTATGTTAATTAATTAAGTGGTTAAATATGTCGATAGTTTATATTTTTTATATTAGAGTTTAGTGAATTACGTATAATATTTGAATACGTGAGCTAAGTTGAATGAAAAGATAATGTTAACAAACTTGTACGTAATTTTTTTTAGTAGAATTTTAAAACTGAAGATTTTATTTGAGTCCGAATCAGATGTCTATCAAAATATGATGGAGATGAGAATCTAAGGACAAGATCCCGATTCGACCCAATATAAATGGAACCTAATTTGGATCGGTTCGAATGTGCCCCAAATTCAGATAGCCCTAGATTCAACCCAATTTTTTTTATCTTATTTTTTTTATTTAATCCCACTATGCACTTTAAAAATAGGTTCATTCGCACTCTCAAAATTTTTTAATAGTAGATTTTACTTGTAAATCATATTTTTGCCTTGTTGTCTTTACGGCCATTGACTCGCCGCTGGGAAGTTATCTTAATCCATTTCTGTTAAATATCAACCTTCACTCTTTCTTAAAATAACATCACATTAGCCCTCAGGGCATATCTCCAACTGGCTGGCCAACAATTCATAAGGCTTGCTCCAACGGCAATGGTGGAGGTTCGAATTCCATTTGAAACTTGGATGGAAGCATTTTCATGAATTTGTCTAAAGGTCAATTGAGGTGAAAACCCCTTTGTGCGCAGAGTGTACAACAGTATGGTGGGATCCCGAGGCTTGATGGAGGCACATCCTACGATTTACATCCTTCAGGGTTCTAGGGCAAGGGTTCTGAGAGTCCAGCATTAGTCAAGTATAAGTTTGGACACCTGGATTAAAAAAAAAAAAAAAAAAAATATATATATATATATATATATATATATATATATATATATATATATATATATCATCACATGAATAAAATGATAGCGTATGATTAAATTGTCAAATTAGCAAAAAATAAAAAAAATAAAATAATAGTTTGTACATGAAAACTCCTTCACCACATGGTATAAATATGTATGGTAAATATCACATCACTATCTTTTATAGGGTTAAAATTAACTAATTAAGTCTGACTAGATGAGTATAATTAGGGCTGTCAATGGGGCGGATTCCAATTCGGATCTGTCCGAATTCGGTCCGATTTATTAGGATAATTGTCCAATTAGAGATTCGATGGACCTGATCCGATTATAAAGATCCGTAGTCCGAAACTCATGGAGCGAATATGGATTTAGGTAGATCTGATCCGTTAAAGATCCGTATCCTACAATAAATAAAAAGAAAGATATATATACATACTTTTTTTTATAAAAGTAAGTATCATTAATAATATTTTACCGTTAATTTAAGAAGATAGTATTTTATAACTCATTTATAAATTTATTTAAACAATATTCTCATTCTACAAATATAATATAGTAAAGAAACTTGAACATGTCAGCTAAAATTAAATAAAATTGAAAAGTTAATAAACTTGTTCTAGGAAAAAATATTAATTTAACTTTTTAAATGAAAATTTATTGATCCGAAAAAGATTCGATATTCGGCTAAATTCGATCAAGATCCGTTGAATTCAAAAAATCTCGATCCGAGCAAGATCCAAATCCGACAGAATTCAATAAATGAAACCGAATATGAATGAGACTGATCTGACCAGAATCCGACCCATTGACAGCCCTACATATAATATAATATGGCAATGGGTTAGTCCATGTCTCAATGGAGCGAAAAAGATGGACCGCACCATTTCGCTATAACTAATCTGCGGGCCGCAATTGAGTATATGGGCTAATCTTTTGGGGAAACCGAATGGGCCACCGGCCTTCAATATCATGCTTCGTTCTTTATGATATATTTAAGTATTTAACTGAAAATGATGGAGTGATTTACATATTAGACACATATGCCCTTTTGGAGAAATTATATGGTATAACACCACGTCATCAAGTACAGTGCAGCCGACCAATGTAATTATTACATGTGAAGTGAGACCCCATATCACTCCATGTTATCTTAAAATGTAGAAATTTGAAATTGTGTTCACATTATCCGGAAAATGGGTGATATAGATTCTCACCCCACATGTAATTGGTCGATTGCACCATGTGTGCTTGATAATGTGGTGTATCGATTATACTAAATTACTTAATGATAGAATATATTCTTATAAAATATTAAATAATGATGGGTATATCTATATTTTTCTGCATACCATCTTTTTTTATTTTTCCATTAAAGCTTTTTTTTATCTTTAAGCCTTCTTCTCCATCTAGCTAGATCCCTTCGAGGAAAATGCAAGATACTCTTGTACTATGTGAAATATATAGGAATGATTATGTGAATAATTAATCGTACACTAAAATGGGACATTCTTACTTAGACCTGGTCTAGGAGATTTTCCTAGACCTTGTGGTTGTAAAACACTCCACATCATCATTGTGACAGCACCACATCATCACATTTAATGATGTGGAGTGTTTTTCAACCACAAGGTCTAGGAAAATCTCCTAGACTAGGTCTAAGTAAGAATTTTCCCACTAAAATTATGTTGTACTTACTATTCAACATTCTGCATGAAACCTCCTAACTGTTCATATAGACTACTAAAATTTATAAAGTTTTTGTGACAAATATTTAACAATATTGTGGGATTCGATTGAAAAATATTTTACATAATAGTTTCATGCACATTTACATAACACTATCTTAAATAAAAAAATAATAACATAATGCTATCTTGTTTTTATGTTTAGATCCCTCTCATCCTTGTTTGTTCAGCTGGCATCCTTTTGAATACCCAGTGTGCAGTGTTTTTTGAATTTTATTTACCAAATTTAATTCCTCCGAATATTATAATAATTAAAAAAAAAAAGGTACTCTTCCTTAATAATCATGTTGTTCCCAATACGAATATTACAACACCCATAGTATATATTATTTTTAATACTTTGCAAAAAGAAAAAAAAAAAAAAAGGTAATTTCATTTGCTAAAAACAGGTTGTGTTTGTATTTCAAATTAAAATAACTGGTGAAATACAATTTCCCCCTTTAAAGTATGGGGATGGTATCAATTATCTCCTAAAGTATCAATCTGTTTTAATTTTGTAGTTTTTATTTCAAAAATACCCCTGTCCCTTTCATATAGGGATCTGGATCCATATTGGATCAACACATACAAGTAAATGAGTAATGGATTGTGATGGATCCATCAATGGCCATCGGATCAACTAAAGAATCCACCGGATCCAAAAAAAAAAAATTAATTATTGGAATGTGAAAATCTCTTCTCTCTAATTCTTTCCATGTTGCCGAAAATATATGAAAATATATATGTACTTATTTTTTAAAATTGCAATTTTAACCCCAAATTTTTGAAGAACCCCAAATCAGTCCAGAATTTTCAAAAAATTCAAATTTGCAACTTGACTACTATTTTCAAAAATTCGAATTGCACTTTTGGTCCCTCTATTTTTGAAAATTGCAATTTTGACCTCAAATTTTTGAAGAACCCAGAATTACATTTCAGTCCAGAATTTAATAAATTCAAATTTCCAATCCGAACACTGATTTTCAGGAACAAAATTTGCACTTTTGGTCCCTCAATTTTGGATATTGCAATTTTGACCCTAGATTTTTAAAAAATCAAGAATTGCAATTCAGTCCAGTATTTTAAGAAAATTGAAAATTTCAATTCGGCCCCTGATTTCAGAAATTCAAATTTGCACTTTTGGTCCCTCAATTCTTGGAAATTACAATTTGACCCCATATTTTTTAAAAACCAAGTCAATGTTTCAGTTCAGAATTCTCATAAAATTAAAAAAGTAAATTTGGCCCCAGATTTTCAGAAATCCGAATTTACTCTTTTGGTCCCTCAATTTTCAGAAATTACAATTTGACCCTAAATTTTGAAAAATCCAGAATTACGATTCAGTTTATTTTCGAAGATTAAAATTTTCATTTCGGCCCCCGATTTTCAGAAATTCAAAATTTCACTTTTGGTCCCTTTCATAGTTTCATAAATAAAAATATCTTTATTAATTTATAAAAATAAAATTGTCTCTTTATTAATCATGAATACATTCATCCACCAAATAACATTATGTTTTAATTTCTTCATTTTTTTTACCATACTTTTTTCAATATCAAATTTCTTCTTCATTTTCATCTCATTTTTTTATAACCAAAAGAAGCAAAATAAATGAAGAAATTTAAATTTAATATTGTTTGGTATATGGATGTATTCATAATTAATAAAAAAAATTGATGAAGAAATGAAGAAATTAAAACATAATATTGCTTGGTGTCAACCGTGAATTTTGCGAAAAAAATTCGAAGGAAAATTACTCAATATTTTTAATAATAATTTGTACCGGAAGTAAATGAGATAATTATCACCAAATCAAAACATAGAAAAATAAAAAGAAAAAAATTGAGATAGAAATATAAAAAATTGAAACATAAAATAAAGAAAATAAATTGAAACTTAAATCAAGAGAAAAATGAGACGAAAATAAAGAAAATATTTGACCATAAAATCGAAAGAAATCAAAAAAATGAAGAAAGTGAAATATAATATTATTTGGTGGATGGATAAATTCATAATTAACATAAATATTTTTTTGAAAAATTAATAAAGAAATAATGTATTTGTTTCAAAAGGGACGGGGGAATTTTTGGAATAAAATGTTTAATACTATAACATAGGGGAGGTAAGTGTTACAATTGATACTTTAGGAGGGTAACTGATGCCACGCTCATACTTTGAGGGGGGAAAGTGTATTTCACCCTTACCTAAAATGCTAAAACCAAAACTTGAAAATAAAAAATAAACTATAATTATTGAGGGCATGTTTATCTCGCTTTTCCGAAAAAAAATTCAATTTTCAAAAGGCCAGACAAACAGCCTAATTAATTTCCCAAACTTTCTTCTTTGGACAATTATTTCCGAAACCATCTTCCAAAAACTGAGTTGCAGCCCAAGAAAAAAGCCTATGCCTACACTACTGATTTTCTATCATCTCTCTCTCTTCTCTCTCATTTAACGTGACATGACCTGACCATGTGGCCCAAGTCTTTTCCTCTTTATTTATGTTTTTCTTTTTTCTTTTTCCTTTTCTTTATTAATAATTAAAATTCTATTATTTAATTAAAAAAACATTGACATATTTTATGTAGTAAATTTAGAAAATGATGTTTGTTTCTATTAAAATTTATTACTTGTATTTTTCATGCATTATTTCTTCTTTAAAAATATTTAATGTTTAAATTAATTCTATAAAAAATATATATATTTTAATTATTTCATAAATTATAGTACAAAATGACACAATGATGTTGCAAATTCACATCTTCAAATAAATAAACACATAACCGCAACAACGTTGAACGATTACAAAAAATACATAATATATACAAAACTACCACTATAAGAAAAATGAAATATAGTGATAAAATATTAAGTGATATTATTGAAATTATCACTTTTTTCATATATTTAGTGACAAGTGCAATAATATCAAAATAAATTTTTAAATCATCACTAATAACTATTGGCGACAAGTGTATAGAACATAAATTGTCACTATTGACAATTGGTAACAACATATTAGTGACAACTTTTTAGTTGTCACTTTTGGGGTGTCACTAAATATCAATAGTGTCAATTTATTTACATTTCTTGTCACTAATGTGTCTATGTACACCATTTTAGGATAATATTTAAATTCTTATCACTTTATCATTTAGTATTTTGTTTATAAAATTTAAGTTTTTTATAGTGTGCAATAAAATTTTGATAGGAACAATAGATTTTATAATTGTGTAAAAGAATATTAGTTATAAGGAAGAATAAAGAAAAAAAAATACAGACCACATGCCTGGACCGGGTCAATAGAAGAATCTCCCTCATTTCACGCGGCCGCTTAATAAATAAAAATTAATCTACTTTATTTTTTATTATTTTAGAAATCACAAATAATTAATTATAAATTATTATTTACCACATATATTACATATAATATATACACCAATAAATTAAATCATATATAATTAACTGATGTGACATAAAGTCTTATGCTATCTTACACCTAATTAACTAATTCAAACCTACCAAAAAAATCTACACCTACTTTTTTTCCCAAACCACTCTCCCAAAACCCAAACAAACAACATTACGCAAATCGAGATTATTTCTCAAACATCTACCACTTTCCCAAACCACTCTCCCAAAGGCCAAACAAACAGGCCCTAAGTATTTGTAATATAAAACTACGTGTCTACATAATTATCATTCTAAAACAACCATTTGAACTAACGAACAATATCAATTCTTTTATTCCTTGACCTTATATTTTCATCTAAACCTTTAACCAGTTTTACCGGTTATACCTTGTTGGATGAAGATGAAGATGAAGTGCAAAGAAGTCAGAAATTAAGGGAAGGTTTTGATGATTTTCAAAACATCATAATCAGCTAAGTATGGAAAGCTTAGTTCCCTTAGAAGAATTTTGAACAAGTAAAAGAAGACATCAGAAGAGTTCAAAGTTCGAAGCTCAGAAGACTAGTGATCTCTTGCTGAAACAGCGAACAGAAGGGTAGGTCATCAGCCGAGTCAAATCAGATTAGTTCAGTATTTGATCAGCAGAGTATCTATCAGCAGAGTCGTTTTGATCAGCAGAGTAGAAGAGATCAAGAGATTAGTCCAACGGTAATAAATGCACCTGGCGTAATAAATGCTGAAAGAGAAGGGTAGTAATGGCAAATGATTGAAGATATCCTCGGATCAGCAGAGTGCATTAAATGCAGCATTAAATGCGATGGACAGAAAGGTACTGTACACTGTACGACTGCTGCAGGGAGCCGTTTCAAAAAGAGCTGAAGAATGGATTTGAAGATGTGATTTCCTTCAACGGTCATAAATTCAAATCCAAGTATAAATAGAGCAAAGTTCGAAGAGAGACATACACAACAACAATCAGAGATCGAAATTTTGAAGCAGAATTTCTCTAAGTCTCAAAAGCTCGAACAGCTCACTCGTCTGGTGGAAGTCATCTGTTGACAGAAACCCAGTTGAAGAAAACAGAAAAACATTATCTGAGTGATTTTGTAAAAAGCTGAGTGTTGTGCGAAGTTAGAATCCGTCTGAGTGAGTGATTCTACTTTAGTGGATAGGTTTTCTTTGTGAATTCCTATTGTGAGCTTACAGCCTTCTCATTAGTTGTTTAGGTGTAAGTGGAGAAATATTGTAATCTAAGTGATTATAGTATAACCCAGAATCTGTGTGATCTGGAAGAGTGGACTAAAGGATTTTTATCCATATAACCACTATAAAAATTCTTTGTGTTATCTTGCATTTAAAGTTTTCTTGCATATTTAAAGTTTGCATATTTAAACACTTTGAATTATTTGAAAAGATTTTAAAACAAAAGGAGTTTGTAAAAACTGGGGATAAAATCTTTCAAGAACTAAGTCTACTTGTGAAAAACACTTTGAAACAATCCGCTGCAAGTAAACTCTTTGAAAAACTGTTTTGCTGAAAAACAGCTAAGTTACTGTAAGAAGAGTGGTCAGTCGTCTGTTCAAGATTTGTTCACGATCAGACTAGTCTGCTTACTGTTCTTCATCAGCTTAGTCTGCTGACAGAAGACTGAAAAGTTTTTAAGTTCAAAAATTTTCAGAGGTCTATTCACCCCCCCCTCTAGACCTCATCTGACCACTTGGGACCAACATACCTATTCTTTTATGAGTTCATTCATTTTCAATCACATGTTCAATCCATGTTTTAATTAATCTAAACCCATTTTTATCAATTTTTCTCAATTTTGTCGAGTAAAATTGCTTTTACACTAAGTTTATCATATTTTTTGTTATTCTAACATTTTCTTTCATCGATTTCATCTGCTTTTTACATTGAGTTTATCATTTCTTTTTTGTTATCCCATGTTTAGTCAATATCATTCATTTTACAAGTTACCCATTTTTGCTGGCTTACCCCTTTGTTTTATCAATTGCACCATTTTTTTTTCTTCTTTAACTCGTTTTTCTTCTATCTAACTCATTTTTCCATTGATTCTACCATTTTTCATCAATTTTAACCATTCTATGTTTTGATTATAAGTTTTTCAGTTAACTAAATAGTATTTTTTTATTCCTATAGCCTGAAGGTGGCCTTGTATTTTTAGGTTCTTTAATAAGTGATAATTTCTTAAAAACTTACTAAAGAAATATCGATTTTACCTGCTTTTACATTGAATTTATCATTTCTTTTTTGTTATTTTAACCCATGCGTTCACATTTTTTTATGTTTGTCCAGTTTATTAATCGATCCATCCATTCTCAAATTTTAACCCATTAGTTGATTTTCACATTTGTTAATCAGTTCACTCATTTTCTCCGGTTTAACCAAATTTTAGTATGATTTTACTTATTCTTTTGCTTATTTAACATATTTTCTCACATATTTCATCTTTTTTTTTCCAATTAACTCATTTTTTTTTGTTTTTGTTATTTTATCGATTTGATCCATTTTCTTGTTATCCCGTGTTTAGCCGATGTCATTCAATTTTTTTTTACCGGTTTTACCCATGTTTTTGCCGGTTAACCTTGTTGTTTTATCAATTCACCATTTTTTTTGTTTGTTCTTTTATCGATTTGATCCATTTTTTTGTTATCCCGTGTTTAGCCGATATCATTCAATTTTTTTTTACCGGTTTTACCCTTTTTTGCCAGTTAACCTTGTTGTTTTATCAATTCACCATTTTTGTTGCTTTAACTCGCTATTCTTTCTATATGATCCATTTCCCCATTGATTTTACTATTTTTATCATATATTTTTTTATCGAATTGTTGAATTTAACAATTTCTATCTTTTGACTTTTTTGGGCTTAAGCCAATTATACGTTTTTTAGTTAACTAAATAGTACCTTTTTTTATTTATATAGCATGAATGTGACATAATTTTTGAAGTTCCTTAATAAGTAATAACTTTTTAAGAACTTTTCAAAGAAATTTTGAAGAAATATAGAATTTTTTTTTTTAACATTAATGTTTTAATGAGTTGGAAAACTTTAAAAGATAATTATAAGGTTGATGTAGGATAGACTTCTTGACTAATTAAAATTCTAGGATTTTTTTTTTTTTTTTTTTTTTTTACCTTTTTGCCATAAAATTAAATATCACAATATAATTTAAATACGGGTGTATTAGTCTTCACAAAAAAAGAAGAAATTTCCTTAGACCAACTGGTAATTATATATATATATATATATATATATATATATATATATATATATATATATATAGATAAAATGTTGGATGAAATATTTTTCATTAAACTTTCTTTTCACTTTTAGGACATTTGAAAGCCTTTTTTTGAGATGTTTTGTTTAATGCCCCAAAGTTGTAGTTTAATTTAAGTCCCAACACTTTTAATGCTGTATTTTGTGAAATTGTATGTTTGGTTCGAATTTACAAAAAAATTGAACTTTTGATCCCAATTTTTCTTTAAAAAAAATTCAGTTTTGATCCCAACTTTTTTAAAAAAAAAATGCACTTTTGATCCCATATAATAGTGTATGTTATATTTGCACTTTTGATCCAAAATGAGTCGATGAGACCAAAGTGCATAACATTTAAAAGATGTGGAACTAAGAGTGCATATTATGAAGTGTGAGATCAAAGTACTAAAAGTCCATTCCTTTTATTAAATTGACCAACCTTATGATTCGCGTCAAAATTCTAGCCTTGTCCGGACCTCCACCTCTCTGAGTTCTCGCCCCCCATTGACTAAAGTGAAGAGTTAACCTTCCACACAAGGCAATCTTCTGATAGTCTCATAACTTGTTACTGCTCAATTTAATCTTAGCGCAAGTTTAAATAAATTTGTATATACGGACTAATATTAATAACTTTTAGCATTGTTAATAAACTAATCTTAAATTGAATAATTGCACACAAAGAGATGCAGCTGTTGGTGGCCGGATTTCGTGGCAGTTTATTTTACAATGTATACGTAATTTTTTTAATGATTTTTTCTTACATGAAAAATAATAACCTTTTCATTTTTATTATAATGGTTTTGTACATGTGTATAAATCATTGTAACTTCTTGGTTAATATAGAGGTGTGAGGGAGGATAAACATTTCTAGATGTGGATATTTCAAATGGACGAAAGGACGTACGTGAGTGTGGTGTAAATTGTATCTAAATATAAAGTGGAAAAATAAAAAGTTGTATCATCTTATCGCTTCACTGCATAAAAGGTTTTCATATATGCTTATATTTGAAAGTATTATGTTTTGCTTCTTTAATTAACAAGTTTACGTCTTTATTCAAAATTCTTTGACAAGATCATTCACATAGTTTCCTAACTTTCCTTCCATTAAACTGGTCCACAAAAGACTCTTCAGTCAAATCCAACCGCTCTTGCAATTAGTTTGGAAAGTGTCCCTGCAGGTGTCTATGGAATAAATCATTAATCATTTCACACTATCCTAATTCTCTGATTTTACTCACCAACACTAGACCATAATGCAAAGCTTTCCATTTTCAATTGCCTTGCTAGCACTCTGCTTGCACACTACACTTTCACTTGGCACTAATAGTCGGGCTTACCCCAAACGCGATATTTCCGTAAACTGTGGCTCGACTGCCACCTCTGCAGCTTTCAATGGCAGGAAATGGATTGGTGATGCACAACCAAATTCCGCCTCCTGGTTTTCGATAAGGGGATCATCAAAAACTTCAACTCTCATCAATAAGTTGATCTCTGATGATCCGGTTCCTCATAAAACGGCAAGAGTCTCTTCTTCCCGGTTCTCCTACGTGTTCCATTTGAGTCCAGGTCAGAAAATTCTCCGCCTTCACTTCAATCCAAATCCATATAAAGGTTTCAAAAAGTTGAGAGATCTATTTACTGTAGAAGCTGGACCTTTCACTCTACTAAGCAACTTCAGTGCTTCAATAACTGCTCATGCTCTTGGTGTTAATACTTTTACTAAGGAATTCTGTATAAGCATAGAAGAAAACCAACCACTGATTATAGTTTTCTCTCCTGCAATTAGTTCATCACAAGATAAAACATATGCATTCATAAATGGCATTGAGATAATCTCAGTTCCAGAGGGACTTACTTATTTTCGCGGTGCTGATCTTGGAGCCCAAGTGGTCGGTCAGAAGTCTCTGGTCTACATAGATAACAACACTGCACTTGAAATAATACATCGATTAAATGTTAAACGCGATTCTTTTATGTCGGGTGACGAATTTGATATGTTTGGGATGGAGGCAACAGTTCCAAAACAAACTCTTACCTGGAAAAGACCGGTTGATGTCGGCTTCAAATACTTGGTCAGGATTCATTTATGCGAGCTAGGACTGAAGTTAGCAGAGACTGGCAACATGATATTCAAAGTCCTTATTAATGAAATGATTGTTGACACGATAATTGACATTGTCAAAGAAAGGGATGATAATGGAACCCTCCGGTATAGGGATTATTTGGTGGTAATCAAGGGACGGAAAATAGAGGGCCAACGAGATCTTTTGATTTCCCTACAGACGAACAATGAATTTATGGATGGATATGGACCCTTGAAAGGATTTGAAATATTCAAGTTGAGCAACCCAGATAATAGTCTTGCCAGTCCAAATGCCTTGCCACCAGTAATGGCAGTAAGAAATTCGACATCATGGATTGTCCAAGATTTAATATCACTTCTGGGTCGCAGAAATGTAATTGCAACTATTGCAGTAATCATGATCTCTATCGTAAGCATAATTGTTCATGAGTTGCAGAAAATTTATGAAGCTAATCTTATAGAGGAAGAAACTAAGCCATCGGCCAGGGCTGAACGACACTGTCGACGTTTTTCCTTGGCTGAGATCCGATCAGCCACCCAAAACTTCTGTAATGCGTTCTTCATTGGAAAGGGAGGATTTGGTATAGTCTACAAGGGGCTGATTGATAATGGGCGAGAAACTGTCGCCATTAAGAGGTTAAAACCAAGCTCAAGGCAAGGAAAACGTGAGTTTTGGACAGAGATTGAAACACTTTCTGAGCTCCGACATAACAATCTCGTCTCGTTGATTGGATACTGCAATGAGTACAGAGAAATGATTCTTGTTTATGACTACATGACATGTGGAACATTAGCTGACTGCCTCTACAAATATGCAAGGGACAGTGATAAGGATTCTTCTCTCACCTGGAAGCAGCGTCTTAATATATGTATCGGAGCTGGTCGAGGCTTAGACTATCTTCACACTGGCCATGGAATCATACACCGCGATGTGAAGTCATCAAACATCCTGCTAGATCAAAATTTCATATCAAAGGTTTCAGATTTTGGTTTGGCCAAACCTGAAGATAGAAACAAGTTACAAAGCCATGTTAGCACAAAAGTAAAGGGCACACATGGGTACATTGATCCATATTATGTTAGATTCAGTAAATTAACAACAAAAAGTGACACGTATGCCTTTGGTGTGGTTTTGTTGGAAGTATTGTGTGGGAGACCAGCAATGGATCGGAGGCTTGGAGAGGATGAGTGTCTCCTAACCAAGTGGGCTCAGAATAGAATTAATAAGGGAGAGGTTGAGCAGATTGTAGATTCAAGCCTGATAGGAGAAATCTCAGCAAATAGCCTGAAGGTATTTGTTGGGATTGCTGAAAGCTGTTTACACGATGAACCAAAGAAACGGCCAGCAATGGCTCAAGTTGTGCTACAACTTGAGTTAGCACTTGAGCAGCAGGACAGCAGAAAAGATGTCATACCAAATCAGATTACAAATGTTGCTGATGAGACTACCTTGCCCGTTAGCCCTGAGCAACCAACAGTAGCATCCTCAGAATCGACAGAACGAGGTAAAACCCTAAGGGCCAACACTGAGCCTCCTCCTGCAAATGAAGATGGGAGAAAACCCAAAATGTATAAGTCGTCGCGGTTCTGGGTATGGGATGCACTTTGGAAAAGGGGAAAAGTATCCAGGAACGAAGAACTAGTTCGCAACTCCTTGTCAGGTATATATTCATATTACCACAATGAATTTTTTTTAAAAAAAACATTTACATCATGCCTTGACAATCAAATTATTATTTTTTGAAATACCTAATATATATGAGAATTGATTTTGTGGCCTCTAACTTGAACTTGAATGTAGCTAAGCTCAAGTATATTCAATCTTTTTGTCAAGCCCAAACTTCAATGCACAACTATTGTATGACGTATATAATGAATTTATGAGGCAGGTACAAATTTGCCAGAGTATGATTTTGACTATTGCAGCTGCCACCAATCAATTCTCCTATTCGAATAAGATTGGAGAAGGCGGATATGGTCCTGTATATAAGGTTACTTTTCTTCTTTTTTTACATATTAAAAGATAAGGTGCTGAAGCTAATGTTACTAATGCTCTGTTGTTGCTTTGTGTAGGGTGTGTTACCTACAGGTCAAATAGTTGCAGTTAAAAGGCTTTCTCAAAGTTCAGGGCAAGGCATAAAAGAGTTCCAATGTGAGATTCTTTCGATTTCTAATCTTCCGCATCGCAACATTATTTAACTTCTTGGATATTGCATTCACGAAGAACCATTGCTTGTATATGAGTTCATGGAAAATGGAAGTTTAATTACTCATATATCTGGTTAGTACCTTCAAAACCTCCTCTCTAAGTTTCAATTAATTCAGATTAAAAAAATTATATGTAAAGTTTCAATTCCTTTATTTCATAATACTCAACAGTAGGAAAAACTATCTTTTATATAGATGAAGTACTACGTCGCCTGCTTCATTGGGATATGCACTTCAAAATCATTATGGGAATTGTCAGAGGGATTATTTATCTTCATCAAGATTCGGGAATCAAAATAATTCCCAGAGGTATAACACTTAGCAATATTTTACTTGACGTTCAAATGAATCCCAAAATTTCAGACTTTGGATTCGCTAAGACTTTGGAAGATGATCAGTCTGTTGTGGAAACATCAAGAATAGTTGGGACCTTGTAAGTGTCAGAATCTATTTCATGTTCAAACTCTCATACATGCCTCCAGAATATGTATTGAAAGGCATTGTTTCAGTCATGTCAGATATTTATAGCCTAGGAGTTGTAATCCTGGAGATTGTGAGTGGCCGGAGATTTATGGATTGGGTACAGAGCAATGACCAAAGCCTTGATGAATATGTAAGTACTGGAAACTAATTCACTAGTACATATTTTACTTCCGGATTAACATCATAATAAACAAATGAATACCATCCCTAGCACATCTTTAGGCAACTATAAAATTTAAGTACTATACTCAGTAAAAATAACACCCATTGAAATTCATACGAAAAAGTTGTACTTGCCCCTATCATTGGTTTACATCAAAACCTATTGTAGATGATACAAAAAAATTGAATATATTTTGTAAACGATATGATAATTATTGCAAGATATAAGGACGGTGAGACAAATATCAATTCCCAAGCTTCAGTGTGTCCGAAAACCAAACTTGCTAAGCATCTAGTTTCCACATAAATATATAAACATGTTTGGTATGTTGAAGTAAATGAACCTAGAAAGTCTCCAATACCTAACCGGATGATCATGAAAAAGGTAAGTCATACATGTATGGTGTTTGTTTATTATTTCCCATACACGATCTTCTATATACATGCATACGTACACTTAAAGATTCTATACACATGCATACATATTTTAGACTTTCTTATGGATAATGTACAGGCGTGGAATCTATGGAATGAAGGGAATATATTGCACCTGGTAGATGAATCCATTGAGGGGGAATTTTCCGAGGAAGAAGCCTTAAGATGCATCCAAGTCGGTCTTTTATGCACTCAACAAAATCGACATCATCGACCATCAATGCCATCAGTGCTCAAGATGTTGCTCGGTGAAGAGTTATCATTGGAAACAATAGTAGCTTCTTGTAAGGGCAATGCTGAATGTATTGATGTAGTCAATTTTATGAATCCGTACCCAAAACCAACGTCATCTCATGGTTCTGAAGATAGTGTTGCAACATTTGAATATGACGAAACAATGCAAAGGTAGCGCGATGATATTCCAGTGCATGGTTGTTGTTTTTTGTTTCAGTGCGACATTTTATCAAACATAATGACTTCATTAGTACAAAAACCATACGGTATAATATGAGCATCAGCTGAAATAATGGTGATCGGAATAGTGCAGATTCAAACAATGGATCAAGATTGCGGCGCCATGAATTTCACGCTGTATGATCCAATGAATCAAATACCGTTAGATTAGATGGTTGCCATAGTTGTATGAATTTCATAGTTAAATATCTGAAAAACAACACTTTTATATTTTTATTTTAACTAGGAATCTAGTTAAATTTTATGGGTGTGTTTTGTAAATAAGAGTAACATTAATTTGATTATGTCATAAAATAAAGCAAATTAATCCGTCTTCACCTATTTTTAGTTTACTTTAATTTTTCACTTGTTTAACCAGTTTAATATTTTCACTGTTTTACCCTCTTTTTTTAACGGTTATAACTTATTTTTATAAGATTTTGTCCCATTATTTTTTCCGTTTTAAACCATTTTCTACCAGTTTCACCTTATTTTGTCAATTAAACTCTTTTGTTTTAACTGATTTTTCACAAATTTTTATCATTTTGAACATTGTTTTTACTGATTTCACATGTTCTTTTCACCAACCTGAACTTTATTCATTTTATTTTTCACCGATTTCACCTACTTTTTATTGATGTTGTCGTTTCACCGATTTCATCATTTTTTTACGAATTTGATCCGAATTTTCATCGATTTCACATGTGCATACCAATTTCGAGGGCACTTTTTTATCGGTTTCATCCAAATTTTCACCAACTTCGCCAGTGTTCACCAATTGCACTCGAATTTTCATCAATTTCACATGTTTTAATGATTTCTTATTTTTTTTTATCATTTCACCCCTTTTCACCAATTTCACCCGTTTTTAACGAAAAAAATTTCATGAAAAATCATGGTTATGCATGTCTTGATATTATTGAATATTCTTTATATTTTTTTATTCTAGTCAAAGTAAAATTACGTAATTAGCCATGCCATAAATAATTTTTTTTCTATCATAGTAAGATACGATTAAATTTTAATTTTGTTCTGTAACATCAAGATATTTAAGAAAACTTCAATTTAAATTTTTATATTTAGAATGTTTATGACTTATGTTGTAATAAAATTTTAAATTAATATTTTTTTGTTTAAATAAATATTGATGCTATAATATAATAATGTTTATCTATTATTTAGGGACTATTTAAAATAATAGTGTATTTTTATGGTTCGTTTTTATCTATTATAAGAGAAGATTAAAATAACAAAAAATGGTGTAAGAGATAATTTATAAATTTTAGGAGTTCGTGTAGAAGATAAATACAATAAGACTTTACGTCTAATTATGCCTCTTCAATTACTTTTATATATTTATCATTTAATTAAATAATAATCAAATAAGGGTATTTTAGTCCGCACAAAAAAGTTAAGAAATATTCATGCTTTTATAATAGTATAAATATATATATATATATATATATATATATATATATATATATATATATATATATATACATATAATATAATAATATAATATAATAATATATATATAGAGATATTGGAATTTTGTAACACTGTATTAGGCTTATTAGCACAAAGATCTGTATTCCGCAATTAGTACTTCTTAGTGCTAATTCGGTATTTGCACCTTTAATTTCTTGGTTGGTCTTTTCGTCCTCCTCTAAGCTCCAATGAAGAATTTTTTTTTTTTTTTTGGCATTTATGAGTTCGGAGTATGAAAACGAAACTATGAAATGAAGTATTAATTATGAACTGTTACATAATAACTATATTTTTTATGTTAGCAAAAACCACAATCAGATTTAATGAAATAGCAAAAATAATGAACACAAAATTTATGTGGTTCACCCAAAATAGGCTACATCCACGGGCTGTTGCAGATCTTTTAATAAGGGAGATAAATTACACGGTGTTTACAAACACTCACAACTCTCGACTCACCAAAGAAAATCACTCACTTAATCTTCACACAATATCTCTCACAGTTTAAGAAAACTCTCTGAAATTTTGCGCTCAAAATTTCTGCCTAAACTATGCTTGAAAGAATTGCTGATGAAATGAACATTTGATGGTATTGATCGGTGTGTCGAACTGAATGAAGAAGCAACTATTTATAAGCTTCAAAGGGAACATTTTCTGCCAAATCCGTTGAGCAACTTGCAAAGAGAAATAATATGCTTGGCCAAGTTCATGCATGATGAATTCATTCTGAAGTTGGCAGATAAATTCTAACTGATTGTTGCAACTTGCAATTGCAATTGCACAAACAATCAAGTGGTGAGCCCCACTTTAATTTATTGTTATAACAATCTCCCACTTGAAGACTGATTTCAATCTGTTTTCACATCTGATCAATGCAACATCCATTTCCGATCTTGTCAGTTTAGAAGTCCAACAGAAGCTGAGCATAACTTCAGTTTATCAACAGTTACAACCTTTGTTAGCATGTCTGCTGGATTCTTACTCCCTTGAATCTTCTCAAGTGTTAACACGTCATCCTCTAACAGAGATCTGATGAAGTGATAAAGAAGCCCGATGTGTTTTGTTCTAGAGTGAAATGCAGAGTTCTTCGCCAAGTGTATTGCACTCTGACTATCACTGTGTAGAACATAATTCTCGTCTTTGAATCCCAGTTCATCTAACAAACCTTGAAGCCAAATTAATTTCTTTATTGGCTGAGGCGTAAGGAACCTTGACCATTAAGTCTCTCTCTTCGTCTGTCTGAGGAGACTGACTTTTGGAGATAGAAAATGACGAGCCTATGGCGTGTTGACTGACTTACTACTGCCCATATTGAACCTTTGCAAAATACGGCTGATGTATTCTGCCTGAGATAACTGCAAAACTTTGTTTTGTTTTGCAGTTATCTCGATTTGCATCCCAAGAATCTTCGTAGCTGGACCCAAATTTTTCATGTCAAACTCTTTTGACAATTGTTGCTTCAAACTTTTGATCTTGTTTATATCTAAACCAGCTAACATATCGTCAACATAAAGTAGCAAAATAATATAACTTGAGTTATACCTCTTGAAGAAGTAACAATGGTCGGCATTGCACTTCTGGAATCCTTCCTTGTGCATAAAGTTGTCAAACTTTTTCTACCACTGTCTTGGAGCTTGTTTCAAACCATACAAGCTCTTCTTGAGTCTACACACCATATTTTCTTCCTCTATATGAGAAACCTTCTGGCTAACATATGTCAATCTCTCCATCTAAGTCTCCGTGAAGAAACATAGTCTTCACATCTAATTGTTCTAGGTAGAGATTTTCAATAGCAACAATACTTAATACAGTCCTGATAGAATTAAGTTTCACTACAGGAGAAAATATCTCGGTGTAGTCAATTCCTTCTTTTTGCTGGAATCCTTTGACTACTAGTCTGGCTTTGTATCGTTTTGAGCCATCCCGCTATTCTTTCACACGATACACCCATTTGTTATGTAAGACCTTCTTCCCTATGGGTAACTCAACAAGTTTCCATGTCTGGTTGGAGATCAAAGACTTCATCTCGTCTCTCATGGTAAGCTCTCACTCCCCAGCATCCCGATCTGACAAGCCTCATCATAGCTCTCTGGTTCTTCTCCATCTGTCAGCAACACATAATCCATGTATCTCTTGTTAGGCACATGTGACCTAGAAGACCTTCTCAATACATGAGTTGGAGAATGGGGTTGATTTGCATTCTCGAGCTAAACACGTTCCTCAGCTCTGGCTCGGAATTTTCTAAGTGTGCTTCTCCTTTTTGTTCTCTTCAGCTTTTAATTAATAAAGTGAACTTAGAAGTTAATTTTGCAAACACTATAAAATCACTTTTGGAACTGAAAAAACGTAAGAGTGATTTTCTTAAAGGGTTGAATACACCCCTAACCTTATGTAAACATCATAAATTAGGGTTAATGGCAATTTATCCTTTTGTGATATTCATAATGTACCATTTACCCCATATGATTTGAAAAAGAGCAATTTATTCCCCATGAAAATTTAAAAGAAACAATTTATCCCCTTGAGCCGGAGAATATAAACTCACTTGCCGAAATTGAGAGTGGACATGAAAAGTGTTTGGTAACATAGAGGGTAAATTGCCACATTTCATAATAGAGAGAATAACTTGTCACATTTATCATAACACAAAGGGGTAAATTGCTATATTATCATAACACATGGAGGTAAAATGCTACATTTTAAAATATCAGAGAGACAGTGTCAAATTTTTTTGTAAAATTACAAACAACAAATCACATGAAGGTAAATTGAATATTATCTCTATCTCTATCTCTATATTTATCTCTATCTCAATCTCTATCTCTATCTCTATCTCTACTATTATAAAAACATGAATGTTTCTTAACTTTTTTGTACTGACTAAATTACCCTTATTTAATTAGTAAAGTGATATTTAATTTTATGGCAAACATGTAAATGTAATTAAAGAGGTATAATTAGACATGAATTCTTATTATATTTATCTCTTACATAAACTCCTAAAATTTATAAATTCTATCTTTTATAATTTTAATCTTCTTCTATTGTAATAGATAAAAACGAAATATAAAAATTACTATTGTTTAAAATAGCCCCTAACATTTCTAAATACAAAAAGTTTAAAATGAAATTCTCTTAATATCATTATGTTAAAAAAATTAAAATAAATCATATCCTACTTATCAAAGAGTAAATAAATGCTTGTGACTTATCTAACTATGTAATTTACTTTACTAGAATACAAAAATACTATTCAATAGTATCAATTCAATAATATCAAGGTGTGCATAACCTTGAAATTTATGAAATTCTTTTCGTGGAAAACAGATGAATTAAATAGGTGAAAAATGTGTTATCGATGAAGTTTTGTGAAACCGATAAAATAAATTCATGAAATCGATGAAAATTTGGCTGAAATTGGTGAACATTACATTGACAAATATGGTGAAAACATGAGCGAAACCGATAAGAAATTGCCCCTTAAAATGATAATTACAAGTGAAATTGATGAAAATTCGAGTGAAATTCGTGAAAAAAAATGATGAAACAGGTAAAACGACATCAGTGAAAAAGGGTGAAATAAGTTCAAGTGAATAAAGTCGGTGAAAAATGAATAAAATAGGTGAAAATGTGAATCGATAAAGTTTTGTGAAACCGATAAAATAATTTCATGAGATCGTTGAAAACATATGAAATAAATGAAAATTTGAGTGAAATTGGTGAATATAACACTGACAAAGTTGGTGAAAACACAAGCGAAACCGATAAGAAAGTGCTCCTTAAATTGATAATTACACGTGAAATCGATGAAAATTCGGGTGAAATTCGTGAAAAAATGATGAAACCCGTGAAACGACATCAGTGAAAAAGGGTGAAATCAGTTAAAATGACTAAAATCGGTGAAAATGAATATAATAGGTGAAAAATATGAAATCGATAAAATTTTATGAAACCAATAAAAATAAATCCATGAAATCGATGAAAATCTGGGTGAAATTGGTGAACATCACACTCACAAAGTTGGTGAAAACATGGATGAAACCGATAAGAAAGTGCCCCTGAAATTGATGTTATATGTGAAATTGATGAAAGTTAGAAAAAATAAAGATGAAACCTGTGAAACTACATCAAGTGTGAAATCGATGAAAATGAATAAAGTCGGCGAAAACTGGGAAAGTCTATAAAAACACATGTGATCAATAAAATTTCAGGTGAAATTGATGAAAAAATATGTGAAACTAATGCAAAAAATATGCGGAATAGGTGAAAATCTGTTAACTTTTAAAAATGAGTGAACACAGTAAAAGAAAAGATTAATCAATAAAAACAAGGTGGAACCGATAGAAAAATGATTTAAATCGAAAAAAAAAACTAAAAAATTAATTAGCTCTATTTTATGACATAATAAAACTAATTTTAGTCTAATTATAAAAGTTAACCATTAAATTAACTATGCACGTACAATGCACTTTTTTAATAATATAAAATGTGAATATATTTCCACTAACACTCATACTTTACTTACTTATTAAATACATTAAAAATAAGGTATACTTCTTGATTCTCCTAAATGAGACCAAGTTCGCCCACTTTCACACTGAACCTTCTCTTCTTTTTCCTTTTAAGTCTTTCTCTTCACATAAAGATAAAGGTGTTGTAGAATCTCTCGTTAATTCCTCAAAAGCTCCCCAAATATTCCGTACAAAATGGAGGACAAATGTGCACCCATTCATACATGATACATGCTTAATTGCTTATCCCCAAAATAATTTATTTCCTTTCTGTTGGATTAATTAAAAATTGATTTCTGTAAATGCATGCTTCTATTAATCTTTATAACCAAACAACTAAAAGTGACATGGTATTGGTACTCGTAGCATTACTTTGCATCCACGTTTCTCACCCTCTTTTCTAGAGCTTCACATGAACAACTAACTCATGATGCACTCCTTTCATTAATCAAGACCAAAAAAAAAAAAAGTTTCAGAAATTGGGCCCTTGAATTTTTAATTTGTTAGTGCCTGAAATTTAAAAAAAAAAAAATGCATCATAACTAAAAGGTTTTGCTTTTGCAACTAATATTCAAGATTTTGCACCAAATTAACCAAATGGAAGCAAAATTATAGAGATTGGGGGAAGTATATATTATTCCATTTATTATTGTATAGCCCATGTCTTTGTAGTTTAATTGGTGATCTCACATATGTACTTCTAATTGTCCTTTATTTTATAAATAGAGATGTTGTATATCGTAATTTTATTAATTGTTTATTTTCCTCAATCTCATGCATTTATTTCTTGCAATACAATTTACATTCTTTTCTTGAAGAATAGTACTAGTTCAATAATCAATATTAACAAATGACTGTACATGAAAAATAATAACGAATGGTACAACCTAATTCCTCGACAAATTATTGCATACGCCCTTAAATTGTAATTGAGATTTTATTTGATGCGAATAATAAACCCTCACTGATAGTTTACCCTCCTTTTTTTTTCCTTTCAGAATACATATATTCATTATTAATCATTGCATCAGAAATTATTTCAAGAACTGCAAATACTAGAAATAAACTAGAATAAATACTCTCATTAATTAGGAATTGAATTCAGTACCTCTTGAACCTGAGGCCTCAACTTAGCCTGTGATATGCTTATTGAACACTTTAATTATATTATATTATCATTTTATTTAATAAAGGGTACCTTATATTTTAACAATACCATAGGGGTAATTTGCTTTTGACATACTTTTTTGAGGATCAATTGTTTATCTATATCTATACTAATACTAAAAGTGTGAATATTTTAAGTTTTTTTCTTTTTTTGTGAAGACAAAAATGCCCTTATTCAACTTATAAAGTATAATAAAAAATATAATAACATGAATTTTCCTTAAATTTTCTCATCAAAAATTTGGGAGGAAAATATTTTAAGAAAATTTTTAACTTCCTTTCCTCCTAACCAAGCACCATGAATATGGAAGAAAAACAAAACTAAATTCAAATTAAACTATATTAACTCTAATAAATAAGAAATTAACTCTTACATCACTTTTATAATTTCATTATTGTTTTCTTATAACACATAAAAATAAAAATAAAAATAAAAACAATATTATATTGAATAGTTGCTAAATTATATATGTAAAATTATTATAATGTATTATCAAAATGTTGTTATGTGCAAAATATTATTTGTATCATTTAAAGATTGAGTACAATATGTCACTCCTTAAAAAAAATTATATTCTCTTAAACATCATAAAACATGTTCAAGTAGAATCGCATCTTACCTATGAATGAAAAAAAATGTTTATGACTTAGTGAACTAAGTAATCTTTATTTGACATGAGAAACATTACCTCAAATTTTCATGAAAATCTTTTCGACAAAAACGTGTGAATTAAGTGAAAAAACGAATATGAGAATTGGTGAAACCGTTCAAATAAATTTGATGTAATTGATGAAAATATGTGAAATCGATCTGAATGAAATTTATGAACGGTGAAGTAGGTGAATAAAAGAGGCAAATCAGTAATAAAAAGTGCCAGTAAAATCGATAAATACATGTGAAATCGATGAAAATTCGGGTGATTTTTGTGAAAACATGGGAAACAAATAGGTGAAATCAGTGAAAAACGGGTGAAATATATGAAGAATGGGTTAAATCATTGAATAAATGTTAAAGTCTATGAAATCAATGAAAATTCAAGTGAAATATAAGTTAAACTGATAAAAATAAATGAAAGGAAAAAAGTTTAACTAGCAAAACAGTGTGAACTAAACCATTAGAAAATTTCGTCTTTTTTGTTTGAATATGAAAAAACAAAAGAAATTGATGAAAAATAGGAAAAATAATGTACAATAGGGTATAATTGATCAAAAACGAGTAAATCAGTAAAACAATATAAAACCAGTAAAAAAAATCAATGAAAATTGAATTAAACTAATTAGTATAATAAGTGAAATGGCTTAGATCGATAAAGAAATATCTTTCAAATGATAAGGTAAGTGAAATAATTTGAGATATACTTAAAAGTAATTGAAGATGCATAATTATTTGAGTTGAAAATTCGATAAATTCATGTGAAATCGATGAAAATTCAAGTGAAATTAGTGACAAAAATGGATGATATCGGTCAAACGATGAAATTTCATAAAAAATGATGAAATAGGTGAAAAATGGGTAAAATCGGTGATAAAAGGCTAAAGTCAGCAAAAAAATGTGAACATTGGTTAAACTGGTAAAAATGAGTGAAATCAATTTAACAAAAAAATTTCAACCAACAAGAACAAAATCAAACCAAGAGATAAATGGTTTAAACCAAAAAAACTAAAGAAATCGATGAAAATTCCCATGATGAAGTTAATAAATTGAATAGCAGTCATTAATATATGGTATATGATATAATGAAGTTAAATTTACTCTGATTTACAACAAAATACTACTGAAATTAAATAGACATGTACAATGCATGTAATGGTATGTGAAATCATAAATACATTTGAAATCGATAAAAAAAAATTGGGTAAAATTTGTGAAAAATTGATGAAAACCGGTAAAATCAATAGATAAAGTTGGTGAAATTATTTGAAATCAATGAAAATTAATTCTAATGGAATTTCTAAGAAAAATGATGAATTCAGTAAAATTTGGTAAAATCGGTGAAAAAATGATAAAATCGGTCAAAAAACGTAAAGTTGGTAAGAACATATTTAATCAATGAAAAATTCTGGTGAATAACATGTGAAATTAGTGAAAACACATGAAAAATAGGTAAAAATGGGTTAAAATGATAAAAATGAGTGAAATCAGTTAAAGAAATAGTATAACTGGTGAAATCGGTAGAGAAATGGTTTACACTAAATAAGAAATACAAAAACAAAAGTGTTGGTCCCAAGTGGTCAGAAGAGGTTTAGAGGGGGGGGTGAATAAACCTCTTTAAAAATTTTCTTCAAATTTAACTTTAAAACTTTTACTCTTAACTGAACAGACTAAGCTGATCAGATTAGTTATTAACAGTTCTGTTCGCGAACAAATCTTTGAACAGTCTTGTTGACCACTCGTCTGATTAATACTTAGCTGATTTTGCTAAAATCAGTTTTAATACTTAGAGTACTTGCAGCGGATTTTCAAAGTGTTTTTCACAAGTAATCTTAGTAGTTTGAAAAATGTTTCCCCAGTTTTATAAACTCCTTTTTAACTTCTTTTCAAACAGTTAACTTAAGTGTGTTTTTATGCAAACAAAAATATGCAGATTTAAAAGCAATGTAAAAACACAAGTAATTTTTATAGTGGTTATATGGATTTGAATATCCTTTAGTCCACTCTTCCAAGTCACACAGATCTTGGGTTATACTATAATCACAAAGTTTACAGTATACTCTGCTTGCGTCGAACAACAAATGAAACGACCACAAGTTCGCAATAGGAAATCACACAGAAGACCTATTCTCTGAAGTTTGATCACTCACAAAGATGGATCACAACTCCGCACAGCACTCTTGTTTACAAAATCACTCAGAAGATGTATTTTTCTTGATTCTTCAACTCTGCTTTCGTCAACAAATGACTCAGCTGATGAGTGAGCTGTTCTTGAGACTTAAAGAATTTTGCTTCGGAAATTTCTCTCAGAAAGTGTGTTGCTTGCTTCTTCTTCGTCTCTTTCAGCTATTTATACTTGAGGATAGAAAGATGTCCGTTGAAGAAAGACAAAATTCAAATTCCTCGAGTACTGGTCCTTAAAATCCGCGAACGGCTCTTTTGCAGTCTGTCCGTACTATGAACAGTACTATTCTGCAGGCAGCATTAAATGCAGCATTAAATGCACCCAGCTGATGCGAAGCATTTCTTCAATCATTTGTCTTTAATAACCTTGTACTTCAGCATTTATTACTCCAAAGGGCATTTATTACCGTTGGGAACACTTCATGATCTTCTTCACTTGGCTGACGAAAGTACATGTCTGATGGCGAACTCGGCTGATCTCAAACTTGAACAAATCTGATTTGAGTCGGCTGATCTTCATCAGTCTGATAACTTTACTTCAGCAGATCAGAAGTCTTGGACCTTGAAACTTTTGACTCTTCTGATGTCTTCTTTACTTAGTCAAAATTTCTTCTAAGGGATCATCAGCTAAGTTACTCCATACTTAGCCAATCTTTGAAGTTTTTGAATCCTTCAAAACCTCCCTTTACAAATTGTCTTCAGAGCCTTCATCTTCATCCTTATCCAACAAAAAGAAATGGACTAAAAATGAGAAAACAATGAAAAATATTATAAGTTGTAAAAAAAAAGGGATAAATTTCTAAAAAAATAAACTGGTAAATTATTTTGAAGAGACGGATAAAATCAGTCAAAAAAGCTTGAAGTCGGGCGAAACATGTTTAATCGATGAAAAATTTAGGTGAATAACATGTGAATGTGAGATAGGTGAAAACGAGTTAAACTTTAACCGACCAAAACAAGGTGAAATCAGAAGAAAATGGTTTAAATTGGAAAAAAAGATCGACGAAAAAGGGAAAACAATGAAAAATATTATAATCGATAAAAAATGGAAAAATCGACAAAAAAAAAAAAAACAGTGAAAACATATGAATTGATGAAACTTCGGGTGAAATTGGTAAACACTTGTGAAGTTTGTGAAAAAATCGGTGAAACTAGTAAGAAAAAATGATCGTGAAATCGATGAAAGAATCGGATGAAACATGTGACATCGGTGAATAACGGATAAACTTGACATGAAAACTATTATGATGTAATGAACTAAAAAAGTTCTCATAATCTTATTTGAACCAATTTTATAAGATGTAATTAATAAATTAGTCATCATTTTATATTTATTATAATTATTCAAAGTCATCTTTTTTTTTTTTTTATAAATTAATAATAATTAATAATAATAAATTTCATAAAAAATAAATTGACCAATATATGATATTCTATGAAATAAAAATAACTAATTTTACTCTAATTTATGAAAAATACCCATGAAATTAAAACTAAACACGTACAACGTACGTGAACCTTTCTAGTTTCTCAAAAAGGATTTTTTCCAAGTTAACTCCCTTTGATATGTCAAATTAATAGGCAATTTACCTCCCCGTGAAATAAACTCCCCGTGAAATGAAATAATGAGCAATTTACCTCCTCGTGATATAAAAATGGGCAATTTACCTCCCTGTGAAATGAAATAATGAGCAATTTAACTTCCTATGATGTGAATTAATAAGCAATTTAGAGGGAGGCAATGTGCTTCTTTTATAAAAACACCGGGAGGTATTTTGCCATTTTTCTAATCACAGGGAGTTAAATTGCCTATTTAGGATATCATAGGGAGTTAATTTGCCCTTTCATTTATCACAGGGAGTTAAATTGCCTAATTAGGATATCATAGGGAGTTAATTTGCCCTTTCATTTATCACAGAGAGTTAAATTGCCTATTTAAAATAACACGAGGGGTTAATTTGCTATTCTCTCTAAAAAAGACAAAAAGAAAAAAAAAAGATTTTCTTTTGTAAAACTAGTCAGATTTAATTAATTGATCAATTAAATTAATAAAACCGACTAAGCCTAAACACAACACTGATATCAAGAGGTAACCACTGGAAAGTACAGATCATCATCATCATCGTGTCCTAAGTCACCTGTAATATTAAGCCCACAGTTTTTTAGTATTTAATTAAAAAAATGTTTTTCCTCAAACTGTTAAAAAGGGAAGAAAATTGAGCAATTCTATGCAGAAATATTTTTTCCACTTGCCCACGTTGTTAAAGCTCTTCATTTCATGCTCATGTTCTTTTTCTTTCTTTCTTTCTTTCTGGGAATTCATTTTGCCTTGTTAACCGCAACCAGCCTCCTTTATTTTGTTGGTAAGTGAAATTAATTCACAATCATCAATTTCATGGTAAGTTAAATATTGTTGTGCTTATTTTTCTTTCAAGAATGGTGTACCTATATATATTTAAAACAAATGTACTTGTAATTGGTCATTGATCAATCATATATATACTCCATATCATTTAATTTCATTAACTTGGGTGTGACCAAAATCTAGTTTAGATTTAAATTTTACATTCCTCTTTTATCATTCAATAATGGGTAATTGCATGATGTATTGATTATAGATTGTACGTTTCTAGTTTTACTGGTCATCACGTGGTCAATGAAGACTTGCTCCCACTTGTTAAAGGATCGAAGTGTACCCAATTGGCCCTTTTTCGCCACTTGACGGTCAGTGAGAATTAATGAATCGTGCACAATTATGTAGTATCTGATAAATCAGATTGTATATATCAATTTGCCATTTTGTCTTGCTTGTAGGCATTTCGATTTGGCTCATATCAACCTAATATGTGATATATGTATATATACTTCTAAATTTAAAAGAAAATTATGATTGGTGACAAATTAATAATTTTGAAACTAGAGGCCAGATAGTACTAATTTTTTTTTTTTAAAAAATATTTACCCTCAAAGTGCAAATGTACAATTTTTGAATTATATATATGCCTAGTGGCCTTAGTCAAAGATCTCCAATGTGGTCCAGAAACTGGCTACGTTTCCCTGAATTTAAATTCCAGAATCAAAGCTACATTATACGTACCCTTCAATTACAGAGCAAAAGCTGATTTAACAACTAAATCTTGGATAAAATACTAAATCAAATCTTAATTATTATTTACAAGATTCGAGTCTATTAGATAGTAACTTTAATTAGAGATCAAATATAGGTATCCAAAGGTATGGTGATCTGATTAACCATATATGTACTTTTATTTATTATTCTGTAGTATGACTGTTTATTTTTTGTCTGTTTAGCTTGTTTTATCTTTTGCTCATAGATATGAACATGATAAAAAGGTAACAGCTCATAGTTGATGAATAATTACCTCTGATTGTATCTGGATAAACTATGTGAAATATTCATCTTAACGACTTCCAATAAAATTTTGCTTGATGGATTTTGAACTACCTCAGACGCTAGTAATTGTCCCAAAATTAATTAGTGCATTCACACACGTACACAATCGTCAACGACATTCGACTGTGACTTGACCTGCTGATCGGCCACAGGACAATTACTGTAAAAACCTAGCAAAGAGATATATCTTCTATTACGAAATAATATCATTTCAAGAATTTATTAATTTCCTATACCATATAGACAGAGGTATCTTATAAAAATTAACATTGATCATCCGAAAGCTATTTAACATATAATTATATAAAGTTTATTTAGCCAAGGAAAATACATTCATTATTATTCAAATATGGGCCAAAGGGAATTCACCCACTATAATATTAATAATGTTCAATTTACCCTTCTGTGATTTAAAAAAGAGCAATTTACTGACACGAAAGTGTTATGTAACATAGGGAGGTAAATTGTCACATTTATCATAACACAGGGGGTAAATTGCTACAATTATAATAACACAAGGGGTAAACTACCACATTATGAAAGCATCGAAGGTAAAATACCACGTATAAAAATATCATGGGGACGGTGTGAAATTTTTATATAATTAAAGGTGTTAAAATGTATTTCTATGATATGATATATTCAATACTACATATTTTATTTGCTTTACTTATATCTCATTATTTTAATCTTTGAGTTCTCCTAAGTCTTGTTTGTGAACAGAACATAAGTTTAAAAAATGTAATTGAAAGGAACTAGGCTAATTGTCGGGAGCCTAGCTTTGACCCTTGTTTGAACTCTATAAAAGTCCACATTATATTGTAGCTTCTCAAATTCTTAATGTCCTGTTTTCGAAAAACAAAACTTTGAAAACATTTAAAGAAAATAAATGGCGTCTGGAAATTATGCAAAATTATTACTGAGTGTCATAACCATTCTGATTGCTCTAGAACACTCTAATGCAATTGGCCATGAAGGTATAGTATATATTTATATATACTCTATACAATTTTTTTTTTCAAATTCAAGATGCTTGATAATTATTTGTTAAATCTTATTTTGTGGTGTTTTTTTTTATAGGAAAAGGTACAAAAAGAAAGTGGCTAATGGAAAGTATTACAAGCAAAGATGTGTCCCTTGATCACAATGTAATTAATATATAAGCTTCTCTATATATGCTTAATTGTTTAACTTAATTTATTTTTTTATACTAATTTAGTAATAATTATTATGTAAATTTGAAAACAGGATGCTTTGATGAGTTCTATTGCTACTGATAATGTTAATGAAAGAACATTAATTCTTGGAGGAAGAAAAATGTTGCAAAAGGGAAATTCCAAATCTGAAGGAGTACCAAGTGTTCGAAATGGTGTAAACGAACATAGTTCACACGAGTCTTTTGACGTTCAAGCCTCAAAAAACGATCATAAAAGCGATGATTCTAAGACGTGGCTTGAGGAGGCTAGAGAGGTTGAAAATCTTATGCAAAAGGACTATAAGGGGGCATCCGGAGCCAAGCCTCGAAGGAAGCCACCGATCAACAATCACGAGCCAAATGATTAATATTTTTTTTTGAGGATTTTTTTTTGGGTAATTAGTATAGTTTTAGGCTTCACAATTTTGTCCCACAAGTGAAGTCATCCTACTAAAATATATACTGCTCTCCATTTAGAAATTAGTCAGTTGTGTTAGAATGTTCAAAAGTATAGGGAATTTTATTTCTTTTTGTCGATCTTATGATTTTATATCATAGTATTGTACATTATTATACAATACATTTGCTTTCTCTATATCAATGAAGTTAGTTAGATTTAATACATACTTCATATCCTTTGATCCCTAATATTTATTAGACAACTTTTCATTTTTAATTGAACAATTTGGGCACATTGATTTATTAACCCATAAATAGTACAGTGTTGATACATTATGAAAATGTTCATTTATTTTTGTAGTACAAGGTCTTGAATATTTTTGGGTAAGCAAACAGAGGTTCCATTGAAACAAAAGGAGGCAATGGTTCTGTATACAGTCTCAGTGAGATGATAGCCATCCCAGAAGTAGTGTTTGTCCGGGTCATGGCACGCCAATGACCCGAGCTCCGGTATGCACGCTGATGTCCCGTTTAACCATGTCACGCAACATGGGTTACTCGAATCAGTCAAACCTGTTAAATAATAAACCAAGAGAAAAATAAAAATAAAAATTACATGGATTATAAAAGTTTATGTATTATAAATTTGTAGATTAAATTATTTAGGTTCTCTGAGAAGATTGCGAACAAAATTATTATTGAAAGCTAAAAGCATAACACGCACAAAAATTATTAAATTAGATAGATAACAAATGACACACCAAATTAGTGTTATTCGTGGCATATGTCCTACAAAAGCTAGCAAACTAAGTCCAAACTCGTGGGTTGATCAGCTGAACCAAATGTGACTCGACCTGATTTTGTTTAGATCATATTGATTGTGATTAAATAATGATGGATGAAATAAGATAATTCAAAAGTTAAATAATGATGGATGAAATAAGATAATTCAAAAGTAAAATTAAAGTCGAATACGCAACATATTTGGGCTTGGACAAGCCGGTCCAACAAATTAGTGACACCCGAGCTACATCTTTGTCATGACTCGATCCGCTTGACCCGATCAAATGACACTCTTGTATCTCTACAATCTACATGCATGTTATACGTAATAGAATAAACAATTTTAAACTAGTTTAGACCCGGTCTTATTAAACTCAATAAGCAGGGCCGGTCCGAAACAATTTTAAACTGGTTTAGACCCGGTCTTATTAAACTCAATAAGCAGGGCAGGTCCTAAACAATTTTAAGCTAGTTTAGACCCGATCTTATTAAACTCAATAAGCAGGGCCGGTCTTAGACATTCGAGGGCCCTAGGCGAATTTCAAATTTGGGGCCCTTTATTATAAAAAAGATATAATCAATTTATTTTTTAAAGGCAAAAATATTAATTAAATATTGACATATTATTTTCTCTAACATAATATTTTTTAGATAGATAATTAAATAACAAACTTATTAAATTTTTAAAAGATTCAACCATGAATTTTTTTGTATAACTTCTAATATTAAAAATATTATTTTAGCCGAAGCAAATTTTACAAGTATATGTACATCCTTAACTCTATTTCATTCTTTTACGAATATCATAATTGTTTGCTTGACTTTATTTCAATTCGTGACATTTTTAACTCTATTAATTATATATTATCATGTATAGGAAAAGTTATACATCATATATAAAACTAAGAAAAATATACACATACATATAAAAATATGGATGGGGCTAGACCAATTTTATTGGGGGCGAAATTCTTTTTTGCAATGTACTAAGTGAGAAAGTAATAAGAAAAAAATCCAAGGATAAAGAAAAAACCGTATTATTTTTATAATAATTAAGACATATTTTTTTAAAGTAGTTATTAAGTAAATAAAGGAATTAAAAGAATAATTACTACGAAAGGAAAATAAAAAATGAACAAGTATTACAAAAGAAACAGAGTTAAACAAAATAAAACAATCAAAATATAAGAAAAAAACTCAATATTGAGACTGAACCATAGACCTCTCATTCATTAAGAGAAAGTCCTACCAAATGAGCCAAGATACATGTTATGTACGCAAAATTAATAAAATTAAAAATATTTAATTTTTTAATTTTTCTAAAAACCAAATTTTGGGGCCCTCGAAATCGGGGGCCCTATGCGCCGGTCAATAAGAGTAGATTGGTCTAATTCAAACAAACAAAGTGAGTCATAGTCTCATAGATCAATTTTGTTGCAAGAAAAAAGAATATATAAGTTTATGGGTAAATCACGAATATCCCCCTCAGGTAAGGTCAAATTACAAAAATCACTCTCACGTATTGGGTATTACAAAAATCCCCCTCAGGTTTGTCACATTCTTACAATTAACACCTTGCCCCTAAAATATTTCAATTTTGCCCTTGGGTGTTATTTGTATTGTTTGTAATGTCTTATCAATGTTAAAACTTGAGATCTAATTATTATATCTTATAAATTAGAAAAAAAGATAATTATATATTTACTATTAGAATAATTGATAAAATTTATAATTGCCCATAAGTTTTAATAAAATTGCAAAAAAAGGGTATTTATATATTTATTAGCAATTTTTAATTGTATAATATTAATTAAATAGAATTTTAATAATATACTTTATAAATATGAATTGTTTACATATTATTTAAATGAATTTATTTTATAAATTAGTAAATTTAATAAATTATATTGTATAATAAATCAGATATTTAATTTGTTAAAGTTTATCTTGTATTATAAATTGAAATATTTATTGAAATTTATGAGAGATTAAATTATATCAATTATTTTGGTGGTAAATATATGATTATTATTTTTATATTTACAAGATATAACAAGTAACACCCAATTTTAAAAATTTGTAACATATTATAAACATTACAAATAACTTCCAAGGGCAAAATTGGAATATTTTAGGGATAAGGGGTTAATTGTAAGAAGGTAATAAACCCGAGGGGGATTTTTGTAATATTCAATACGTGAGGGTGATTTTTGTAATTTGATCTTACCTGAGGGGGGTATTCGTAATTTACCCTAAGTTTATATATAGAGTTAGAAATGATTACCATAATTGGATGGATTCATGACTGCATCAAAACCAAGCCAGTGAGCATGACCAAGAATAAAGGCTGAGCCCTCAAGTGTAGATGTCAAGTTTTGAAGCATTGGGGCTAACTGATCATTGAAAAGAACCGCAAGATTGTTAACCTCAGAATTGCATCGCCCAATGTGTTCCATTTTTCTTGTAATTGAAGGAATACATCCAAGTGGTCCAATCTCAAACATTACCACTTTTCTTGCTCCCAATTTGTGCAACCTCTGCACTCAAACAAAAATACAACTAGATAAATTTTATTTCATGCATGATATATTACTATATATATCTTATATTTTAACGAACTTATGAAAAATTATGCTTCTATCACACGTCTGTTTTGGACCAAGTGAGAAACAAATTTGAATATATGCACTTTTAGAAGTTATGAATGAGTATCATGAAGAAAAAGAATGAAATATGATGGTATAAATTGTCCAGAATCTTATAGAACGATATTGTAGAGATCTCCAAGGACCCTTCCTCGCAAGAATTGCAAGTAATCCAATAAGTCCAACATTAATGCCCTCACATTTGTCGATTGGACAAAAACAACCCAAGTGACTAGAATGTATATCATAATATTAAAAAGGGTAAACACCACTTTTGGTCCCTCTTATCATTAACTTTTTACAGAGTGGTCCTTCTTATGTTGTTTTTCTCACTTTAGTCCCTACTATGAATTATTTGTTTTACTTTAGTCCTTTTCAAGTGGTCCAAGACGATTCCGATAACATGTGATATGCACATGAGGGCAATTTTGTCATTTCAAGTAAACTAACATGGATATTTTCGTCTTTCTAATTATTTAAAAAAAAAACTAAATTTCCAAACTAGGCTTTCATTCCAATCGAACTTAATCGTACATTTCGTTCCAAACTAAAGTTTTTTCCTAATTTTTTTTTTCAAACACCAAAATTGCTCACCAATTAAATAATATCTCTAATAGTCTCAATAGTAAACGGACGAAAATGCCCTAAAAATATTCATATGCATGTCACGTGTTATCGAAACCACCTGATAAGGACTAAACTGAAACACATAATTTATAGTAGGGACTAAAGTGAAACAAATAATTCATAGTAGGGACTAGAGTGGGAAAAAAACATAAAAGGGACCACTCTGTAAAAAGTTAATGATAAGAGGGACCAAAAGTGGTATTTACCCTATTAAAAAACTATTATTCATCATTGCAAGACACAAATTTAGTGTATGCTGAAGTGAACGACTCCATAGTGATTTGTGACATAACTTAATAGTAGTCCATCAAAAAAGTTATTTTATACGGTCGTTCGCACGTTATACACTAAAAATAAGTCTAAATTTTTTTATCATTTCTGTCAGATAAAAAATTTGTTGCATCACGTAATGTATAAATGTAAAATGTGCATTTGCTAGGGTGCGTTGATTACCTGGAGTTGTAGGGAGAGTTGACTGACAAGAAGTTGGGCATAAGATTGAGGAGTATAACGCTTGCTTGAATCATAGCGTTTTGGTTCAAGATAATTGTTGATGTAGTCATTGCTCCCAATAGAAATCACATATATTGATCTTGACAAATAATTCGATAGCTCATTCGAATTTTTATAGTGTCTAGGCAAGTCCGTTTTCACTGTTCTCTCAAACAAGTTGATCTGCTCTGCAAAATTGAGGCATTTTCCCTGCAAAAGAAAAAAACCACAATATACAGTCAGTCGATAAATGCTTGCAATTTTGGTATATATTTCTCTTGATTATTTGACTTCCAAATTTGAGGTGCATGTAGCTTTATGTGGGTCCATATTTTGTATTATAACCACTAGTACGTTCTGATAGACTAAATGCAAAAACATCCCGTGTGTTTTGCTTAATTCATAAAAAAATTAAAGGGTGAATTATGAATACCCCTCATATAAGGCTTAATTATAAAAATTATTCTCACGTATTGGGTATTATAAATTTTTTTCTCAGATTTGTCATCTTCTTACAATTAACCAATTATCCCTAAAATATTTCAATTTTGCCCGTGTGTGTTATTTGTATTGTTTGTAATGTTTTATAAATATTAAAACTTGGGATCTAATTATTATATCTTATAAATTAGAAAAGAGATAATTATATATTTACTACCAGAATAATTGATAAAATTTATAATTGCCCATAAATTTTAATAAATATTGCAAAAATAAGGTATTTATATATTTATTAGCAATTTCAGTTGTAAAATATTAAATTAAATAGAATTTTAATAATATATTCTATAAATATGAATTGTTTACACATTAGTTAAATGAATTTATTTTATAAATTAGTAAATTTAATAAATTATGTTGTAATATAAATAAGATATTTTAATTTATTAAAATTTATAGTGTATTATAAATTGAAATATTTATTGAAATTTATAGAAAATTTTGTATTACATCAATTATTTTGGTGGTTAATATATAATTATTATTTTTATAATTTACAAGATGTAACAATTAGCACAATTTTTTTTTTAAAATTTATAACATATTATAAACATTACAAATAACTTTCAAGAGTAAAATTGTAACATTTTAGGGAGAAGGGTTTAATTGTAAGAAGGTGACAAACCTGAGGGAAATTTTTGTAATATTTTTATTAGCAAAATCTTTCCATGTTTACAAGCCAAAATTATTTATCCCCTTAATGTCGCTTTCACTCACTGTAAATGCAAGAATTCTTCTTTATTTGCAGGGAAAGTGATAATTGTACCCCAAATGCGAAAAACACCCCGTTCGCTTAAAAAATGGGCAAAACCCCCACTGTAACTTAAAAAAAATAGTAATAAAGCCCCTCCGTTTCCACAAACTAAAGTAATAACCTTCTCGTTCACTTAAAAAAATTGACGATAACCCCTTATTGACTCTATTTTCAGTTGGGTGTAGTTAAAATAAAAGTTAATTGTTGAAAATGTTACCAAGTAGTTCCCGGTCTCAGGTAAAATCCCACATATCCCTGATGCAAAATTAAGCCCCGTCAACTGATCTGATCTTAGCACTGCTCTTATTATACTCATATATGGCGGTGAGTATGGCAATCCAAGAAATTCAGCTGCATCCCAAAAATAAAAAATAAAAATATATCTAACTATGAAAATTTAGTAATTATACATACATATTCACAAAAATTAATAATCGTAATAAAAAAATTAAATTAAATTAATACCTATGAAATCGACGACGGTCCTTCCATTAGTGAATCTCCCAGTTGGTCCTTTATCAAAATTCATACCGTATGGTGCATAATCTGCTTTTGCTAAAGTTGGTAACAAATTATTATTCCCACTGTCAAATAACGAGTCACCAAATACATATAATGCTGGTGCAAGTTGTTGAGAACAATTTGCTGAAGGAATTATTATTGATATAATAATAATAATTATTAGCATCTTCATTATTGTTTTCTTCATTTTTAATTAATTTTCTTGATAAAGATTAAAGGAAAGAGAAATAATTAAAAGTACTAGTGTGGATGGAGTTTGAGGAGAAAGGAAATGAAATTCATGCATGAAAAGTTCAATCTTTTGCTGAAATTAATACCATTTTTATACTTTTTTCAACTTTTTTTGTTTTGTTGGGTGTGAACAAAATCGTTGAAAGATAACACTACAAAAAAATTAGATTTTAGTGACAAAATAGAAATTGACAAAGTGATAAGAATTTAAATATTGTCACTAAATCGATGTATATAGGCACACTAGTGACAAGAAATGTGAAAAAGTTGTCACTATTGACATTTAGTGATACCCCAAAAGTGACAACTAAAAAGTTATCACTAAATTATAGTGACAATATTTATTGTCACTAGGTTGTCACTTAAAAGGTGTCACTAATTGTCAATAGTGACAATTTAAGTTCCATAAACTTGTCAATAATAGCCATTAGTGACAACTTAAAAATATATTTTGTCACTATTGCACTTGTCACTATTATTATTGTGACAAAATTAACATTCTTATCACTAAATGTATGCAAAAAGTGACAATTTCGACAATGTCACATAATATTTTGTCACTAAAATCCATTTTTCTTGTAGTGTAAGAAGGGAAGGTTATGATTGTGTTTCACGTCTTTTGTGGATTTTTTTTTAAAAATTCTTTATCAATTCTTTTGTACTAAGTAAGATTTTCCAGAGGATATATATTGATTTCTGTACTACCAGGTTGTAACGGCCATTCTTGTCTTTTACTATTTATTTACCAGAGCTTAATTATTCTTCAGGGATTTGCTGATCACTAGCTAGTTTGTTTTAGGAAAATGATTTTCTGACAAGACCGTAAACCTACAGCCCACTTTTTGTAATTTCAAATTGACTCTGAAAATTGGTAAGAGTCTCTCACTTTACCCCAAAAAGGGGCTTTTTTTTTTTTTTTTTTTTTTTTCAAGTTAACTCCCTGTGATATGTCTAATGGACAATTTACCTTCCTGTGAAATAAAAATAGGAAATATAACTCCCTGTGAAATGAATAATGAGCAATTTACTTCCTCATGATATAAAAATAGAAAATTTACCTCCATGTAAAATGAAATAATGAGTAATTTACCTCCCCGTGATATGAATAAATGAGCAATTTAGAGGGAGACAATGTGTTTTTTTATAAAAACACAGGGAGGCATTTTGCCCTTTTTCTTATCACAGGGAGTTAAATTACCTATTTAGGATATCACATGATGGTATTTTGCCCTTTTATTTATCACATGGAGTTAAATTGCCTATTTAAAATAACACAGAGAGTTAATTTGCTATTCACTCCCCAAAAAGTGGTAACAATTTCTTCCTTTGTTCCCAACTTCATTGAAGACCAAAAACAAAACAATTTATTTTATTAACATTATATTTTTCATCAATAAAAAAAACTGTGGTCTTTTTTGTTCCAAAAAAAAAAAAAAAAAAAGACCACAGTTTTTTTTATTGATGAAAAATATAATGTTAATAAAATAAATTGATTTACATTGAAAACATGGTAGTCTGTATGACATATCGCTTTCCTATTAACACTACTCTTTGTTATATATATATTTAAGAGGTTTTTGAATTAAACTAAATGATTCAAAATTCGTTTCAATATTTAATTACGGATCACTACAAGAAAAATGGATTTTAATGATAAAATATTAAGTGACATTGTCAAAATTGTCACTTTTTGCATATATTTAGTGATAAAAATATTAGTTTTGTCACAATAACAATAGTGACAAGTGCAATAGTGACAAAATATATTTTTAAGTTGTCACTAATAATCATAAGTGACAAGTGTATGAAACTTAAGTTGTCACTATTGACAATTAGTGACACCCTTTCAGTGACAACCTAGTGACAATAAACATTGTCACTATAATTTAGTGACAATTTTTTAATTGTCACTTTTGGGGTATCACTAAATGTCAATAGTGACAACTTTTTCACATTTCTTGTCACTAGTGTGACTATATACATCATTTTAGTGATAATTTTTAAGTTCTTGTCACTTTGTCATTTACTATTTTTGTCACTGAAATTTAAATTTTTTTGTAGTGGATTAGGTCAAATTAAATTAAAATTCGTTCCATGTATTTGGATTATTAACATCTATTTAAATTTTTTGACACATATGTGGCATCCCATAATTCTTTAGTATAATTATTCAAGTACGTATGTGGCATACATTAATTTGACAATCTTCATTGAACGGAATTATTTATTCTTCAAAGGTCAACCTATCATTGGCCTACTTATTGCTTCCATCTTTGGGATGACAGATAATTGGAACATTTCGTGAGATTTAGTGATGATTTAATGATTAAAGACATTATAAGCACAGTTCGATTTGCTTCCTGTCATGAGGCTAAGTGCTTACTATTTTAAAGTAATTAATACTAATAATTAGTCCTTTGCTATTTGAACCATACGTTTTTTTTTTTTTATTTTAATTCTTTCTCTCTACATTATTATATATTAATTCAGTTAACTCAATAATTGTTATCATCCTCCCCATAATATCTTGATAATATATAATATTAAGAAGAAGCATACGTTACGGCATGAAGGTGAATAGTCTAATTGACATTGCCCATGGCTGTGGATCATTCACCTTTTTGGAACAAGATTATTCACATTTGTTCTTGTTAGGCGTTTTTAATTGAAGGAGCTCTTATATCTTCCATTCACATTTATCAAAATGTTGTTACATCTCCACTTTTTATTTTTTTAATTCATAAAGGAAAATTCAGAGAAAAATGCAAGATACTTCACTGTTTGGTGCAAAAATATATGTGAAATGTTTATTGCATATAATTTTTTTGTAATATTAAATATTCAGCATAAAACATCTCATCGATGGCATATTTGTACGGACGGAGTTTTTGTTGAATATTTAATACTGATACAAAATAATTTTATGTAATAAACATCTCATATTGTAGTTTTGTGTAATTTCGCATAGTAAATGAGAATTTCTTGCATTTTTTCCCCAAGAGGTTCAAAAAATTATAAGAGTGCATGATAGGATAAACCCCGTCATTAATAAAGCACGACATGAGGCCATAAAAGGAAATATTTTCTTCCTTCTATATAAAAGGCTCAAACAACAAGATGATAAAAAATTATGTTTCTTTCCCCTCATAAGGTTGTGAGTTCGATTCCCACTGCTGACTTGAGGACTGTGTTGGTGGGCGATCTGTAAGAACCTCTGTAAGCGATCTTTGGTCCCTAAGGCATACCCTGGCCCGTGGTGGCGACCGGAGCCGAACCCACCCAAACTTTTATGTATCAGAAAAAAAAAAAATTATGTTTCTACCGCATGTTTCTTTTGGACCATGCGAGTAACAAAATTAAATATAATGGTAGAATTTAATTGAGTATCATTAAAAAAAACATTAATACAACTATTATCTTTCCACCAAAATTTCATAACACGACTTTCTAGAGATCTCCAATGACCATTCCTCCCATGGTTGCAAGTAATCTAATAAGCCAACATTAATGTATAAAATGTTGGATTCCCATGGGTAATAATCCAATTGATTTGAGTCCAGTTAGAGTTGCATCCACGAAGTAGAGATGAATGAAATTAAAAGAGAAAAAAATATATTCATTCCACATGGATGGAGTATAGGAATGGCCGAGTTGACTATGGGGTTACATGATTTTAAAAGGGAGATCACCTAATTGACTATAGGTTCACCACAGGCGTGTGTTGTCGTCCCGTTCGACAGCCCGATTTGGGTCTTTGACAGATATTAAATTTTTGTAGAAAATGTAATTAAAGAAAGTTTTGGCCAAAACTAAAAGCCCAATAATTAATACCAAAACATAATTCGCTACATGTTCATTTCAATTTTTTTACAAAACGGGTGACCGAACAAGTGCTACTGCTTAACTCCGAACATGTATGTTCCTCCATAAACATCCCTTCTCCTGCTATAAATAGGAGGAAAATCTTGTCTCTTATCCCGTTTTCTAGCATTCAAAGCATAATCATATCTTCTCTCTTGCTATTCTTCAGTATTAATTGCTAAATATTTTTGTTTGTTAAAGTTCGTTGTATACTTGTTCTTTGTGTAAAGAAATAAGTATCCGACTACTTCATCTTGGAGGATTACTGGGACGAACTTTTGCTCCTTAGACAACACAAAAATATCATCTTAAAGACATTGCTTTTGTGAGTCTCAGTCGATTAATTTGTAGTTCGGAACTAATGCAGAGTTACTGTTTTCAAATTTTGACTAAAGTAATATTTGAATATTTCGTTTATTTTGCGAGAATAAATTACCTTAAGGTTTACAATTAGAATCAATTTTTCTTTTTGTCAAAATTACACGACACAAAAGGTCAACGATCTTATCCCAACATTTCTGTTAGGTAAAAATTGTTCATTTATTTTTGTAGTACAAGGTCTTGAATATTTTTGGGTAAGCAAACAGAGGTGCCATTGAAACAAAGGGAGGCAATGGTTCTGCATGCAACTTCAGTGGGATGATAGCCATCCCAGAAGTAGTGTTTGTTTGGGTCACGGCACGCCAATAGCCCAAGCCCCGGTATGCACGTTGATGTCCCATTTAACAAGGTCACACAACATGGGTTACTCGAATCAGTCAAGCCTGTCAGATTAAATAAAAACAAAATTTAAATGGATGAGAAAATTTAATTATATATTAACCAAGCGCATCTATTTTAAGTTTGTAGATAGAGTTAGAAATGGTTACCATAATTAGATGGATTCATGAATGCATCTAAGGCAAGCCAGTGAACATGACCAAGAATAAAGGATGAGCCTTCAAGTGTAGATGTCAAGTTTTGAAGCATTGGGGCTAACTGATCATTGAAAAGAACCGCAAGATTATTAGCCTCAGAATTGCATTGCCCAATTTTTCTTGTATATGCAGGTATACATCCAAATGGTCCAATCTCAAACACTACCACTTTTCTTGCTCCCAATTGGTACAACCTCTGCACTCAAAGATAAATTATTTTTCATTTATTTGGACCAAGTGAGAAATCTAGTGTTTACTGAAGTGACCAATTATTTCATTCCAAATTAAAGTGGTTTGAGACATATTCGTTAGATAATAAATTTGTTGCATCACATCGTATATATGCAAGTATGAAATGTGCATTTAATTACCTGTAGCTGTATGGAGAATTTATTGATGAGAAATTGAGTAAAAGTTTCAGGAGTATAACGCTTGCTTGTATCATAGCGTTGTTGTTCAAGATAATTTAACATGTAGTCATTGTTCCCAATAGAAATCACATATATTGATCTTGACAAATAATTCGATAGCTCATTCGAGTTTTGATAGTGCCTTGGCAAGTCCCTTTTCACTGTTACCTCAAACAAGTTGATTTGCTCGACAAAATTGAGGCATCCCTGGAAAAAAAAAACCACAATTAATAAATCTATAGGTGTTTACAAATTTGATATTTCTATTAATTATGACGGAGAAAATTATTCAAGTTCTCGTTTAACTACCAGATTGAGGTGCAAGTGACCTTTTTAGCTTGTCTGTTTGTCAAGAAAGTGAGGAAAATTTTAGAAAACGGAAAGGAAAGGAAAGAAAAAGGATAAGAAAGTCATTTTCCTCGACATGTTTGGTTGTCAGGAAAATTATTTTCTTGCAGATGTTCGATTGTCAAGAAAATTTAGGAATATAATATTTTTTATAAAGGTTTTTGTTTGATTATGAATACTTTCAAAATTGTAAAATATATTAAAAGTGATTGCAAAATAAAACTTATCAAATTAATCCCTAGAAAATATAAGTACAAATCGAGTAATTGAATCAAATAAAGCTAACAATAATGAAATAAACAAACTAAAATAGCTTAAAATAAATCATAAAAGTTATTGCTATGGTCATCAATGGTTTTGTATATACATTTATTATATATATTAAAATCTTTAACTTTTCTTTGGTTGAGATTTATGTAAAAATTAGTTGATATTATCTTTTGTTATTTGTACTTTTTTATTTCAAGATAAAATTTACGTTTTCTTTGTAGATAAAATATTGTATGAATAATCATGTTTTCATTATATTAACTATAATATATATATATATTAATTTGACGCTATTGTATATTTTTTAGTCACCGAATTTATATCAATTTTCAAAATTAACAAGGGGTTATCGTCAATTTTTAAAGTTAACAAAGGTTACTGATAATATGTTAGGAAAAATGGGTGATTTTGCATCATTTTGTGGGGGTATAATTGTTATAATGACTTGAGAGGGTATTTTTTTGCTAATAATAATTAAGCACAAAGGGGTTTTTGACAGTAAAAAATCACAAATGGAGAACTATGATAGTTAGACAAAGTACAATGGGTGTTTTACAATTTACTAAAAAAAATTCCCAGGATTTCCCCATCAAATTGGTGGAGAAATTTTTTCTTCACAAAATTTTCCTGCAAGAAAGTTGAAGGAAAATAATAACTTTCTTTCCTGCTATCCAAACAACAACGAGAGAAAAAAAAAACTTTCTTTCCCTCACTTTTCCTCGCTTTCCCGACAACCAAACAGTACATTTGTGTCTTACGCATACTATTTTGGAGATAATGGAAGAAAGTGCCAAATTTATGAATATTATTATTATTATTGATTTTAATTACAATTCTACTCTTTTTTTTCCCTTCGTGTTTGTTGTAACCTTGAGCATGTTTTTATATGTGCCGTTTATTTAATGTCATAATTCGTGTTTTGAATTAATTATAATTTAAATTTAAAAATACTCTTATTATAATATTTTTAAATTTATTATATTATTAGAATAATAATTATTATTATTCTATCATTATTATTATTATTATTAATATCAATATTAAAAGTATTATTATAATGGTGAGAGTGGGGAAGAAAAAAAATTGAAAAAAAGTTGAGGTTGAGAGCCCACCATTGGAGATGATCACCCAGAGACCGCGGGCTGGCTCGGGGGCTACCCCCGGGACTAGCCCCACAAAATCATTGGAGATGGCCTAAGAAATAAATTATTTATGTCAAATAAAAGTAAAATTTGTATGAGTTTTTTTTTTAAGATAAGAAAATTAGGTATTTTTAAATAAGATTTTATAGAACATAAGTGTTATGAGATACCCCATCTCAACCACTAAAAAAAGTCAACAACAAATTTGAACCATAATTTATGGTAAAAATGTCCAATGATGACGTGAAATCGGACATTTTGAAAAAATAAACATATGTTAAATTACATATTAACCCTTTAATTAGCATGTTTAAAAAAACTCACTAATTTCTAATTAATTTCATATTTCTTTCCCAAATAAAAAAAATTTGAGGACTCTACTTTCCATACCAAACTTTTAAAAAAGACACATTTCGTACAAAAGTTGGACAACTTTTTTTTCATTTCATTCGGTCGTTAGTTTTTCACGTGTCAATCACGTGTCTGTTTAAGTCATGATCATTTTCTCTTCAAGGGATATTTGCAATTGGACAAAAAATACCTAAAAGGGTAAAAATCGGGAGGGGATAGTTGTAATTATTGCCGCCACCAATTCATCTTCACCTCCGGTACGCCCAACCCTTCCTCATCTGAAAACAGATCTTTACATGAGTGAAGTAGTTGGACTTAGAAGAAGTGTTGTGATTAACTTTGAAAATTCATGTGAGGGGCACATATATATTTTTCGTCGAACAAAAATTATATAAAATTATTTGAGGTGGTAGAGTGCTTAATTTGTACATATGGGTGGTAAAGTGCCACAATATGTAATTTTGGAGGATTAGTTTTGTCAAATTTTTAAAGTGGATTTCATAAATCATACGAAAGTTTTTGTCAATTTTTTTTAAAAAAAACACAGGATCTTTATTGCAAAATTTTAAAGATACGAGGGGTTATTAGTAATCTTTTAAGTTAAGGGGATTTTTTTCATCCTTTGATGGGTATATTGTCATTTCAAATTGGAGGGATATTTTTTTGTAATAATAAAAGAAGTACAGGGTTTTTTTTTTTTTTTTTTTGCTAGTAAAAATAACACAAAAGTTTTTTTTAGTTAGGCAAGACCCAAAGGGTGTTATTGAATTTCACTCATTAAAATGGGTAAATTTATCTTGATAAAAACAAATTATTTTAACTTAAATTTTAAGGAGACGCGTGTCACCAAGATAAATGTAATCTCATGTGTTTTTCATCCCTCAAAATCTCATTTTTGAGGAACCTATGAAATTGTTGTTTGTTTGACTTTTGAGAGAGTAATTTGAGAAAAATTGAGAGAGGATAAATTTATTTTAAAATGTAAAAATAGTGTTTACCTCGCTTTTCTCAAACACAATTTCTTTTTTATATGCCAAACAAATAGACCCTCAATTTAATGTAGTTCTTGACCTTAATTTTAGTTAATGAGTCAAATTAAGTTAGTTATATTTACATTTTGATTTGGTTCTCAAATTGATGTGCCTTGAATCCTATGGTGGTTGTGGTGGGGTGTTTGTTGAATTAGAGATTATTGCTAAAAATCAATAATATGAGAAAGAAAGTATAGAGCTTGAAGAAGGGCAGATGATTGAAATGCCCATGTGAAGTTGTGTATGAATTAGTTTGAGCAACAAAAAATAATTCTTTTGAGGGATAAATTATTTGGAAAAGATAAATCTTGTGTAATAGTTTAATAGTTCATGGTTTCTTGTATAATAGTTTATGATTATATAGTTTACTGAGTAGTAGACATATTAAGATTATTGCATAATTTTTATGTACTTAAAGTGGTTTATTTACCTATGAGATTTGATAGAATTTAATGTTGGTATTTATGTCGGTATCGTGTCTTGTAAATATTCAAAATTCATGTTGTGTTTCTCTATGCTTGTGTTGTTGTGTTCGTGTCCATACAACATAAAATTAGTTACGATAAATATTAAATATAGACGAGAATAATTAAAATTGTATTTTCAACATATAAAAAATAAAGTTCCAATATAACATTGTGCTCACTAAAAAGACATACCGCTCGTTTTTTTTAAGCATATATCTCAAGGACGTTAATTGCGTTATGTATGGCATTTATCAAGATTTTAAATCAAGAACCAAGTTTCCAATGAAATTTATAGTGAAATTGATTTTAATATTGAGTGTAATACCATTAACTACAATGATATTAAGGAGTAGAATGTTACCAAGTAGCGGGCAGTCTCAGGTAAAATCCCACAAGCTGCGGATGCAAAATTAAGCCCCGTCAACTGATCTGATCTTAGCAATGCTCTCGATATACTAATATATGGGGGTGAATTTGGCAATCCAAGAAATTCAGCTGTGTCCCAAAAATAAATAAATACTATTAAAATCATGGATTAAGATTTGATTTTGACATATATTTTGATTAGCTGAATATTAAAAAAAATTGGAAAAGTTATCATAAACGTTCCGAAAACAATAGTAAATATTATGAAATAACTACTAAATTAAGAAAAAAAGAAAGTTAATATATCTTTTTTTTTTAATCCAATAAGGCAAAAACGAAAAAATTTCGTTGTTTCTTACGAACACGATGAAATTTTTTATTCATGATAATAATTCTAATTATGACGATTAAGTAATCATATATATTCACAAAAATTAATAAATGTAATTAAAAAAATTTGAAAATACCTATGAAATCCACGACGGTCTTCCCATTAGTGAATCTCCCAGTTGGTCCTTGATCAAAATTCATACCATATGGTGCATAATTTCCTTTTGCTAAAGTTAGTAATAAATTATTATTCCCATTCTCGAAAATTGAGTCACCAAATACATATAATGCTGGTGCAAGTTGTTGAGAACAATTTCCTGAAGGAATTATTATTGATATAATAATAATAATAATAATTAGCATCATCATTGTTTTCTTCATTTTTAATTAATATTCTTGATTTTTTTTTTTTTGAGTAATAACTAATATTCTTGATAAAGATCAAAGGAAATTAAGACAAATAACTAAATTGTGAATGGAGTTTGAGGAGAAGGGAAATTAAATTCATGCATGAAAAGTTCAATCTTTTGCAGGCACTAATACCTCTTTAATATATACGAAGTATATATTAATTTATATACTACGTGCTAGGTTGTAACGGCCATTATTGTCTTTTAATATACTTTAATATATTTACCAGAGCTTATACAGCTGCTTAAGTTAAGTTGAATTATTCTTGAGCATGCAATTTGCTCACTAGTTTGTTAATATCTTAATAAGAGGTTGGGTAAACACCAAATTGGGTCCCTGTTATCATTAACTTTTTATAGAGTGGTCTTTTTTATATTTTTTTTTCAGTTTAGTTCCTACTATGTATTATTTATTTCATTTTAGTCCTTTTCAGGTGTTCTAAGGCGATTCTGATAACATATGATATACTCATAAGGGTAATTTCGTCATTTCAAATAAACTAACATGGATATCTTCATCTTTCTAATCATTTGAAAGAAAACTAAATATTTGATATCTTCCAAACTAAGCTTTCATTCCAGTCCAACTTAATCGTCCATTTCGTTCCAAACTAAAGTTTTCCTCCAAAATCTTCTACAAACATCAAAATTGCTCACCAATTAAACAATATCTCAAATGGTCTCAATAGCGAACGGACGAAAATGCCCTAAAAAATAATCATATGCATGTCACGTGTTATCAGAACCATGTGATAAATATTAAAGTGAAACACGTAATTCATAGTAGGGAGTAAAGTGAAATAAATAATTCATAGTAGGGATTAAAGTAAAAAAAAAAATAAGAAAAACTATTCTGTAAAAAAATTAATGATAAGAGGGAACAAAAGTAATATTTACCCTAAGAAGTTTTTAGTTTGAATAAAAGGATTCAACATTCAGTTCACTATTTAAGATATTAGTTCTAAATTCACATTCGTTCCATATATATATTTAAACTATGTAAAATTTTCGACATACATCTCATAACTCTTTAGTATAATAATTGAAATACATTAGTTTGACAATCTTCATTGAACATGAATTATTTATTCTTCGAAAGTCAAGTCAACACAAAATATTGGCATACTAAATTGCTTCTTTAGGATGACAGGTAATTGGAACCTTTCGTGAAGATATAGTGCGGATTAAATAATTAAAGACATTATAAGTACAGTTCGATTTACTTCCTGTCATGTGGCTAAGTGCTTATTATAAGTAATTAATATATAATATTAAGAAGGAAAAAAAAAAATTCAACAAAGCATACGTGACGGCATGAAGAAGAATAGGCGTTCTTCTAAGGAGTTATATATATCTTCCATTCTCATTTATCAAAATTAATGTTGTTAAATCTTCCATTCATAATGAGAATTTCTTGCACTTTTTCCCAAGAGGGCATGATAGGATAAACCCCGTCGTCACTAATAAAGCACGACACGAGGGCATCAGAGGAAAATCATTCCGCCCATTTAATTAGACAAAAGGCTTAAGCAGCAAGATGATATAAAAAAATATCTTTCTACCTCATGTTTCTTTTGGACCATGTGAGTAACAAATTTAAACATAATTGTAAAATTTAATTGAGTATCATTTAAAAAACATTAATACAATCCTTCCACTAAAATTTCACAAAACGACATCTTCAATGACCATTCCTCGGATGGTTGCGGGTAGTATAATAAGCCAACATTATTGTCCTCGGATCAATTGGACAAAAAAACCAAAGTAAGTACAATGTATAGATTGTTGGATTCAAATGGGTATTAATCCAGTTGATTGAGCTCAGCTAGATTCACGAAGTAATAATGAATGAAAAAATTAAAAGAGAGAAAAATGTATACATTCCACATGGAGCAGGAATGGCCTAGTTGACTATAGGGTTGTGCCTCATGGGGGCTTTGGCGGATTTAAATAGCCCTCTCAAATTTTCTCAATATATTAGTAATGATCGATTAAGTTCTTTCATGATGGAACTTTTTTTTTTACTTTTAATTTTTTGGCCTTCTAATTAAATATGATTTTTAATATTTTATGTTTTCTTTCAAAAATAATTTCTTAATAATATTTTCAATATTTTATGTAAAAAAAATTCCTTCTCAATAATATTTCAATGTTTTATGTGGTTTTAGTAATTTTTTCTTCTTAATGATATTTCGATATTATGTATTTTTTAAATTTTTTCCTTCATAATAATTATAAAAAAAAATATGAATTATCATTGTTTTTGTAGTTCGATTTTAATTTTAATTTATTTAATGTACTTAGTTGAATAAAAAATTCTCAATAAATTTAAAAGAATAAAATCTTATGTTTTCTTTGTAATACAGTTTTTTCGTCATAACAGCATACCATATGTGTTAGCTCATATCTCCCATCTCCAGCTTCAATTCCTGCAAAATTAAAGAAGAAATGTTCAGACGAAGAAGACGCGATGAAAATAGGGCTGAATTGAAATTAGGGCTGTATAATTTATTTTTTACTTATTTGTTTTTAGCCGTTTAAGTTGTAAGGGTATTTTTGTACTTTTAGTTATTGGGTCGGTTGTACATACTTATAAATAGGTGTTGGGTTCTAACCCAGTTTGTAACAATCACAATTTCAATTTTGAATACGAAGTTTTTACAGTTCTTCATTCTCTTCTCTCAATAATTTTTACAATCAAGAACATTCAAAATTCTTGAAGAGTTTTAGATTCTAATATGGTATCAGCAGTTTGAATTCTGCACGTTTTCCGCAATAATTCACGGTTTGATTTACTCAATCTTCTTCTTCTTTTCTGTTTTGATCACTGTCTTTCTTTCTTCTCACCATCCCCTGTTTCTTGATCACGTTTCTTGATTTCCACCATGGATACTACCAGTTCCTCTACCTCTACTGTTTCTCCCTCCCTTCGCCCCAAACCTCCCATGGAGGATCCTTCTCATCCTTACTTTCTTCACCCCTCTGACAGCCCAGGTCTTATCCTGGTTCATCAACCACTCAAAGGAGATAATTACTCTACCTGGTCTCGCTCAATGTTACTTGCTTTGAATGTCAAGCACAAACTTGGCTTTGTGAAAGGCTCTCTCCCTGATCCTGGCCCCACTGATGAGACACTCCAGATTTCCTGGTCAAGATGTAATGATGTGGTTATTTCATGGATTCTTAACTCGGTCTCTCCAGAAATTCACTCAAGTGTTATGTACACACCTTGTGCCAAAACTATTTGGGATATTCTCAAGACCAGATTCTCTCAAAGTAATGGTCCAAGAAAATTGCAACGCTTAGGGAACTTGCCACTTTACATCAAGATAATGTTTCTGTCAGTGCTTTACTTAATCAGTCTAACTTCACTATTAGTTTTTTTACATAAATCTTTTATAATTCAGGATCTCCAAAAGAGAATGATTGGAGAGGGTAAAATGTTAGATGGCCTTTATGTTCTACACACTGGCTCAGGACTCCCTCAACAGTCTCATTGCAATCAAGTATCTAGCACAATTTGGCATAAAAGACTAGGCCACATGCCTTATAAAAATATGTCTAGAATAAAAGAAGCTTTAGCTTTAGATTCAGTTTCCAATTGTTCTTCTACTAGTCCTAATCCTTGCTACATTTGTCCTCTAGCTAAACAGAAGAGGCTTTCATTTCCTGTATCTACATCTACTAGTTCTCATATTTTTGATTTACTACATTGTGACATATGGGGACCTTTTCATGTTCCTACTTTATCTGGACAAAAATATTTTGCTACATTAGTTGATGATTATTCTAAATACACATGGATATGTTTGCTCAATAGAAAATCAGATATTTCTTCTGTTATTCCAAATTTTTTGTCTATGATTAATAATCAATTTAACAGTACTATTAAGGTGTTTAGAAGTGATAATGCACCTGAGTTACAGTTTACTTCCTTGTTTCATAAACATGGTATTTTGCATCACTTTTCATGTGTAGAAACTCCACAACAGAATTCTGTTGTGGAAAGAAAGCATCAACACTTGTTGAACACTGCTAGGGCCTTATTCTTTGACTCTAAAGCCCCTCTTTCCTTATGGGGTGAGTGCCTATCTACAGCTGCTTATTTGATTAACAGAACTCCATCCAAAATCTTAAACCATAAAACACAATTTGAATTACTCTACAATAAGTCTGTTGATTACAGTCATATGAAAACCTTCGGATGTTTGGCATTTGCCTCTACACTTAAGCAAGGCAGGACCAAATTTGACCCTAGGGCCAGACCTTGTGCTTTTATAGGTTATCCTATGGGGATAAAGGGTTATAAATTAATTGATGTTCAGAGTTTGGAAATTTTCATTTCCAGGGATGTGATTTTTAATGAACATAATTTTCCTTTTCACAATTTATCTACTGTTTCTTCTACCCAACCACCTGATTTTATATTCCCTCCTTCTGAACCTTCTTCCACATACACTGACAATTCTCACATTTTTCCTGATATCTCCGACCTACCTTTTTCCCCTGACTTACCTCCTACTTTTCCTACATTACCTTCATCTTCTACTCAACCTGTTAGAAGATCCACTAGACCTTCTCACAAACCTTCCTATCTCTCTGACTATCACCTTAACTCATCTACTCACTCTTCTGTTAAATACCCTATATCTACTGTCTTACATTATGATAGACTTTCTACCCCCTATAAACAGTTTGTTTTAAATATTTCCACTGAAACTGAACCTTTCTACTACCATCAAGCAGTTGGTAACCCACACTGGAGGGAAGCCATGCATACTGAAATAAAAGCCCTGGAAGAAACTAATACTTAGACTTTAGTACCAAAACCCCCTGATAAAACTCCTATAGGTTGTAAGTGGGTATACAAAATAAAAAGACATTCTGATGGCACTTTGGATAGGTATAAAGCTAGGTTGGTGGCTAAAGGTTACACACAACAGCCTGGTATAGATTATACATAGACTTTTTCTCCTGTTGCTAAAATGGTTACTGTTAAAGTTTTATTGGCTTTAGCAGCTTCTAAAAATTGGGGCTTACATCACCTAGATGTTGATAATGCTTTTCTAAATGGGGACCTCAATGAAGAGGTTTATATGGAACTTCCTCTAGGTTATCCAAGGTCAAACTCTTCTCAAAAACTTGTTTGCAAATTAAACAAATCTCTTTATGGTCTTAAACAGGCATCTAGGCAATGGAATGATAAATTTAAGGACTGTTTACTGGACTATGGCTTTTTACAATCAAAAGCAGACTACTCTCTATTTACTAAAGGTTCAGGTGATCATTTTCTAGCTTTATTACTTTATGTTGATGATATTGTTATATCTAGTCCTAATTCCACACTTATTCATGATTTAAAAGTTTTTTTACATACAAAGTTTAAACTCAAAGATTTGGGAGATCTTAAATATTTTCTTGGCTTAGAAATAGCAAGATCCTCTAAAGGTATTGTTTTATCACAAAGGCAGTATGCCTTGCAAATACTAGATGACACTGGTTATCTTGGAGCAAAACCACTTTTTCTACCCATGAATCCTAAAGTTAAACTTAGTTCTCAAGAGGGTGATCATCTACCAGATATAACTTCATATAGAAGATTAATTGGTAGGCTTCTATATCTAACAATAACAAGACCTGATCTAAGCTATGATGTGCATAGACTTAGCCAGTTTGTTTCTGCCCCTAGGACTACACATTTGCAAGCAGCTCATCACATTCTTAGATATATTAAGTCTAGTCCTGGGAAAGGTCTATTTTATTCTTCTGATTCTAATCTCAAACTCACTGCCTATGCTGATGCTGACTGGGCCTCTTGTATAGACACAAGAAGGTCAGTCACTGGATTTTGTATTTTTTTGGGTGCTTCTTTAGTCTCTTGGAAATCCAAGAAACAGGTCACTATGTCAAGGTCTTCTGCAGAAGCAGAATATAGATCCTTGGCAACAGTGTCCAGTGAACTTGTTTGGTTAAATCAACTTCTTAATGATTTTGGTTTATTTTCTACAACTCCTACTTTATTATTTTGTGACAACCAATCTGCTCGGCATATTGCTACTAACCCTATTTTTCATGAAAGAACAAAACAAATAGACATCGATTGCCATTTTACTAGAGAACAGGTAAATAAAGGAATCCTAAAGCTCATGCCAATTGACAGACAAAATCGAATAGCAGATATCTTTACTAAAGCAGTAATGATACCTCAATTCCGCGAGCTCACTTCCAAGTTGTCCCTGATTGATATCTACGGTCCACCTTGAGGGGGGGTATTAGCTCATAGCTCCCATCTCCAGCTTCAATTCCTGCAAAATTAAAGAAGAAATGTTCAAACGAAGAAGACGCGATGAAAATAGGGCTGAATTGAAATTAGGGCCGTATAATTTATTTTTTACTTATTTGTTTTTAGCCGTTTAAGTTGTAAGGGTATTTTTGTATTTTTAGTTATTGGGTCGGTTGTACATACTTATAAATAGGTGTTGGGTTCTAACCCAGTTTGTAACAATCACAATATCAATTTTGAATACAAAGTTTTTACAGTTCTTCATTCTCTTCTCTCAATAATTTTTACAATCAAGAACATTCAAAATTCTTGAAGAGTTTCAGGTTCTAATAATATGTAACAAAAATAACTTATAGGGGTTATTTTTGTAAAACTTCACCTCCTCATTTTTGTATCTCTTTATATATTTTATCGTGACTAAATATAAGGTTTATTATTTGATTGAATTTTTTTTAACGTACTTTAACCACCCTGCCTAAAATTTATGGATCCGTCCCTACTGTTGCGGAACTTACACACGCAAATAAACGCAAGTGCACGTATCAAACAAGTAATAAAGAGTAAGTATAAGAGTATCGTCTCCACAGGGACTTGACTAATATCTACCAATTCCAATTCCTAATTTTCTTTTAATCGATTCCAAATTCAAATATATTCTTGGGTTTTAATTAACTAGATTAACTAAATGATTTAACTAATCTAAATACTTGGATTGAGTTCGAATAATGAGAGGAGAAACCTAGGGTTATAATCCACTATGTTATCTATCGATTGCTCAATTGAGATTTTCGTAGTTATTGTGGTGACAAGAGTGCTACCCGAGGATTCAAGTATATTCCTATGTATCTTCCGAATTACGTAAGAACCTAATGTATTATACAAATCGATCATATTCCTAGGTGATTTATAATTAACACAAAGCATTAAACACGAACCTCATGTAACGGGTATAAACGCCTTAAGTATATTCCTATACTTAGAGTCGTTTACTATTCAATTTCTTATCTAATCCTTATCTCCCTTTTCCAAGTTCGAAAAGAATATTAAATCTAACAACTAGGTGATCAGTCAAGTTGCAAGCATAGAGAACGAAATTAAATCAAACACAAGAATTGCCCCTAACTACGAATAATCCAATAAAACTAATCAAAATAACATAGTTTCATAAAAACCCTAGATCCTAAAGAATTAGTTCATGATAAATATAAGAAGAAAATAATAAAGAAAAACAAATCTGAGTTCATGTGGTTTTATAGATAAAACGATGAATCCAAGATAAAGATCTTCAATATTGCATTCTTCTTGCTATGGTGATCTTTAAGACTTCTCTTTTTTCTTCTTCAATCTTTCTCCAAGTAGATCTTTGATGTTATAGGTGTATTCTATGAAAGAAATATGTTTAGAGCTGATCAAAGATGTTTAATTTCGTGACCTAGAAGTCCTTAAATAGATCTATCAAATTGAGTCCAAGTAGGAGACTTTAGGCCAAAGAATTCTCTTAAAAGCCCGCTGAAAATCGCGACAGATTTGCGCGACAGTTTTATAAGTGTCATAACTTTCGGCTCCGAACTCCAAATCAAGATCCGTAAAATCTGTGGTGTAGCTAACTCATTCCTCTACATCATAGTCGAAATTCAACTTCATTGGAATTGGAGCTTCCTCGAAAGAGTTATGGTCCTCGGAGTGCATAATAACAATTCTAACAGCATTTTCCTTCTTCGTTCTTGCACTAGTTGACTTCATTTGATCTTTAATTTGTTGTTCTTCACTTCCAATCATGTTCTTAGATCCAAAATAGCTTAGGCCTACAAATATGAACACAATATATAAGAAAATACCTCAATTCATGCACAAAATAATCAAACCAATGACTCGAGCGACAAACACAAAACTAACTAAAATTGCCTAAGATTCTACCAAAACTCTAATAAAAGTAATTGAACGAGTTAATGAAATAGACTTGATAACACTGTTTTCACAGAGTTATCGAACTTGTTGCAGATTTTACACACGCAAATAAACGCAAGTGCGCGTATCGAACAAGTAATAAAGAGTAAGTATAAGAATATCGTCTCCACAGGGACTTGACTAATATCTACCAATTCCAATTCCTAATTTACTTTTAATATGGTTCCTAATTCAAATATATTTTCAGGTTCAATTAAACTAGATTAACTAAATGAATTAACTAACCTAAGTACTTGGATTGAGTTCGAATAATGAGAAGAGAAACCTAGGGTTATAATCCACTATGTTATCTATCGATTGCTCAATTGAGATTTTCGTAGTTATTGTGGTGACAAGAGTGCTACCCGAGGATTCAAGTATATTCCTACGTATCTTCCGAATTACGTAAGAACCTAATGTATTATACAAATCGATCATATTCCTAGGTGATTCATAATTAACACAAAGCATTAAACACGAACCTCATGTAACGGGTATAAACGCCTTAAGTATATTCCTATACTTAGAGTCGTTTACTATTCAATTTCCTATCTAATCCTTATCTCCCTTTTCCAAGTTCGAAAAGAATATTAAATCTAACAACTAGGTGATCAGTCAAGTTGCAAGCATAGAGAACGAAATTAAATCAAACACAAGAATTGCCCCTAACTACGAATAATCCAATAAAACTAATCAAAGTAACATAGTTTCATAAAACCCCTAGATCCTAAAGAATTAGTTCATGATAAATATAAGAAGAAAATAATAAAGGAAAACAAATCTGAGTTCATGTGGTTTTATAGACAAAACGATGAATCCAAGATAAAGATTTTCAATATTGCATTCTTCTTGCTATGGTGATCTTTAAGACTTCTCTCTTTTCTTCTTCAATCTTTCTCCAAGTAGATCTTTGATGTTATAGGTGTATTCTATGAAAGAAATATGTTTAGAGCTGATCAAAGATGTTTAATTTCGTGACCTAGAAGTCCTTAAATAGATCTATCAAGTTGAGTCCAAGTAGGAGACTTTGGGCCAAAGAATTCTCTTAAAAGCCCGCTGAAAATCGCGACAGATTTGCGCGACAGTTTTATAAGTGTCATAACTTTCGGCTCCGAACTCCAAATCAAGATCCGTAAAATATGTGGTGTAGCTAACTCATTCCTCTACATCAAAGTTGAAATTCAACTTCATTGGAATTGGAGCTTCCTCGAAAGAGTTATGGTCCTCGGAGTGCATAATAACATTTCTAACAGCATTTTCCTTCTTCGTTCTTGCACTAGTTGACTTCATTTGATCTTTAATTTGTTGTTCTTCACTTCCAATCATGTTCTTAGATCCAAAATAGCTTAGGCCTACAAATATGAACACAATATATAAGAAAATACCTCAATTCATGCACAAAATAATCAAACCAATGACTCGAGCGACAAAACACAAAACTAACTAAAATTGCCTAAGATTCTACCAAAACTCTAATAAAAGTAATTGAACGAGTTAATGAAATAGACTTGATAACACTGTTTTCACAGAGTTATCGAACTTGTTGTGGATTTTACACACGCAAATAAACACAAGTGCGCGTATCGAACAAGTAATAAAGAGTAAGTATAAGAATATCGTCTCCACAGGGACTTGACTAATATCTACCTATTCCAATTCCTAATTTACTTTTAATATGGTTCCTAATTCAAATATATTTTCAGGTTCAATTAAACTAGATTAACTAAATGAATTAACTAACCTAAGTACTTGGATTGAGTTCGAATAATGAGAAAAGAAACCTAGGGTTATAATCCACTATGTTATCTATCGATTGCTCAATTGAGATTTTCGTAGTTATTGTGGTGACAAGAGTGCTACCCGAGGATTCAAGTATATTCCTACGTATCTTCCGAATTACGTAAGAACCTAATGTATTATACAAATCGATCCTATTCCTAAGTGATTCATAATTAACACAAAGCATTAAACACGAACCTCATGTAACGGGTATAAACGCCTTAAGTATATTCCTATACTTAGAGTCGTTTACTATTCAATTTCCTATCTAATCCTTATCTCCCTTTTCCAAGTTCGAAAAGAATATTAAATCTAACAACTAGGTGATCAGTCAAGTTGCAAGCATAGAGAACGAAATTAAATCAAACACAAGAATTGCCCCTAACTACGAATAATCCAATAAAACTAATCAAAGTAACATAGTTTCATAAAACCCCTAGATCCTAAAGAATTAGTTCATGATAAATATAAGAAGAAAATAATAAAGGAAAACAAATCTGAGTTCATGTGGTTTTATATACAAAACGATGAATCCAAGATAAAGATCTTCAATATTGCATTCTTCTTGCTATGGTGATCTTTAAGACTTCTCTCTTTTCTTCTTCAATCTTTCTCCAAGTAGATCTTTGATGTTATAGGTGTATTCTATGAAAGAAATATGTTTAGAGCTGATCAAAGATGTTTAATTTCGTGACCTAGAAGTCCTTAAATAGATCTATCAAGTTGAGTCCAAGTAGGAGACTTTAGGCCCAAGAATTCTCTTAAAAGCCCGCTGAAAATCGCGACAGATTTGCGCGACAGTTTTATAAGTGTCATAACTTTCAGCTCCGAATTCCAAATCAAGATCCGTAAAATCTGTGGTGTAGATAACTCATTCCTCTACATCATAGTCGAAATTCAACTTCATTGGAGCTTCCTCGAAAGAGTTATGGTCCTTGGAGTGCATAATAACATTTCTAACAGCATTTTCCTTCTTCGTTCTTGCACTAGTTAACTTCATTTGATCTTTAATTTGTTGGTCTTCATTTCCAATCATGTTCTTAGATACAAAATAGCTTAGGCCTACAAATATGAACACAATATATAAGAAAATACCTCAATTCATGCACAAAATAATCAAACCAATGACTCGAGCGACAAAACACAAAACTAACTAAAATTGCCTAAGATTCTACCAAAACTCTAATAAAAGTAATTGAATGAGTTAAGGAAATAGACTTGATAACACTGTTTTCACAGAGTTGTCACACCCCCAAACTTAAACTATTACTCGTCCTCGAGTAATGACAAAAACTCAAACAACGACACGAACATTTACAATCATGCATCCCAAGTCAAACTACTAACCAACAATTTCAAAATGTTATGCATTCTATCATGTAGTTCCTGCGTGTGTGTGTGTATACATAAAACGAGAATGTCGGAATCACCTAGATCCATATAGCTTCGAAATCATTGAGCCTAATTGCATGGATTCCTAAATGGCCAAACATATTCTCTATTTCCTCAGGTTATCATACTAATTACTAAGTTCTAGCAAAGTTTTCAATCGAAGTTATGGACTCCTTTAAGTTTGAACTTTCATTTAGCATTTTCTTCATTAATGAGCATAACTTAAGTATATTTAGCACCACTCACAATCGTAACTCGTTCTAAAGAAGCAGTCAAAATAGAGGAGTGCAGAATAGGAGAATAGTTAAGTCTATGCACCCATATAGCGTTCATCTTATTGCAGTCAAGTTAGAGGAGTGCAAGTATAAGTCTCAAGCGATGATGTTTTTCAGGTCTCATACAAGTGAGGTTATTTTCTTTGAATTTAACTTATAGTTTTTTTTTTTTTTTTTTTCAATTATTTGCTTCATTTGGTTCTTGTTAAAGTTATCCTTCCCCCCAAACTTAGGCAAAACTATCACTTAGACCCTTAGCACTTTAACCCTTAAATCTACAGATCAGGTAGGCAAGAAAGGACTTCTTAAGCTCTATTCTAACTATAATTCTCTAACGTCATCCTAAATTCTTGATTATGTATTCGTGCTTAATATGTGCAGGAAAAACAATCAAAAAGACATAAAATTTCAAAAATAATAGTCAAAGTCGACCTAGCATGCAAGAAGTAAATGCGACCTCACCCCCAAACTTAAACTAAGCAGTGTCCCCACTGCGACACAAAGAGGTAAAAAAGAGGTCGACAGAACAAAAAAGAAAAAAAAAAACAAACAAAAACAGAGTACATCAATGTAAAGGAGAATTGGAAAAAGAATACGCCCTGAGAATTGTATGCGCCCATTGCTCGTTGCTCCATCTTGGTAAACAAAATCCCCATTCAGAGCGACAGCGTGGTGATTGGCGGAGATGGTTATAGCGGTGGTGATTGGATCTGAAGAGGGTGGCGGATTGGACAAGGATGCGGACGTGGGTTGTTTCGCCGATGGTGTGGGAGTAACGGGGGCGGAGAAAGTTTTCGCTGGGGCGAAGTGATATCGGAAAATTAGCTCTAATTCCAGAATCTACTTTGCTGGGGGCGGAGAAATTTTTCGCTGGGGCGAAGTGATATAGGAAAATTAGCTTTAATTCCAGAATCTAGTTTGCTGGGGCGGAAAATCTTTCCGCAGGGGCGGATCGAGCTCTTGCTTTTTTTTTTTTTTTTTATTGGGAAGGCCATGGCTTGACTAAAGTTGTGCCATGGCTTAACGTTTCTGGAATCTAGTCACTTTATTGTTCAATAATTGAGCCATGGCCTGACTCAAGTTGTGCCATGGCTTCAAGCTTCTGGATTTTTCCATTTGTGTTACCCTCCACCTTGATGTGTTATCCTCTTCGTCAATTTTTTAATATTCTCCAAAACATTGATGTATCTGCACACAAAACAAACACAAAAAGAAACTAAACACGCAACAAGACACAAGTCAAAAAGGAAAATTGAAAGCTTGGGTTGCCTCCCAAGAAGCGCTTAGTTTTAAGTCATTAGCTTGACTTTGATACTTCCCTTTTAAGGTGGCCAATAATGAAATAGGGTTTCATCCAGATCAAGCATAAGTCCGGGCCTTTTTGCTTTCTTTGTTGTCCCGAAATTTGGTCTTTCCCTTGTAAGCTCAATTGGGACAAATTTGAACCTCGTATCGAATCGACAAGCTCTATCCCCAGGTTCAAATCTCTTGTAATATTTACCAACTCTTATTCAAGTCACGCTTTGAGGATGGGTATGCATATTGTACTTCGTTTTATCATCAACCCTTCCTTTTTGCGTATCTCTCATTAATATCTCATCCACACCAAAATAAGATTCATCGCATTCTGACTCATAAATTGGAGGTATGATAAACTCAATTGTATCCTCATCTATCTCCATTACCTCAATCACATCTATCAACGTCACTGAATTTTCGAGTTCGGAGTCTCCCTTGATGTCTTCGTCCTTCGGAATGATTAAGATCTTTTCTTCTGCATCCGGGATCTCCTCGTTATGACGAACATCGAAACTTGTCCATTTATTGCTATGCGGTATTTCACTCTCAACAATAAGAGAATTTGTCTCGCTCGGCTTAGTATCTGATAACATCGAATTATCCTCTTCATTCAAGAGTGAGTCTTGAGGTCTGTGCTGCCTATCTTGAGCTAATTGAGTCATTTGGGTTTCTAGGTTTCGAAGAGATGCATTTGTATGGTTTATGAACTACTTCAGCGTTTCTTCTAGCGACAGTTTGTTATCCACTAGTGGTTGTTTTAGTTGACCTTGAGATCCAGGTGGATTTTGCTGTTGCTGAGTTGTGGCATTGTTTGATCCCTGTCCAGCGTGCTGATTATTGCTCCATGAAGAGTTAGGATGGCTTTGCCACTCGGGATTATAGCTGTTGGAATAGGGGTTATAACCTTGGTTGTTTCGATTATTTCCCAGTTCCCACTTAGCACGCTGACTCTGAATTTGAAGGACAATTTTCATACGGATGCTCTCCTTCACAAATGATACAATAAACCTCTTGGTTATGGGTCATATTCAGTGGTTGATCTTGAAATGAGTTAGCTCCAGGTTTACCCATAGTTAAATTGAATGCCTCCATTTCAGATCCGATCTTTTTCATCTCCTCCATACAATCGGTGAATGCTATCATAAATGCAATACTTGGTTATGTTGGTGGTGGCTGAGAATACTCTTGATAGCTTGGAGGTATGAACGAGTTGGTAATCATGAAGTTTGTGTATTGATTACTCCCCAGATCATCGCTCCATGGAACATTTGGGTTAGTCCCCCACCCTGAATTGTAGTTGTTGGGGTAAAGATTCTGACCATACTGACTATCCTGAAATTGATCCACGTATAACCATGAATTTGAATTCAGTGGGCAACGATCGTACGAGTGTTCACCTGCACAATACACACAAGTCGTTTCTTCATTAAGCCAATGATAACTGCTATGATTCATACCAAATGAAGAGAACGAGAAAAAAAATAACTAACTAGGAACCAAACAAAAGAAAAATCAAAAATAAAAATTGGCAAACAAATGTTGCAAATCCCCGGCAACGGCGTCAAAAACTTGTTGCGGAATTTACACACGCAAATAAACGCAAGTGCACGTATCGAACAAGTAATAAAGAGTAAGTATAAGAGTATCGTCTCCACAGGGACTTGACTAATATCTACCAATTCCAATTCCTAATTTTCTTTTAATCGATTCCAAATTCAAATATATTCTTGAGTTTTAATTAACTAGATTAACTAAATGATTTAACTAATCTAAATACTTGGATTGAGTTCGAATAATGAGAGGAGAAACCTAGGGTTATAATCCACTATGTTATCTATCGATTGCTCAATTGAGATTTTCGTAGTTATTGTGGTGACAAGAGTGCTACCCGAGGATTCAAGTATATTCCTACGTATCTTCCGAATTACGTAAGAACCTAATGTATTATACAAATCGATCCTATTCCTAGGTGATTCATAATTAACACAAAGCATTAAACACGAACCTCATGTAACGGGTATAAACACCTTAAGTATATTCCTATACTTAGAGTCGTTTACTATTCAATTTCCTATCAAATCCTTATCTCCCATTTCCAAGTTCGAAAAGAATATTAAATCTAACAAATAGGTGATCAGTCAAGTTGCAAGCATAGAGAACGAAATTAAATCAAACACAAGAATTGCCCCTAAATACAAATAATCCAATAAAACTAATCAAAGTAACATAGTTTCATAAAAACCCTAGATCCTAAAGAATTAGTTCATGATAAATATAAGAAGAAAATAATAAAGGAAAACAAATCTGAGTTCATGTGGTTTTATAGACAAAACGATGAATCCAAGATAAAGATCTTCAATATTGCATTCTTCTTGCTATGGTGATCTTTAAGACTTCTCTCTTTTCTTCTTCAATCTTTCTCCAAGTAGATCTTTGATGTTATAGGTGTATTCTATGAAAGAAATATGTTTAGAGCTGATCAAAGATATTTAATTTCGTGACCTAGAAGTCCTTAAATAGATCTACCAAGTTGAGTCCAAGTAGGAGACTTTAGGTCCAAGAATTCTCTTAAAAGCCCGCTGAAAATCGCGACAGATTTGCGCGACAGTTTTATAAGTGTCATAACTTTCAGCTCCGAACTCCAAATCAAGATCCGTAAAATCTGTGGTGTAGCTAACTCATTCCTCTACATCATAGTCGAAATTCAACTTCATTGGAGCTTCCTCGAAATAGTTATGGTCCTCGGAGTGCATAATAACATTTCTAACAGCATTTTCCTTCTTCGTTCTTGCACTAGTTGACTTCATTTGATCTTTAATTTGTTGTTCTTCACTTCCAATCATGTTCTTAGATCCAAAATAGCTTATGCCTACAAATATGAACACAATATATAAGAAAATACCTCAATTCATGCACAAAATAATCAAACCAATGACTCGAGCGACAAAACACAAAACTAACTAAAATTGCCTAAGATTCTACCAAAACTCTAATAAAAGTAATTGAATGAGTTAAGGAAATAGACTTGATAACACTGTTTTCACAGAGTTATCACCTACATGGGGGTTCCATGATTTTAAAAGGAAGATGACCTAGTTGACTATAGGTTCACCATACGCGTGTGTGTCATAGTCCGTCCGACAGCTCGACTTGGGTCTTTGACAGATATTAACTTTTTTGTAGAAAATGTATTTCAAGAAAGTTTTGGCCAAAAACTAAAGGCCCAATAATTAAACCCATACCAGAACATAATCTACCACGTGTTCATTTCAAAGATTTTACCAAACGGGTGACCAAACAAGTGCTACTGCTTAAATTCGAACATGTACGTCCCTCCATAAACATCCCTTCTCCTGCTATAAATAGCAGGAAAATATTGTCTTTTATCCCGTTTTCTAGCAATCAAAGCATAATCATATTCTAGCAATCAAAGCATAATCATATCTTCTCTCTTGCTATTCTTCAGTATTAAATTGTGAAATGTTTTTGTTTATTAAAGTTCGTTGTGGACTTGTTATTTGTGCAAATAAACAAGCATCCGATTGTTGTATCTTGGAAGACTACTGTGACGACTATTGCACCTTAGACAACCTAGAAATATCGTCGTAAAGACATTGCTCTTGTGAGCCTCAGTCGATTCATTTATAGTTCGAAATTAATTTAGAGTTATAGTTTTCAAATGCTGATTAAAGTAATATTTGAATATTGCTTCCGTTTATTTTGCGAGAATAAACTACATCAAGGTTTATAACTAGAATCAATTATAAATTATTATTATGTGAGAATAATATACTATAGTTTTATTTTAATTTAATTTGAATCATAGTACTTATCCATATAATTTTTTTTGGTCAAAATTACATGACACAAAAGGTCCACGATCTTATCCCAACATTTATGTCGGGTAAAAAATTTGTTGCATCACGTCATGTGTATGTGTTAGGGTGCGTTTACTACCCAGAGTTATAGGGAGAGTTGACCGATAAGAAGTTGGGCATAAACTTGAGGAGTATAATGCTTGCTTGAATCATAGCGTTGTGGTTCAAGATAATTGTTGATATAGTACTGCTCCCAATACAAATCACATATATTGATCTTGATAAATAATTGGAGAGCTCATTCAAATTTGGATAGTGTCTAGGCAAGTCCGTTTTCACTGTTCTCTCGAACAATCTTATTTGCGCTGCAAAATTAAGGCATTTTCCCTGAAAAAACAACAAAAAAAAAAAAAAAACTTAATTAAGTCAATACATGCTTGCAATTTTGTTATTTATGTTGATTGTTCAAAATTGAGGTTCATGTAGCTTTTTGTGTGTAAGAATTGATGAAAGTGTCAAAATTTGTGAATCTAGATTTCCACTTATTAAAAATATATTATACCACTAGACTAATGCAAAAACACACGCCCTGTATAACTTATACGGCTGCAGATCCTCTATACCACACAAATGTACCACATTTGTGTACCACCATTATAAAAGTGACATATGTCAAAACTAAATAGCATGCATTGCATAGGATTATATTCTCCACCCTTTCTCCTTCTTATCTCCATTTTTTGTTTTAACATCTTTTTTTGTAAATAATAATACCGATTTTTATATATTTAGGTTGCAATTTAATGACATTATATATTTGTGTACCATTATTTGTAAATAATAATTCCGACTTTTAATGAAATTAGCGAAATAACAACTCAAAATTTTGAATTACACTTTAAAAAACTATTTTTTTATTTTGAAATAAAATCAATTAGTATTATAAATATATCATTATTATTTATATAAAATAATAATTAAAATTATTTTTTTAAAATATAAACTAGCTATTGGAGTGAAATGATATGATTATTAAAAAGTAATCTCTTAAAATATAAATTAGTTGTTGGAATGTTGAGTAAAAAATGAAAGTGTATAATATTGTTCATTAATTATATTTTAAGATAAGAGACTGAAATTTAAGAGAGCTGATGAAGATAGCCTTTCTATTATTTTTGCACCTTTTAATTTTGAGTAAAAGTTTGAAAAAAATATTTACTAGTCATAGATTATGGCCGAATTAAATATTAATTAAAGGGATTTATCAGTCACTTGCTATGATAAATTATTATATTATACGATATAATTATTTCTCAAAACCATATAAAGTTTCATCTCAGAAACCCAAAAATTAAAAATCTTAAAATATAATTAATGAACAAAAAAAGATGTTAAAACCAAAAATGGAGATAAGAAGGAGAAGGGTGGAGAATATAATCCTGTGCAATGCATGCTATTTAGCTTTGACATGTGTCACTTTTATAATGATGGTACACAAATGTGGTACATTTGTGTGGTATAGAGGATCTGCTGCCCTGTATAACTGTTTATACTTAATTGGCAATAAACACTTTTTCTTTTTCTTTTTTTAGAACCACAGGGGTAAATAACATTCAAGGAATAATGTCAATAATTATAAGATCCTTAATAAGGTAGGCAAAGAAATAATAGAAACATGACTTCTAACAGCTACCTTAGCTAAAGCGTGAGCAACAGAGTTTTGCTCCCGAAACACATGAAAGCAACAAAAAAACTCAAAACCTCTAGCTAACCTCCTAATATCTTCAAAGATGGGGCTGAGGGCATTTCGGGAGGGATTCGGGTCTGAGATCCCATGAATAACCGACAACCAATCTCCTTCGAGAATCACCTTATTTCATCCTTTTTCAAGGCAAAATTCAACTCCGAACCTACCTGCCAAAGCTTCCGCATATTCATCAAGAAACGGAATATCAACCGAACAAGTTGTCCAATCAAGATATATACCATTGTAATCCCTTGCTATGACACCAAAGCTGCACCGGCCTTCATCTAAGTCAATTGCAGCATCAACATTAATCTTGACAACCTCCGGAGGAGGTGCTTGCCAGTAAGACAAAGTTCTGTTCTGTGAAGTACGAACAAGCCTTGCTAGATTGTGGTGAGTAGTAGCATTCTTAAAACGGTCATATAAATCTTTAGCAAAAGAGACAACTTCTTCATGGCGAAATTCTAAATTCTCCCACAATTTTTTATTTCTACTGTACCCGATCCACCATGAGATTATAGAGAAAAAACTGAAAGTCGTAGAATCACACTTGTTACGAACCTCCTTAAACCATACCTCAATTTCTGCATTTGGGCAATAAACTTAATTACTGTATAATTACTTTTATTAGCAAATAACCATCTGATTGCAAGTCAAGTTTAACTCCCAACACCCATGTCATAATATATAGTGTGCTTCTCTCACAATTATTCACTTAAAAGATTGGAAAATTAAAAGCACTTAATTTGAATACATCAATTAAAATGAAAACATGTAGACTGAAATTAATTTCAACATTGATTGTAACACCGTTAAAATGAAACTTAAATGTTACAGTAAAATCCCACATGTCCCAGATGCAAATTAAGCATCGTCAACTGATATGATCTTAGAAATGCTATCAATATACTCAAATATTTGGCTAGACGAGCGCCTGCTTTGCACGCGCTCGCCTAGGGCAGTGTTGCCCGCGGGCAATTGGGCGATGGATCCCAGCTCAACCCCCCGTCCACAGTCCATCGCCCACCCCTACCTTCCCCAGCAGTCTCCAATCGAAATCCGGCGTGCAACTCCCCCTTCCCCGGTTGCCCATCAGATGAAGAGGCCCTTTATACCCTACTAAATCCAAATAAACATCATCTAGATCTAATTAGGTTCTTACCAAAAAAAAAAAGATTTAATTAGGTTTAAAAAATAAAAATAAAAAAAGATAGACCACATAAACCACCATAAACAAAAAGGTAATTTCTTGAGCATCAAGGATCAAACTTTCTATTAGTTTCATACTTTTTTTTTTTTGAGGAAAACCCGAAGGTAAATAACATTAATAATCGATATCGCCAAGTACAAAATCATTGATAAATTCCGGAAGCTCGGTTATTGGATGAGGCCTATACAAAGCTATTCTAGCAAGCGCGTGAGCCACCAAATTATTATCACAAAAAACATGAGAGGCTTCAAACGACACCAAAGAAGAAGCAATAAACTTAATGTCATAAAAAATACGACCTAGGACACCCGAATGTGATTTATAGCTTAATATACCTTGAATAATTGAGTAACTATCTCCTTCAAGTATCAATTTTGACCACCCTGCTTCAGAACAAAACTCCAAAGCACGTCTGGCAGCCAAAGCTTCAGCGGTCTCCGGATTGAGGGGAAGTAATTCCAACTCAGATTTCCAGCCAATAATATTACCAAGGTGATCTCTAGCTACAAAACCCAAGCCCACTCGACCCTCTCCTTCTCTTAATGCTGCATCAAAATTGATTTTAACAGTACCTTGAGGAGGAGGACTCCAATGAGCAGAATCTCGAAGGCTATGGGCAGGTTGGGAGCGAGAGGAAGGAGCTTGAGATCGAAGGAAAAATTCTCGGCTGAAATTAACCAAGTGCAGCGGTGAGAGCTCATCCGATTCCCATATGCGTTTATTTATCCCAAACCATAACCACCAGCAGAGAATGAAAGCAAATGTTCGATCTCTAGAATCAGAATTATTCCCAAGTTGTTGAAACCAGTCCTCAACCGAGTTTGTATCACATAAATAAATAAACGTCGAAAGGCCAGAGAGCCCCCACACTTGTCTGGCGTAATTACAATGAAGAAGACAATGTAACACGTCTTCTACAAACCCATCACAGCGAGGACAAGAGTCATCAGAAATAATCTTTCTATTTTTAAGTTGAGCTCGAACAGGAATAATATTAAGGCAGCAGGACCAAATAAATTTTTTTATCTTTGGAGGAACATCGAGTTTCCAAATCCAACCCATATTTTTTGCTTGATTGCTATATGCTCCTCCTGAACGTTCCTCGATTTGTGACTTCTTGATTCCCCGAATAAGGTGATATCCGGTACGAACAATGTAATGTCCAGATTCGTCGAAATTCCACATTCTACAATCAGCTCTAACTTGATTTCCCAAAGGTATGGATAGGATAAGGTTCACTTCTTCATCACAGAAGATGTTCTTAATCAAATCTCTATTCCACGAACCCGGAACATTTCCAAATAAGGTATGAACAGTACTATCATGAGGAATGAGTCGAGGATAGGAGGTTGCTTTAAAGAAATGAGATCTCGGAAGCCAACTATCACCCCAAATCCGTGTAGTTCTCCCATCCCCGATTCTACATCTAATACCTGTCACCAATATGTTTTTCGTTCCCCAAATACTTCTCCAAGTCAAAGAGGGATAATTTCCTAATTCAGCTTCAAGAAAACTCGTGTGAGGAAAGTAACGGGCCTTCAAGACTTTACTGAAAAGACTCTCCGGATTGGTTAAAATCTTCTACCCTTGTTTCGCTAATAAAGCCGAATTAAATGCATCAAGATCTCGGAAACCCAGGCCACCATCCCTTTTACTGTTGCACAGCGTATCCCACTTCATCCAATGAATTTTTTTCACCTCCCCTGTAAAGACTTTGATCCACTTCTGGCCTTGTCAACATTGTTGGGCTCTAGTCCACTAGCCCAAAATGCTTAAGCCCGTGTTGACAAGCAGAAGTAGGTCAAGTCTTTATTAACCATTCAAACAATTCACCCACAATAAATGTGGGATTGGGGTGTTACAATCTCCCCAACTCAAATACTCGACGTCCTCGTCGAGTCTAGATCAATAGCCCAAGACTGCCCTCATGGATAACACCACGAAATCGGCTCTGATACCATTTGTAAAGACTTTGATCCACTTCTGGCCTTGTCAACATTGTTGGGCTCTAGTCCACTAGCCTAAAATGCTTAAGCCCATGTTGACAAGTAGAAGTAGGTCAAGTCTTTATTAACCATTCAAACAATTCACCCACAATCAATGTGGGATTGGGGTATTACATGAGTAAAGCCTATGATAGAGTAGAGTGAGATTTTTAAAAGGCTGTAATGATCAAACTAGGTTATGATTCCAATTTTGTTAATCTTATCATGACTTGCGTGTGCTCGGTTTCTTATTCGTTCATCCTTAATGGGGTTCAATTTGGCTTTGTTAAACCGGAAAAAAGTATCCGTCAAGGTGACTCTCTTCCTCCGTACTTATTTCTCTTTTGTGCAGAAAGTCTCAGTTATTTGATTAGCCGAGAGGAAGAGAGAGGAAATTTGGAGGGCATCTCGATTTGTACGGGTGCTCCAAAGGTATCTCACTTACTTTTTGCGGACGATACTTTGATTCTTTGCAAAGCATCTATGGAGACAGCTATTTCTGTTCATAATCTGCTACAGGCTTACGGCATGGCTTCGGGCCAGAGTATAAACTTCGACAAGTTTAGTGTTGTCTTCACTAGAAACACATCTGAGGGAGTAATTGAATCCATCTTATCATATCTTCCAATAAGAAGGGATTTAAAGCATGACAAGCATCTTGGGCTACCACTAGCGATTGGAAAATCAAAGAAGGAGGTGTTCGACTACATTAGAGAAAGAGTCTGGAGCAGAATTTAGAGTTTGAGAGTGAGATCTTTGTCAAAAGCAGGTAAAGAAGTGCTCATTAAATCTGTCCTTCAAGCTATTCCTTCGTATTTAATGAGTTGCTTCAAATTGCCGTGGTACTTAGTCAAAGAAATAGAGTCGATGATTGCTAATTTCTGGTGGGATGACGGGGATGTAATGCCCCCAAAATTTTGAATTCTTTTGATTGGATTTTTATTCCAATTTATGTGCTACATTTTTATTTTCAAAGTTAAACATTAATTTGAACTAAAATATATAATTTAATTAAATCTTGTGATCTTTTGAACTTTGAAATAATTCAAATATAAAAGTTACTTTAAAATAAGATTAAGACATTTCGGGCTTGGATGCACAAAAAATTTATTTAAATGGGTGAAATGTAAGTTTTCAAAACTTCGGGGGGCAGAGTACAAATTTGCCCCAAGTTGCAGATTTTCTGCAGGAGAGTAATCATTTTCTCTCCTTACACACTCTTAGGGCTGTCAAGCATGCCCTTGGATAGATAACCTCATCCACCCAAGGTTGACATGCATTGGTGGATATATATAAAAAAAAGTGAAGCTTTATGTCTCACTCTCTTTCTAATGTGTATATACTTAAGATCAGATTTTTATCCTCTTATAACCTCATTTACATACACATTATAAAGAATAAGAGAGAGATAGCGAGAGAGAGGGAGAGAGAGAGAGAGAGAAAAGAGATAACACACTAGAAAGAGAATTTTCGGATTCTCACTACACAGCCTCGGTTTTCCGATTATTCCACCTTTGTCCACCGTTAGATTATGCCCAAATTTTTCCTGAAGGTTCAACACACATGGGGCTACATATTGACCGTTCGGATCGTCAAGTGGATCTCCCAGAGTGAATCGGCAGTCATTAGAAGTTGGAGAAAATTAAGGATTTGAGGCCTTTTGTTATGATTAACCACCACCGGAGCCGCCACCACCACCTTCGGAGGTCTGGAAATGAAGAGAGTTTTGTCCCCCCCTTCATTGATTTGGGTAAAAAGACTTCTATGCATGTGTTCTTTAATCTTTGTGATATTACTTTCTTCTCTTTAAAGTATATATCGAAGAAGTTTAGCTTATCCCTTGAGCTTTTGTAATAAGTTGTTGAGTTCATATTTAATATTAGATATTTAATGTGACTTGCTTAGATTTTGTTTAAATATTGCTTATATGTTTGGATCTTGATTTATTTTTCTAAAAAATGTTATTGTTCATAATTTTCGAAACTTTGGGGGGGTATTTTTGAAAGATTTTAAAAGTTCAAGGGTTAGGGATGCGAAAATATTGGGAGTATAGTGGACTAAAAATATGTATTTTTGTTTGATATTTGGTTAGGTTTACTTGAAAAGCATTTGTTTTAAAGTTTGTTTCGATATTTTGAAAAAATGGGAGTTTTTGAAACATTTGGGTTTATTTTAGTAAATCTGAAAATAAGGGGCCAAATGCGCTAATTTATCACTGTTTTTACATAGTTCTTTTATGAACTCTTGATTAATTGATTTGACGTCGTGGTTTTTTCATTTTAGTTTTAAGATTGAAAATTTGTAAATTTTTCCGATGAAAATTTATGATTAAAAAATTTTTTGTTTCTCATTGTTAGTTTGGTGGAAAGTTACTAAAACTTATATTTAATCCCAGTTTTATAGTGAAAAATGTGCTTGATTATTTTTAAATATTGCTTAGATGCTTGGATCTCGAATTATTTTTCAAGAAAGTTGATTTTATTAAGTTTTTGAAAACTATGAGGGTATTTTTGAAAGATTTGATTTTTGAAGTAACAAGATACTTAATACTTTTATTTGATTTTCGATATGAGTAATGTTAAAAATATTTTGATTTAAAGTTTGTTGAAAATTTTTACAAAAATGGTTATTTTTAAAAGTTTAGGGGCTGTTTTGTAAATCTGAAAAATGAAGGGAAAATTTAGTTGTTTTGGCGTTATTTTATCTAATTAGTATTTTGGGTTTTGAAAATAATAACTTTTAAGTGGAGTTGATGTCGTAAATTTTAAACACTTTTGTGTGTTGTGTTAGTTTAGGAAATCCTTGTGTAGGATTTTCATTAGTTACGTTTTAATAAGATTGTTAGATACATTCTAAGTCGTATACGTACTGGCTCAGGTTTCGGATACGCATCATTTGTGGAGTTTTAGTCGCTATACTAAGCGACAAAGGTGAGCGTTGTGTGTTGAATTTGTATGTCGGTCCGATGTGCTAGTAGATCGAGTCAAACATTTACTTATGCTCTTAATAATCAAAGCATGTGTTATATCCTAATTTCTCTTGCATGTTGTCACGAATAGATTGGACTTGTTATGTCGACATTACTCGCATGAAATCCTAAGTATATCAACATGATAATCCAATACATGATACATCCGATTCTACTAGTTGCAAATACATTTTACTAAACTATCATGGCACCCAAAAATAAGTTGTTAAATGTTGATAATATGTTAAATATATTTGATATGTTATGTTTTCATTTGTCTCCGATTATGTTTTTCGTCTATTTTCGATTTTGTGTGGGCTCTATTTGTTTGGTATATGGACCCGATGGCAACTTGGCCGGCAAGGGCCAGCAAGATTGTCACGGTTACCCGTAGGCCTGCCCTTACAAACCAAGTGGGGAGGAACACTTGGGGCGTAAGGACGAACTCCGGCAAAGACATGTCGATGCATTTCAGATAGTAAGGTCGCTCCTTATTTGGTGAGTTTGGATGGACATCAGACTGAGGATGGAGGGTAAGTGGAGGACGGCATCAGTAAATTCTTGGTTATGTGAATTCCGTGTTTCTTCGGTCTTGAATATATGTTTATTTGCTTGATAACATGCTTATGTTATATAATATGTTGCATCCACACACCACCATGCAAATTTGCACATAGCCTCACTAAGTTGGACAATCAACTTATGCGTTCCGTGTTTCACTCTTTTCAGTTTCAGGTGTTCTGGAAATAATATTCGGATTGCGGTTAGGTCATCACGGTTGCGGTCCCACCCTAGTATTCGGGAGAGTAGTAATATTTTGTGATCGATTTATGCTCTTTTTCAATTTTGATTAAAACATTGTTTAGAATGTTTGATTCGTTAAAGTTGATTTATATTTTCAAAAAGAATTCAATGTTTTCATAAATTACTTATTTATCTCTCTCGGTTGAGTTTGTTCAAGTATTTTGAGATGTTGTGATTAAACGTTTCCGCTTTAAACATCTACTATGGAAAATTGATTTTTCCGTTAATACTTAGTAATTTAAATTTTTCTTATTTCGTTTTAAACCGCTTCCGCTGTTAAACTTTTAATTTATCATTTCCTTTAAAAAAAAAAAAAAAGAGTTTCGATATTCTAACATATTTTCAAAATAATAATAATTTTTTTACCGTTATCCGACGGACCCGCGGAGCCGGGCCGTCACAACTCAGATCCAATTTAATGGCCATTTGACCCACGTCCCCCCTTAGTTTGTTTCTTCAAGTAGTGGGTTGTTTCGAAGGCAACTAAGACATTATCAGTGATTTGCCTACCGGGTACGAATGCGGATTGGGAATCAGAGATAATAGAATTCATAAGGGGTTTAAGGCGATTTGCAATAGTTTTGGAGGCAATTTTATAAATTACGTTACACAAACTAGTGGGGCGGAATTGAGTCATGTATTCGGGGTTGGAACATTTGGGATTTAAGACAATGTTGGTAAAATCATAGGACTCATAAAAAATACCCAGATTAAGAAGATCGAGAACCCATTTAATAACGTCACAACTAACAATATGCCAATATTTTTGGAGAAAAATAGGGGGAAACCATTAGGGCATGGGGATTTGAGGGGGTACATAGAAAAGAGAGCTTTTTTTACCTCGTCCTCAGTGAAAGGTTGAAAGAGGTATTGATTATCTTCCAAGCTCACTTTCGATTCTAAAGCACCTAAAACCAAATCCTGCTCTGCGTTTTATGGGTGACTCGAGGTAAAAATATTATTGAAGTAGTCTACAATGATTTTCTCAATCTCCGGATCAATTTTGCACAAAGTTCCATCCTCTCTACGAAGACCGTTGATCTGATTTTTCTTCTTCCTTCCTGTAGCACGACTATGAAAATATCGCGTATTCTTGTCCCCTTCTCGCATCCAATGTGCCTTAGCCCGTTGTTGCCATAATTTATCCTCCTTTCCTAGTAAGTCCTCTAATTCTAGATTCATCCCATGTTCCCTAAGTTTAGAGTCTGCTGTCACTCCTCTTTTTCGCAAGTTACCAATATTTTCCCTTAATACCAAGACCTTTCTGCGAACATTACCGAATGATAAATTGCTCCAATGCACCAGATTTTTGCTGCACACTTTCAGCTTATCCCAAACATTAACATAAGACTTTTGAGAGTCTCTTTTACCCCACGAATCATGAATAACAGTAGCACACTCTTCATTTTCCATCCACATGGATTCGAACATAAAGCTACGTTTCTTTTTCGTAATCGGCATCTCTTCTTTATCCAACACCCGAATTAAAATGGGAGAATGATCTGAACCACCGAAAGGAAGGTGGTCAACCCGACTGAACGGAAATTTTTGGCTCCAACTAATTGAGACGCTAGCTCTATCCAATCTTTCTTCCACTGTACGCGAAAACTCCCACCCGTTAGACCAAGTAAAAGGGTACCCTAAGAAGCCTATATCAGATAAACCCGAGTTCTGAAGTGCATCCCTGAAGTTCCTAAGCTGATAACCTGGGGTAATATTGCCACCCTTCTTATTTGATTGAGATAGTACAGCATTAAAATCTCCCATACACAACCAAGGTTTTGAGCTAGTTTTCGAGAGTTTGTTAAGAAGATCCCAAGTAATTTGTCTCTTCGCAGCATTTGGTTCACCATAAAAGCCTGTGAAACGCCACCCAATGGCATTGTTATACTCCGAAATATGTATATCAATATGATTACGAGACAAGCTCTGGAGATCAACTACTAAATCTTTCCTCCACAATAGTGCCAACCCACCCGACTCACCACATGAATCCACACAAACACCATGAAAATCAAATTTAGTTTTAAGAAACTCAATCTTCCTCCCATTTGCTCTTGTTTCAGATAGGAATATGATTTGGGGCTTGTGTTCTCGAATATGAAATCCGAGATTCTGAATTGACAAGAGACCCCCAAGCCCTTGCCAATTCCAAGCTAGGCAATTCATTGTGATAGGTGGGGCTGCCCGACAGCCTCCACCTCTGAATTATCAAGAAGAATTCTCTTAGAAGATCTGGTTAGAGCAACTGAAGATTCATCAACTTGCTGAATTTCAACTTGTCTTGCTAAACCTACCCCGTTTTCAAAATCTGGCCCAGTAAGATCAATAACACATTTTCGTTTATTACCTTCAGGAATAGTAATACCCTCTTTCGACTCAATACTTGCATTGATCATAAGCTTCGATTTCCCTATATTTCTGAAATTTTGACCCCCGGCTCGAATTTTCTTTACCTTTACCTCTCTTCCTTTTAAGAATTGCGGTATTGGATTCGGGCTCAAGTTTAATAGGGACATGGAACAAGTGATTTGGCAAGGCCGAGGGTGCACGATTAACATTGGGTTGATTAGCCTTGACAGGGATGTTTGAGGTATTTGTGCATAGGGCTGAGAATTCGGTCCGAACCGGACCAAATCGAACCGAAGTTCGGTTCTGGCCCGGTTCGGTCCCAGAAAAATACGGACCGTTTACCGGACCGAAGTAGTCGGTCCGGTTCGGTCCAAATACCGACCGGTCAAGTTCGGTCCAAATATATACGTATTTTTTTTTTAAAGAAAACTAAAAAAGGAAAAAAAAAAGAAAAGAAAAGTGGTAGCTGGAGTCCAGAGGTCCAGGCCCGCTGCTTCTTTCTTCATTTTCTTCTTCTTTCTTTCTTCTTCTTCTTCTTTCTTCCATTTTCTTCTTTCTTCTTCTTTCTTCATTCTTCATTCTTTCTTCTTCACTTCTAAAAACCAACAAAACAAGAAAATAAATCTACATCAAAACAAACCAATTTCGTAGCAGAAAAAAATCACAAAATCGTAGATCTAAAATTTGTTGCTAAATTTCCGACCTTGAAAGAAAGGCAGTGTATTGCAAAACCTTAAGCTCGTAGAAGCAAGAGGCGTGGAGATTGATCAATGGAGACTGCTCGGGGTTGAAATTGGTACTAGGCTCGAGCTTGCAACGAACAGAGGTGTGGATATAGAATAGGTCGGCGGCTGGAGCTTTTGATAAAAGTGAAAGTGGATTTTGATTTTTGAAAGTGAAAGAGGTCCGAATTAGATTTAGGGCAAAATCTATATGGGTTTGGTTCGGTTAATATCCAAGTGAAAGAGGACCGGGTTCGGGTAATTTACTAATAGCATAATAAGGGGAAAAAAAATATCCAAGTGGGTTCGGGTCGTTCGGTTCGGTTCGGAAACCGACGGTTTTTACCGAAAACCGAATATATGATGGTTCGGTTTCTCACGCTAGAACCGATTACCGAACCGGTTGGCCGGTTCGATCGGTTTACCGAACCGGACTCAGCCCTATTTGTGCATATGGGATTTAGGGGAACAGAGGAGATTTGAACTGTGGGGGTTGAGATTGCGGTTTTGTGGGTTATTGAGATGGTAGTCGATGGAGGGGGTTTTGTTTCTGGTACATATTTGGAATTAGTTGAACAAGCTGTGACATGATTAACTTTGGTTGTGGTCGTAGAAGATTTGGGGGTAGAGGAAGAAGGCTGACGTGGAGGAAGAACTGGATACGGTTAATTGGGTGTAGGGAATTATCATAAACTGGTTCATGGGTCGGGTTTGTTGGTTTAAATGTAGGGTTCTTAATTCGGGTAGACTTGGGCTTATTAAGAGGGTGAGCCGGGTTAGTGGTAAATGATCCTTGAGTAATGGCTGAGTTTATGACTGGGATATTAGGTAATGGATTCGAAGAAGATAAGTGGGTCTTAAGATTGGCGGTACTATTGGGCTGGAGTTGAAGTGATTGAATGATTAAACTTGTGGGAATTATGGGATTAAGGTTAGTGGGCTCAAGGGGTGAACTAACAGAAATAAAAGGAGAATTATAATGGGCCGTTTTAACAAGATCAATATTATGTGACCCATCAATACAACTAACCTTGGGCAAGATAATAGTTGTTTGGCTTTCCTTCAATTCATGAATTAATTGCGGCTCAATCTTTCCTGATTTTCCCAAATCTGTTTGATGATTATGGGAAGAGCTAGAATTCTGGGCGAGAGATCCGTTTTCTGTAGCTGATCCCTAAAATTTCGGTGACTTGTGATTTGCAATCTTAATCGGATTCTTTCCCAAAATATTATCCCCAGGAGAAATTTCAGCTCTCTTTCCGATATCGATTAGACTTTCAGATTTAGGACCTATGGTATCCTGCAAATTAGTCGAAAAAGGGGTAGGGGAGAAGATATCCACCCCTGTGTTAGATCTCGGTTGGGACCTATTCGATTCAGCGGAGTCCTTATTATAGATATATGTTCCCGTATTTTTTTGCCAGCTCGACGACAATTGATTGCCTGAAATTGAATAACGAAGTGAAGGTCCATATGGCAATTTCTCCGGTTCAGTTTCTGAATAATCATCATACCGTTTGTTACAAGATAATGACATGTGATCAAATAACCCACAATAGTAACAAAATTTTGGTAGCTTTTCATAGCAAAAATTTACCACAATAATGTCACCACGATCACTTCTAATATTCATAAATCTAGGAAGCGTTCAGTAATGTTAATCCCCACTCTAACACGGATGCTTCCCCCTACATAATCCAATTTTGAATCTGCTGGGAAGCCTTTGAATTTCCCCAGTCTCTTGCAAATGAGTTCAACCATTCCTTTGTTAGATTTGTTCAACGGTAACCCCTTTATATGGACATGAAAATAAAACCATTTTAATTCAATCGAATTAGCATCTTCATCAGGTTTGACACAATTCAGAACAACCAAACGTTTATCAAAGGACCAAGGACCCCCTTCAAAAGCCCATTTCCAATCAAGTTTATGTTGGAACGTAAAGATGAGGCGACCATTGTTGATTTATTTCACTTCGATCCCCTTGCCGAGGCTCCAGGCTTTCCCCAAAATGTTTCTGACGGTGTCAACGTGATAGTTTTTGTGACCCAATTTTTTTCCTACCAATGAGAGATCTGTAGATGTGTTAAATTTGTCCCATTCTTCACCGGAAATAAGAAGAAGTCCATGAGAATAGGTGTTAAGAATAGAGAGTGAGAGATGGAAGAAAAACAGCCCCGCCTCCAATCAAGCCCTGCAGGAATGAAGACAAACAGAAAAGTAAGGCAGGAAAACACAAACAGAGAGGGGAATTTCATAATCTTTATATATATATATATATATATATATATATATATAATCAGTTATGTAAATAATCTATTCATCATGTCAATTAAGTAATATTTTTGTTATTAATTCTATAATATGAGAACGACATGCACAAGTTTGATTATTTTCAATTAACTTTTTAGCATATTGAATTCTATATCATAATCGTTGATTATTTGTTCTTATGCAAATAAAATATACTTCTAAATATAGTTGTCAATTAGTTAATGATTATCAATTCTTGAAAATTTGCTACTCCTTCCTGTGTAATTCTTTTTATATAAGGGGTTTTTGGTTTGACGTTATCCTTGATAGCAATTGATCGATTATCCGCGTCTGAGTTCAAATCTACTACAGTACCTCTATAAAGTTATAATTGATTGTAAGAAAATGACTGTTAGGATTTTATTATTATCAGTGAGCTTACATGTATAAATTAAATCAGATGGGGTAAATTGGTGCATGCATTAATTAACTCATTATAAAAATGTTCATTTATTTTTGTAGTACAAGTTCTTGAATATTTTTAGGTTGGCAAACAGAGGTGCCATTGAAACAGAGGGAGGCAATAGTTCTGTATACAGATTCAGTGGGATGATAGCCATCCCAGAAGTAGTTTTTGTCTGGGTCATGGCACGCCAATGGCCCAAGCCCCGGTATGCACAATGATGTCCCATTTAACCATGTCACACAACATGGGTTACTTGAATCACTCAAACCTGTTCAATTAAATAAAAACAAAATCTTTAAATGGATGAGAAAATTTAATTGTTAACCAAGAGCATCTATTTTAATTTGGTGAAAGAAACATTAAGTTTATAGATAGATTTAGAGATGGTTACCATAATTAGATGGATTCATGACTGCATCTAACGCAAGCCGGTGAACATGACCAAGAATAAAGGATGAGCCTTCAAGTGTAGATGTCAAGTTTTGAAGCATTAGGGCTAACTGCTCATTGAAAAGAACCGCAAGATTGTTAACCTCAGAATTGCATCGTCCAATGTGTTCCATTTTTCTTGTAATTGAAGGAGTACATCCAAGTGGTCCAATCTCAAACATTACCACTTTTCTTGCTCCCAATTGGTACAACCTCTGCACTCAAAGATAAATTATTTTTCATGTATTTGGACCAAGTGAGAAACAAATTTAGAAATATGTACAAGGGTCTACATTATATTTCTTATACGATACATGTAACTATCTTTCTCCAAGAACGCTTCGTCTCAACAATTGCAAGTAATCTAAGAAATTCAACTTAATGCCCTCAGATGTGTGGATTGGACAAAGACTACCAAATCAACTAGCTAGAAATATACATATATCGAATATTGAAAAACTATACGATCATTGCATTGCAAGACCCAAATCTAGTGTTTACTGAAGTGACCAATTATTTCATTCAAAAGTGGTTTGAGACATATATTCGTTAGATAATATTTTTGTTGCGTCACGTCATATGCAAGTATGAAATGTGCATTTGATTACCTGTAGCTGAATGGAGAGTTTATTGATGAGAAGTTGAGCATAAGTTTCAGGAGAATAACGCTTGCTTGAATCATAGAGTAGTGGTTCAAGATAATTTAACATGTAGTCATTGTTCCCAATAGAAATCACATATATTGATCTTGACAAATAATTCGATAGCTCATTCGAGTTTTGATAGTGACTTGGCAAGTCCCTTTTCACTGTTATCTCAAACAAGTTGATTTGCTCTGCAAAATTGAGGCATTTTCCCTGGAAAAAATAAATAAATACACAATTAAATCTATAGGTGTTTGCAAGTTTGATATTTCAATTAATTATGACGGAGAAAATTATTCAAGTTGTCGTTTAACTACCAGATTGAGGTGGAAGTGACCTTTTGTGTCTTACGCATAGTATTTTGGAGATAATGGAAGAAAGTGCCAAATTTATGAATATTATTATTATTATTGATTTTATTTACAATTCTACTTATTTGTTTCCTTCGTGTTAGTTGTAACATTGAGCATGTTTTTATATGTGTCGTTTATTTAATGTTATAATTCGTGTTTTGAGTTAATTATAATTTAAATTTACATTTTAATTTAAAAATACTCTTATTATAATATTTTAAATTTATTATATTATTAGAATAATAATAATTATTATTCTATCATTATTATTAATATTAATATCAATATTAAAAGTATTATTATAATGGTGAGAGTGGGAAAGAAAAAAAATTGAAAAAAATGGAGGTTGAGAGCTCACCGTTGGAGATGATCACCCAGAGACCGCGGCTGGCTCGGGGGCTGCCCCGGGGACTAGCTCCATAAAATCATTGTAGATGGCCTAAGAAATAAATTATTTATGTCAAATAAAAGTAAAATTTGTATGGGTTTTTTTAAGATAAGAAAATTAGGTATTTCTAAAATAAGATTTTATAGAACATAAGTGTATACGAGATACCCCATCTCAACCACTAAAGAAAGTCAACAACAAATCTGAACCATAATTTATGGTCAAAATGTCCAATGATGACGTGGTATCGGACATTTTGAAAAAATAAACATATGTTAAATTACATATTAATCATTTAATTAGTATGTTTAAAAAAACTCTCTAATTTTTAATTAATTTCAGATCTCTTTCCCAAATAAAAAAAAAAATCGAGGACTCTACTTTCCATACCAAAACTTTGTCTACTTTTTACATTTCATACCAAACTTTTCAAAAAGACACATTTCGTACAAAAGTTGGACTACTTTTTTTTTTTCATTTCATTCGGTCGTTAGTTTTTAGATGTAAAATATCACGTGTCAAGCACGTGTCTGTTTAAGTCATCATTTTCTCTTCAGGGGATATTTGCAATTGGATAATAAATACCTAAAAAGGTAAAAATTGGGAGGGGTAGTTGCAATTATTTCCGCCACCAATTCATCCTCACCTCCGGTACACCCAACCCTTCCTCACCTGAAAACAGATCTTTACATGAGCGAAGTAGTTGGACTTATAAGAAGTGTTGTGACTAACTTTGAAAATTCATGTGAGGGGCACATATATATTTTTCGTAAAACAAAAATTAAATAAAATTATTTGAGGCGGTAAAGTGCTTAGTTTGTACATATGGGTGGTAAAGTGGATTTCATAAATCATACGAAAATTTTTGTCAATTTTTTTAGAAAAAAAACACAGGATGTTTATTGCAAAATTTTAGAGCTACGAGGGATTATTGATAATCTTTTAAGTTAAGGGGATGTTTTTTCATCCTTTGATGGGGTATATTGTCATTTCGAATTGAAGGGATATTTTTTTGTAATAATAAAAAAAGTACAGAGTTTTTTTGCTAATAAAAATAACACAAAAGTTTTTTTTAAGTTAGGCAAGACACAAAGGGTGTTGTTGAATTTCACTCATTAAAAAGGGTAAATTTGTCTTGATAAAAATAAATTATTTTAACTTAAATTTTAGGAGACACGTGTCACCAAGATAAATGTTATCTCATGTGCTTTCCATCCCTCAAAATCTCATTTTAGAGGGACCTAAGAAAATTGTTGTTTATTTGACTTTTGATAGAGTAGTTTGAGAAAAATTAAGAGAAAGTAAATTTATTTTAAAATGTAAAAATGGTGTTTGTCTCGCTTTTCTCAAACACAATTTTTTTTTATATGCCAAACAAATAGACCCTCAAATTAATGTAGTTCTTGACCTTAATTTTCGTTAATGAGTCAAACTAAGTTATATTTACATTTTGATTTGGTTCTCAAATTGATGTGCCTTGAATCCGATGGTGGTTGTGGTGGGGTGTTTGTTGAATTAGAGATTATTGCTAAAAATCAATAATATGAGGAAGAAAGTATAGAGCTTGAAGAAGGGCAGATGATTGAAATGCCCATGTGAAGTTGTGTATGAATTTGTTTGAGCAACAAAAAATAATTCTTTTGAGGGATAAATTATTTGGAAAAGATAAATCTTATATAATACTTTAATAGTTCATGGTTTCTTGGATAATAGTTTATGATTATATAGTTTACTGCATAGTAGACATATTAAGATTATTGCATAATTTTTATGTGCTTAAAGTGGTTTATTTACCTATGAGATTTGATAGAATTTAATGTTGATATTTATGTTGTATCGTGTCTTGTAAATCTTCAAAATTCATGTTGTATCTCTCTCTACTTGTGTCGATGTGTTCGTGTTCATACAACATAAAATTAGTTACGATAAATATGAAATATAGACGAAAATAATTAAAATTGAATTTCCAACATAAAAATAAAGTTCCAATATAACATCGTGCTCACTAAAAAGACATACCGCTCGTTTTTTTTAAGCATATATCTCAAGGACGTTAATTGCGTTATTTATGGCATTTATCAAGATTTCAAATCAAGAACCAAGTTTCCAATGAAATTTATAGTGAAATTAATTTAAATATTGAATGTAATACCATTAACCACAATGAAATTAAGGAGTAGAATGTTACCAAGTCGCGGGCAGTCTCAGGTAAAATCCCACATGCCGCGGATGCAAAATTAAGCCCCATCAACTGATCTGATCTTAGCAATGCTCTCAATATACTAAAATATGGGGGTGAATTTGGCAATCCAAGAAATTCAGCTGTGTCCCAAAAATAAATAAATACTATTAAAATCATGGATCGAAGATTTAGTTTCGACATATATTTTGATTAGCTGAATATTAAAAAATTTTGGAAAAGTTATCATAAACGTTTCGAAAACAATAGAAAAAATTATGAAAAAAAAACTATTAAATTAAGAAAAAGAAAAAGACAGGGTTTCAAAAATATACTTTTTTTTTTCATTAATCCAATAAGGCAAAAACGAAAAATTTTCGCTGATTCTTACGAAAACGATGAAATTTTTTATTCATGATTATAATAATTCTAATTATGACGATTAAGTAATCATACATACGATTAAGTAATCATACATATTCACAAAAATTAATAATTGTAATTAAAAAAAATTGAAAATACCTATGAAATCCACGACGGTTTTCCCATTAGTGAATCTCCCAGTTGGTCCTTGATCAAAATTCATACCATATGGTGCATAATTTGCTTTTCCAATAGTTGGTAACAAATTATTATTCCCATTGTCGAATAATGAGTCACCAAATACATATAATGCTGGTGCAAGTTGTTGAGAACAATTTCCTGAAGGAATTATTATTGATATAATAATAATTATTAGCGTCATAATTGTTTTCTTCATTTTTAATTAGTTTCTTGATAAAGATCAAAGGAAATTAAGAGAAATAATTAAAGTGTGAATGGAGTTTGAGGAGAAGGGAAATTAAATTCATGCATGAAAAGTTCAATCTTTTGCAGGCACTAATACCTCTTTATTTATGTACTATGTGCCAGGTTGTAACGGCCATTATTGTCTTTTAATATATTGTAATTTACCAGAGCTTATATAGCTGCTTAATTTAAGTTGAATTATTCTTGAGCATGCAATTTGCTCACTAGTTTGTTAATATCTTAATAAGAGGTTTTTAGTCTGAATTAAAGGATTAGCATTTTGGTTAGGTTGTTTCTTCTCCAAGTCAGAAGACGTTTTGGTTTGTTCTAGTCAGTAAATCTTCTTCCTTCACCTTCGTTTCTCGTGTTGCTCTAGTTCTCTTTGTTGTGGATCTCTACATTTCTTCACCAAATCAGAAGATCTTCGTTACACATATGTATGATTGTAGTAGTTTTCGTATTTTGGCCATTTTTCCTTTTTACTTGTTTATCTTTTATTGTAGTTTTGTTTTATTTAGTTCACCGAATATATGTATATACTTTATTTGGGGTTTGATCCTTTTATTAATACAATATTTTAGCTGTAAAAAAAAAAAAAAAAGGATTCAACATTCAGTTCACTATTTAAGGTATTAGGTCTAAAAATTCACATTCATTCCATATATTTAAACTATTAACATCTCTGTAAAATTTTCGACATACATCTCATAACTCTTTAGTATAATAATTGAAATACGTGGCATACATTAATTTGATAATCTTAATTGAACATGAATTATTTATATTCTTCAAAAGTCAACCCAAAATATTGGCATACTTAATTGCTTCTTTAGGATGACAGATAATTGGAATCTTTCTTGAGATATAGTGCGGATTAAATGATTAAAGACATTATAAGTACAGTTCGATTAATTAACTTCCGGTCATGAGGCTAAGTGCTTATTATAAAGTAATTAATACTAATAATTAGTCTGAAAAAGAATTAACTAAGTCATTCTCTATTCCTTTGCTATTTGAACCATACGTTTTTTATTTTTAATTCTTTCTCTCTAGCTACATTATTATGTACTAATTCAGTTAACTCAAAATTATTGTTATCACTTGATCACCCTCCCCATATCTTGATAATATATAATATTAATTATGTAAATAATAGTTTCAAGCTTTCTATTAGTTTCATAATATTTATATATATAATATCAGTTATGTAAATAATATATTCATCATTCAATTAAGAAATAGTTTTGTTATTAATTCTATAATATGAGAACGACATGCACAAGTTTGATTATTTTTCAATTTACTTTTTTTAGCATATTGAATTCTAGCTATATAATAATCGTTGATTGTTAGTTCTTATGCAAATAAAATATACTACTAAGACTGAGCAAGAGAAACAGTGAGAGAGCGAGAGGGAGAGAAAGAGAAGGAGAATGAGCGAAAACACGTACATACCTGCTCGGAGATAGAATCGTCTAAATAGGTAAGCTGAAATTGTTGAGAGATTCATTGAGCTGAAATTGTTGAGAGATTCATTCCGAAAGTGTAGAGAGAATCCGAATTCGAGCTCAATTGTTGAGATAACCTGAAATTATTGAGGGAATCATGCTTAGGACCCTTCGATTCAATTGAAAACCCTAGGTTATTCAAAATAATTCAAATAAATCGCAATTTTACATTGTAATGGAAATAAATCGAAAATTAGAGATACAGGGTTGATGGTCGATCAAAGGTGCAGAGATTAGAGAATGAATGGATTTTTTTTTTTTTTTGATTAATTAAGGCCGATGAAAAGAGGAGAAAGGGGGAAATTAGATGGAAAAATAGAAGAAGAAAAAAAGGTGAAACTCTTTACTGTACGTGAACTAAAATAAAATTTGTAAAAAGACAATGTTTTCTCATCTGATTTTCTTTTTAAACTTGGGACACATAATAGCAAATGTCCCAAGCTTAATGTTATGGGGCATTAAAAAAAATGTCCCATTGAAAGTATCGTGTAATCTACTTTTTGTTGTAGTGAGTTAAACTCGCCCCAAACTCTCCACTAATCATGAATTCGTACCTGTATATATTAATTTGTTCTTATGCAAATAAAATATACTACTAAATATAGTTGTCAATTAGTTAATGATTATCAATTCTTGAAAATTTGCTACTCCTTCCTGTTTAATTTTTTTTATATAAGGGGATTTTGGTTTGACGTTATCCATAATAGCAATTGATCGATTATCCGCGAATTCTGAGTTCAAATGCAAAAATCTACTACACCTCTATAGAGTCATAATTAATTGTAAGAAAATGACTGTTAGCATTTTATTATTATAAGTGAGCTTACATATACAAATTAAATTGAACATAATAATTAAATTGGTGCAGTAATTAAGTCATTATAAAAATGTTCATTTATTTTTGTAGTACAAGGTCTCTAATATTTTTGGGTTGGCAAACAGAGGTGTCATTGAAACAAAGGGAGGCAATGGTTCTGTATACAGTCTCAGTGAGGTGACTGCCATCCCAGAAGAAGTGTTTGTCCGGGTCACGGCACGCCAATGGCCCGAGCCCCGGTATGCACAATGATGTCCCATTTAACCATGTCATACAACATGGGTTACTCGAATCAGTCAAGCCTGTCAAATTAAATAAAAACAAAATTTAAATAGATGAGAAAATTTAATTATATATTAACCAAGCGCATCTATTTTAAGTTTGTAGATAGAGTTAGAAATGGTTACCATAATTAGATGGATTCATGACTGCATCTAACGCAAGCCGGTGAACATGACCAAGAATAAAGGATGAGCCTTCAAGTGTAGATGTCAAGTTTTGAAGCATTGGAGCTAACTGATCATTGAAAAGAACCGCAAGATTGTTAACCTCGGAATTGCATCGCCCAATGTGTTTCATTGTTCTTGTAATTGAAGGAGTACATCCAAGTGGTCCAATCTCAAACATTACCACTTTTCTTGCTCCCAATTGGTACAACCTCTGCAAATTTAAATACATTTTTACAATTTGATTGAGTACCATGAAGAGAGATAAAAACGAAATACGAACAAGGGTCTAAATTATATTTCTTATACAATACATATAACTATTTTCTCCAAGGACGCTTCGTCACAACAACTGTAAGTGATCTAAGAATTTCAACTTAGTGCCCTCAGATGTGTCGGTTGGACAAAAACTACCAAATCGACTAGCTAGAAATGTACGTATATCGTAATATTGGAAAAGTATACCATCATTGCATTTGCAGGACCCAAATCTAGTATTTACTGAAGTGACCAATTTCATCCCGAAGTGGTTTGAGACATATATATTCGTTACATAATAAATTTGGTTCATCACGTCAAGTGCGAATATGAAATGTGCATTTGATTACCTGCAGCTGTATGGAGAGTTTATTGATGAGAAGTTGAGCATAAGCTTGAGGAGTATAACGCTTGCTTGAATCATAGCGTTGTGGTTCAAGATAATTGTTGATGTAGTCATTGCTTCCAACAGTAATCACATATATTGATCTTGACAAATAATTCGATAGCTCATTCGAGTTTTTGTAGTGCCTTGGCAAGTTCCTTTTCACTGTTCTCTCAAACAAGTTGATTTGCTCTGCAAAGTTGAGGCATTTTCCCTGGAAAAAAAACCACAATTAAATCTTTAGGTGTTTGCAAATTTGATATTTTTATTAATTATGACGGAGAAAATTATTCCAGTTGTCGTTTAGCTACCAAATTGAGGTGCAAGTGACCTTTTTTGTGTTGTACATGGTATTTTGGAGAAAATGGACGGAAGTGCCAAATTTATGAAGATATAAAATATACCACTCGTTTACATCGTTTAATTAAACATGTTTGAGATGGTGAATACATTGTAATATCAAATATTTTATCGAATCGGAACTATTTTAATGATATCAAAGTAAATTAATTAGTAGTATTAAATTAGAGAAAAGCTAGTATGAAACTAGAAAAAATACCAACATTCGTGGGATTTGAACTCATAACCTCCTGGTCTTAAAGCATCATCCTTAATTACTTGACTAAGGTCTCATTAGCTTGTGAAAACTAATTTGGAAAAACTTAGGTGGATTAATAGCAATTTATCTCTTTATGTGAAAGACTAAAACACCCTTTTATATATATCTCTATCTCTACTATTACAAAAATATGAATATTTCTTAACTTTTTTGTGAAGACTAAAATACCCTTATTTAAATTGTAAAGTGATATTTTATTAAATAGTGAATATATAAAAGAATAAAAGTATTTGAAAAGGTATATTTGGACATGAAGTTTTATTATATTTATCTCCTACATAAACTCCTAAAATTTATAAATTCACTTTTACATGAAAATTTTGTAATTTTAATCTTAAGAAAACACGATTATTTTAAATAGCCCCAAAAATATATATATAAATTATCATATTTTAGCATAAATATTTATTTAAGTAAAAAAATGTTAATTTAAAATTTTAGTATAACATAAATCATAAACACTCTAACTATAAATATTTAAAATAAAATTCTCTTAAATATAATTTTTTTAAGTAGTAAAGTGATATTTAATTTTATGGCAAACATGTAAAGGTAATTGAAGAGATATAATTCGACATGAAGTCTTATTATATTTATCTTTTACATAAACTCCTAAAATTTATAAATTCTATCTTGCATTAATTTATATAATATTAATCTTCTTCTATTATATTATAATCGATAAAAATGATATATTAAAAATACTATTATTTTAATTAGCCCCTAATATTTCTGAATACAAAAAATTAAAATAAAACTCTCTTAAATATCATCATGTTGAAAAAATTTAAAATGAATCATATCTTACCTATGAAAGAATAAAAAATACTTGTGACTTAACTAAGTATGTGATTTACTTTGGCTAGAATATAAAAATATAAATAATATTCAATAGTTCTTAAAAAAGAATATTCAATAATATCAAGATTTGCATAAGCTCGAATTTTATGAAATTATTTTCGTGAAAAACGGATGAAATAGGTGAAAATGTGAAATCGATGAAGTTTTATGAAACCGATAAATGAAATTCATGAAATCGTTGAACACATATGAAATCGGTGAAAATCGGGTGAAATTGGTGAACATTATACTGACAAAGTTGGTGAAAACTCGGGTGAACCCAGTAAGAAAGTGCCTCTGAAATTGATAATTACATGTGAAATCGATGAAAATTCGGGTGAAATTCGTAAAAAAAATTATGAAACCGATAAAACGACACCAGTGAAGAAGGGCGAAATCGATGAAAAATGAATAAAGTCGGTGAAATGTCAATATTTAAATTTTGATTTGGTTGTCAAATTGATGTGCCTTGAATCCGATGGTACGTGGTTGTGGTGGGGTGTTTGTTGAATTATTGATTATTGCCAAAAATCAATATTCAACAATATGAGGAAGAAAATATAGTGCTTTGTATGAATTTGTTTGAGCTACAAAAAATAATTCATTTAAGGGATAAATTTTTTGGAAAAGATAAATCTCGTATAATACTATAGTTAATGCTTTCTTTTATAATATATAGTTTATGACTATATAGTTCACTGCATAATAGACGTATTATAGCCCCTGAGATTTGTATTAAAGTATTAATTTTTAATATTGTTGTTTATGTCGTATCGAGTCTTATAAATTTTAAAAATTCATATAGTATCTTGTTCTACTTATCGTTGTGTTCATGTCCATGCAACATAAAATTAGTGTATTTTCAACATAAAAATAAAGTTTCAATATAAAATTGTGTACACTAAAAAGACGTACCGCTCGTTTCGTTTAAGCATCTCAAGGACGTTAATTGCTTAAAACCAAAAGTAAAGGCATTTATCAAGATTTTAAATCAAGAACCAATTAAGTTTCCAAAAAAATTTATAGTAAATTTAATTTTAATATTGAATGTAATACCATTAACTAAAATGAAATTAAGGAGTAGAATGTTACCGAGTCGTTGCCAGTCTCAGGTAAAATCCCACATGCCCCAGATGCAAAATTAAGCCCCGTCAACTGATTTGATCTTAGCAATGCTCTCAATATACTAAAATATGGGGGTGAATTTGGCAATCCAAGAAATTCAGCTGTGTCCCAAAAATAAATAAATACTATTAAAATCATGGATCAAAGTTTTATTTTCAATGTATGTTTCGATTAGTTGAATATTAAATAAAAATTCGAAATGTTTTCAAAAACGTTTCGATAACAATAGAAAAAACTATGAAAAAAAAAAACTACTAAATTAAGAAAAATATAAAGTTTCAAGGCATATATAGAGTTTCAGAAATACACCTTATTTTTCTTTTCACTAATCCAAAAAGGCAAAAATGAAATTTTTTCAATGTTTTCGGTAAAAAAAAGATGAAAATTTTGATTCATGAGCTATGACAATTAAGTAATCATGTATATATACATATTCACAAAAAATAATAATTGTAATAAAAAAAATAAAAAATACCTATGAAATCCACGACGGTCTTCCCGTTAGTGAATCTCCCAGTTGGTCCTTGATCAAAATTCATACCATAAGGTGCATAATTTGCTTTTGCTAAAGTTGGTAACAAATTATTATTCCCACTGTCGAAAATTGAGTCACCAAATACATATAATGCTGGTGCAAGTTGTTGAGAACAATTTCCTGAAGGAATTATTATTGATATAATAATAATAATAATAATTAGCATCATCGTCATTGTTTTCTTCATTTTTAATTAATTTTCTTGATAAAGATCAAAGGAAATTAAGACAAATAATTAAAGTGTGAATGGAGTTTGAGGAGAAGCTAGGGAAATTAAATTCATGCATGAAAAGTTCAATCTTTTGCAGACCCAAATACCTCTTTATATATATGATCAGTTGTACTATTTTGAACTTTTTGTTGGGTGTGAACAAAATCTTTTGTGGATTTTTAAATTTTTTTTTCAATTCATTTGTAATAAGTAAGATTTTCCAGTATTAATTTATGTTCTACATACGTGCCAGGTTGTATATATATATACATACTAGGTGGGTGGCACCGCACAAGGCGCAGTGTTGGGTGCCCCTCGTTCGTATTTTAATCAGTAGGAGTAGGAAGAAAAATTGTAAAAACTTCATTAAATATTTTTACAAAAGTTGATTAAATCTTACACAAATTCATATCCATAGGAGAACTACTCGGTGTACAGAGAAAGAAGAAACTGCAAGTAAAGTGGAAATGGGAAATGAATTACTATATATATATATATAATAATATTATCACCGCCAAATTAAATGCAATCGCTTACCATCTCACATAGAGCGTATAATGCAGGAGGAAGTAATTTAACAGTGGCAAATTGTAAATCAACCTCGCAGAGTAGCAATAAAGCAAAAAACACATTCAGCCCAGGCACAAATTTGAGCAGAAATTATTAAAGAGGTGTTTTCAAATGCTTTTGGTTGGTTAAATTAAAAGTAAAAAATAAATACTTTTATTCAAAAACAGTGGGTTTAGCAAATATGTAAGAAAAGCAGATTTAATTATTATAAAAATGTCACCTTGAAGAAGCAATAGAAAAAGTACCCCTTAGCTGCTTCTTGCCAACCTGCTTTTCAATTGAAGAAGCAATAGCAGAAGTACCTACTTGCAAACACTATCAAAGACTCAAAGTGTATTAAACAGAAAAAAAGCAAAAAAGTACTTTTTAAAAGCATTTGCAAACACCCCTTAAGACGTTGTCGTTTAAACAATTAAAGGGCCATAATTAATTGGAAACAAAAATGTAATTTACTGTTCACAACTCCATCGCTTCTTATATGGTCTTGATTAATATGGCAAAATTACAAAAAAATTCCCAAACTAATTTTGAATTTTCGTTTCAAGCTATATCACTTAGTCAATTTAGTCCCATAGTTTTATATTTTTTTTTAATATCGTCACACCTACCACAAGGATGCTTACATGTCATGGCGTGACAAATTTATCATAAACAATTATATAAGATTGCAGAATTCGTCCCAAACTAATTATAAATTTTGATTTTTCATCCCAACTATATTAATTCGCCGAATTTCATCTCACAATTTATCATTTGACATGAATTTAGTCCATTATTAAATTTCTAATTTTATGGAAATGACGATTCATCTTTTACTTTTTTAAGGGATTAATGACAATTTATCCCCTTTGATATTCATTATGTTCAATTTACCTCTTATAATTTGAAAAGAAGTAATTTAAGGTGAACTGAATATTATGAATACTACGTGGGAGTAAATTGCTATTAACTTTTTTTAAGAGAAAAAAAGTATCGATTTTTGAAAATCATGTGTGCTTTTGAGAAAAAAAAATCTTATCTCAGTTCATTAGGAAAAAAATTGTGCATTTTTTTTTGTATTAATAAATAATAAATATTTATAATTAGTTTGGAACAAAAAAAATTCCCATGTCAATTCAATTACGGGAAGGAAGTCGGCTTATTGATATAGTTTGGGACGAAAAATCAAAATTTGTAACTAGTTTGGGACGAATTCTGAAATATTATATAATTGTTTATGATAAAATTTATCACGTCATGACATGTAAGCATTCATGTAACAAGTGGGACGATATTCCAAAAAAATATAAAATTTCGGGACTAATTTGACAGAGTTATATAGCTTCGGACGAAAATTCAAAATCACTAATTAGTTTGAGATTTTTTTTGCAATTTTTCCTATATATATTAATTTATGTTCTACGTGCCAGGTTGTAACGGCCATTATTGTCTTTTAATATATTTTAATATATTTACCAGAGCTTATATAGCTGCTTAATTTAAGTTGAATTATTCTTGAGCATGCAATTTGCTCACTAGTTTGTTTATATCTTTATAAGAGGTTTTTAGTTTGAATTAAAGGATTCAACATTCAGTTCACTATTTAACGGATTAGGTCAAATTAAATTCATATTTGTTACATATATTTGAACTATTAACATCTACCTAAATTTTCGATATGCATCTCGCAATTCTTTAGTAAAATAATTCAAATACGTGGCATACATTAATTTGATAATCTTCATTGAACTTTGAATTATTTATTCTTCAAAAGTCAACACAAAATATTGGCATAATTAATTGCTTCTTTAGGATGACAGATAATTGGAACCTTTTCGTGAGATATAGTGCGGATTAAATGATTAAAGACATTATAAGTACAGTTCGATTTACTTCCGGTCATGAGGCTAAGTGCTTATTATAAAGTAATTAATACTAATAATTAGTCCGAAAAAGAATTAATTATGTCATTTTCTATTCCTTTGCTATTTGAACCATACGTTTTTTTTTTTTTGGTTTTGCATTAGACTCGTTTTTTTTTTTTCATTTTTTTGGACTATGAATAAAGAAGAGAGGATAGGCTCATTACATTCATAAAAAAACTATGAGAATTTATCCTAAGTAATTGAGCGGGAGAGCCAAATGAATCGAAAGATTCATTTCTTTCTCTCTACATTATTATACGAATGCAGTTAACTCAATTATTGTTGTCACCCTCCCCATATCTTGATAATATATAATATTAATAAGAAAAAGGAAATCGGGCCTTCTTCTAAGGAGTTATATCCTCCATTCATATTTATCAAAATTGTTACATTTTTCCTTCATAATATATAATATACTTATCTTGTTTGTAGCCATTTTAGCGAATATCCAACTTTTTTCTTTTTTTTTTCTAATTCATAAAGGAAAACTAAGGACAAAATATTTCTCTATTTGGTGCGAAATATGTCTATAAAATGTTTATTGCGTATAATTCTTGTAATATTAATTATTCGGCATAAAACATCAATGAGATGACATATTTGTACGGGCCGAGTTTTTGTTGAATATTTAATACTAATACAGAAGAATTGTATGTAATAAACGTCTCACATTGTAGTTTTGTGTAATTTTGCATAATAAATGAGAATTTCCTGCACTTTTTCACCAAGAGGTTCAAAAAATTACAAGAGGTCATGATAGGATCAACCCCGTCACTATAAAGCATGACATGAGGTCATCAAAGGAAAATCATTCTGCCCTTTTAATTAGACAAAAAGGCTCGAGCAACAAGATTATAGGCGTCAGATGAAAATTGGGAAAATTGTTTTTTTGGTATCATAGAATAGGTTAACTTGCACTTTTGGTACCATTGAATATGAAAATGCAAATTTGGTACCATAGGATAGGTTTTCATTGCAATTTTTTTATCAAACCCAAATTTTTCTACAAAGTTAATGGCAATTTACCCCCTACTAAATGCATAATGTTCAATTAAACCCCTCGTAGTTTACAAAAGAGCATTTTACCCCTTGAAATTTTGTAAAAATTTCACATCACCTCCCTGATATTTTTATAGGTGGCACTTAATCCACTTTTATTATGATAATGTGATTTTTTACCCATTGTGTTATGATAAATGTGGCAATTTATCCCCCTATTTTAAATAAAATAGTTTGCATGCATACTCTCAATTTCGGCAAGTGAGTTACAATCTCCGGCTGAAGGGGGTAAATTGCTTCATTAAAATTTTTACAGGGGGTAAATTGCCATTAACTTTGTAGAAAAATTGGGTTTGGTACCAAAATTACAATGAAAATATATCCTATGGTACCAAATTTGCATTTTCATATCCAATGGTACCAAAAGTAAAAGTCAGCCTATCCTACAGTACCAAAAAAACAATTTTCCCGATAAAAATTTAAATTCCGTATGGACCATATGTCACATCTTTGTCATTTTGAGGTTGTAAAATGCTAGATTGATGGTGTAAAATGCTGCAAGCACCATTTCAGAACACTATCATTATCAGACCCCATATATGTTTGATTAACAGTTTCAAAGAAAGTTGATATAAATCAACATTAATTTACATAATAAACTCAACTGAGCAACAAATCCACTATTCTTTTTGTCCAAACACCAATAAAAAAGGCAAAAGCCATTCTATTGTTCTTTGAGTCCCAAATACATAGTCTAAGTTCATATCAAAACTGATGATATCTGGGTAAGCTGCTGGGTTAGGGGGGTGGGCACCATCAAACTGCGCCACTCCATCGATCGATCTGAATTATAGCACAAACACGTCGCATAGACATGTAGGTTGTCCAATAATCTTGCATCATAGGTTCGTCTCGGAACAACTCTAAGCCATCCTCTTTACTAGGTATATGTACGTCAGTTGATGCAACGTCAAACGAGCATGCTAAAAAATCGAGAGCATTTTCGTTCTTGTCACCTTTCCACACCTTCAAGCTCTTCTTGATCTTCGATTTGTGTTTCTTCTTTATTGCCCATTTCTACCCCACCCCCTTCCGGAGTTTCGCTACTCTGCCGGAAAAGTGGTGTAGCAGCCGGCGAATCAGAATCATCTTCGTCGAGATCCTCTTCACTTTCCTTTAACTCCTCCAGTCGAGAAACCACATCACTACGATCCATCCATGATGGACATTGGTGCATTGCTCCAAAAACATTGTGTAACTGTGAATAAATGGAAGGGCTTGAAGCAAGAGATGATAAGTTACTTGGGTTTTCCATTAAGCAAGAGCACTCGGGTACAGGGAAGGATAGAAATGATAGCCGTTTTGACTTGGTGAAGTCCTCTTTCAATCCATCGAGTAAGTTTCTTCGCATATGTCTACGTAGAGATGTGATCCAAGTATGGTTCGCTTGGTAAAAGTGGTCGTGGATCTCTTCTAAAAGCCTTGTGATTTCTTTTCTACATCACAAAGTGCAAAATAAATAATGATAGTTGTCAGGATTATAGAAAACGAGACGATCAATGTAGGCAAATTGGGGCAAAATTGCATACTAGTCCTTTACCTTTTGGTTCGCAGCAAAAGTTATCATTTATAATTAGAACTCAACACATTTACTCGTGATTCTTTCAGACTTAAACTCAGTCATTTATCCTTTAAACTCCACACATCGGGTCTTCCCGGTCAGACATGTTTAGTCCTCTAGTCAGACATATCCTCTATCTATAGGGTCAAATAAATTCAGAGCTAAATGCAGAAACTATCCCCTGTGCTTTGCTAAATTGATGAAAATCCCCAGTTTTATTTTTATTAGCAAAAGCCCCTTTGTGTTCTCTTTTTATTAGCAAAAAACCACATTGAAATTCCGTCATAAATCAATAGGGAGGTTATTGCCCAAGTGAACAGGGGGGTTATTGCAAATTTTCAAAGTTAATAGGGGTGTTTTTTTTTTCTTGGTGGGGGTATAATTTTCATTTTTTATGCCAAGGGGCTTTTCGTAATTAAAATAAGACAGTATTTTTTTTTGGCAAAGTACAGGGGTATTCTTGCATTACACTAGATAAATTTACTTTGGCACTTTACACATATAATCTGATAGAGCAAGTTTCGATCATGGACCAAAATTTCGTTTCGAGTGTATGTTTCGGTCAACAAAATATTGGAAACTTTTCGGAAATGTTTCGAAAACATTAAAGAAAAATTGTAAAAAAGTTAATAAATTTAGAAAAATAACAGAGTTTAAGGTAAACTAATAGTTTCGGAATTACATCTTGTTTTCATTTCGCTTGATTAAAAAAGGGAAACTTTTCAAAGTTTTCGACGGAAAAAATGGAAATTTTGATCCATGGTTTCGATGAAGTTCTGGGTTAAGACGACTTTACATGCTATTAATATTGATAGCTTTTTATATACAAGTAAGTTTTATAACTTATCATAACTAGAGGACTAAATCTGCTAGCTCAACAGAGATGTTTAATGTGTCGGTTCGAAAGATAAATAACCAGTTTTGGCAGGACTCAAAAGTTAGCGGATGTTAAGTAATTTTGCAAAAAATTGGCCTAGCCATCTCGAACGACAAGATTAAACACATGCTGGCAATAAAGCACTATAGTGTAGCAAGAGAATGAATGCATACCTGTCCAGCCTAAGCGTTTTGGAGGCAGCAAATTTATAAAGCCGGTGGCCCATAACCAAGCTAGCAAAATTTGGGTGTCCTTTACCATCACGATCAAATCCCGGCACAAAAACATCCGCCTCCAGACAAATAGTATAGTCTATAGCTTCCCATAGCAACTTATGTGCATTAGTCCTCAACTCTATAACCGTACTTTCCGGTTCATTGTCACTCTCAGCTACCCAACCCCACCAACCTTCAATGTTGTAAGGGTACTTTGCTCGTGGTGGGGGTGGTGGGAGGGGGCGAGGACGAGCAATAGATGTTCTCCTCGGTTTCTTTTCTTCTTTAAATGGTGGTGAAGTTTTAGGAGATTTGTCTACAAGATTAGCTTCACGACCATACATACGGTTTAACTCCCACGGCATGCTTAAGGAAGTTCGGTCAACAACATTTTCGAACATGGCGTGAAGTGGGATCAGTTTCTTTTGACCCCCAAAGACCTCTCCACCGGAAACGTAAATAATTGTGTCCCATGAGTAGCCATATGCTCGAAGAAGAATACCAATCTGTAGAAAGGATTTAATGACCATAATCAGTTTTACACCTTTGCTCTATTGATTTTGAGAAAAATTGAACGGATAATACCTCTTCTGGCATAAGAGGACATAAACCATTAAGTCTTTGCTCAGCTGAATCCACAGTAAGATTCCCCTTAACAATTCCACGTTTTATCATCCATGCTCGCTTATGTTGGATGAGTTCAGTATGTACATCCTACAAAGAATCGGGTTTGACATAAGGAAAATATTGGTATTATTAAATAATTAAATCACAAATAGAATAGTCTTAAAAGATACCTGAAAGAGTTCAGCACAACCATGATAAGCTAAAGCATCCCTTGTCATCCCTGGATCATAGGCTATAAATGGCCTCTTTGATGCTCTTAACCTGTACAGGATCTTTGTGGCGAGTTCCTGGACCTCGTTTCTGAACTTTAGAGCATGAAAAGAAACTCGGCATCTCAGCCTTTGATATTCTTCAAGGTGTGGAGGAAGTAGAGCCTGAATCATTATTGAAAGTGACGGGTTATCACTTGTTTATGGGTCAACACATTTTGATATCATATAAAATGCATAATGTTAACTAATATTTGCTACCAAACGAGTACTATAAAGAATAACAGTTGCTGTAGCATTCATTACCGGCAAGCATCCACCGTCGGGTACAACAAGCTCAACAACCGAGTGCTTATTCAATACGGGAAGAACGTGATGGAGATAAAAATACGGAGAAGCTGAGTTGGGCACTTTGAAAGAAGGGATTTCCCTCTTCCTCCTTGCTCCTTTAAGATTCTTTGGAAGTGTTTTGACTATTTTGACATCTTCGGCTAAAGATTCCATAAACTGATCCTCATTGTAGAGGTATGCAAAACTCTTGAACTGAGTACTGCATAACATAAACGAAGAATTTAATAATAGAAATGTCAATTTAAACGATCATATAATTTTCTTATTAAATAAATTACCGAGGAACTAACGAACCTGATTCCCTTGCTACTAGTTGTGGATTGAATCTCGGGAATGACTAGTGTAGCGTTGAGCAGCCGAGCAACCACAACAACATCACAAATCTGTGAAAAAGGAAAAATCTTTGATGGGTTTTTCTTCTCAAGTAAAATGAAAGAATTTATGTAGACCGTGATGCACACACATAGCACTCACCGAGTTCCTAATTTCATGGAAACCCCCTCGTATCCTTACAAAAATATATCCGTTGGTTTGCAAATCAGGAGCTGCAAAAGTATCAAATCACAGTTCAATAACAAACAAACAAACAACATGACTATGACAACTTCGTTTCTATTTCCAAATAGGAAAATGAACGAAAAAGTCGTGGACATACTTCTTTTGGCAAGTCTTTTCACAAAATATAGCCTACTACATTATATACATAGAAGTACACAGCAGCAGATCTGACCTACATAGTTTCCTCTGGGATTTGCATAAGGGTGTATATGTTCAAGACGCCTCACGGGGCCCCAAAGTCTTCTACGCAATGTAGTCTGCATAATGAAGAAATATTAAAATTCAACACACCCCCCAAAATGAAACAGCAGATACTTTTATGGTTAAAGGATTACATCATAAATTGAGGTAAACTGTAAGAAACTGTACCAAAACTATGAAATTCTAAAAGGAACCCGAAGGAGCAAGAAGTATATAAAAATCCACACAAAGACATTTTAAAGCAACCCAAAAGAACAATAATTAGCAGCTAATCCACAAGATTGGTCCCACTAAACACAACATAACAAAAATATTGTTCCGGAAGGTTAGGTTCATATGGCATTAGCAAAACCCCTTTTCTTTACCAAAAAGTGCTTTGATTTTTATTTTTTTTTTTTTGGTTACATAATTCACCACACCCCATTCCTTTTCTCCAAAAGCAAAATCCAAATCAAGAATCTTAACACAAGTTTGTTAATGACACCAACTCTAAAACCCAGATTTAAAATAAGCAAATCACATCAAATCAGAGAAGAAAGCACGAGAATAACAAATAAAGGTGAGATCTTTATCACATTACAGATTTGGGAAGATCGGCATTCTCAAAAATGGGCCTCCAAGAAAAAATTGTGATTGAAGATTGGTACTCAGAAACATCAAAACCATCACTGTATCTTGCTAAAAGAAAGTGAGTGAAGAGTGAAAAAGCAGAGAGAACTAGGCCAAATAGCCCGACCCACTTCAACTTCGACTTGAAAACACCCGCTTTCACTTCACCACCGCCGGCGCCGCCTTTGGTGGTGAGAACCCACTTCATGGTGGGAATTTTTTCACGCAGTGAGAGTGGGAGAGAGAAGTGGAGAACGGAAGTCAAAAAGGACGTAGTATACGAGAGTGATGGATACGCGTGTGAAGACGAGTTGACAAGAGGAACGGGAAATACTTTCCAGTCCTTTGGTTTGTTTTGTCGTTTTATTTACAGTGATATACCACACTCACTGGCGGCGCGTGAAGTACAGACAAGTCCCGATTTAGCATGTCACACGATAGGGTGATTCTTACCACGTCTAGCTAGAGGGGTAGAACTTAGACGAGTCTAGCTAATCGGACAAATATTTGTTTCATAGGATTGTCTTTAGATTTTATAAATCCATATGTAATTCTCGAAATCCATAGTTAGATTTTGAAAGAAAAACGATATTGCTATCAAATTTTTGTTCAGATTACACATTGATATCATGATTACATAAATTTGATATCACGATTGAAATTTATTTTTTCAGAAAGCTTAATATTGTTTTTCTTACATGATATCACGATATTTTTTCAGAAAGCTTAACATAGTTACATTTGATATCATGATTTAGGCAATTTTGACAGAAAAACGATATTAAGCTTTCTGAAAAAATACATTTGATATCATGATTTAGGCAATTTTGACATATTTTATTTCACCGTTATTTTTTTAACAGAATTTATCACATGTGCAGCAAATGTCCATTAAGTGAACATGTTTTGCACATGCAGGCTCGAGCAGAGGGGTAAACTTTTATTTTTGATATCGGACTTTTACCTACTTTATACATTTGGTATTAAACCTTCGAAAAAGACACATAAAATACCAAAACTGAAGACCGTTTGACACATTTGTTTCACCCATCAATTTTTTGGACGGGAACGACCGCATGGCTATTAAGTCACCAAAAGTACACGCTTTTTACACATGATGTGCTTGGGCATGGATATTTGAATCTAATCTTAATTTTGACATACATCCTTCGTTACAAGACCAAATTTCATGTTCTTTATATGGCTGGAAAGTTTTTGACGAGAGATTTCTAACGATATAAGTTTCAATTCATGCAACGCAATAGGTAATTCCTAGAAAATTAACAAAATTCCAGTTCTAACTTTATGAAATTGAAATTGCACACTTTTTACACGTGATGTGCTTAGGAAGGGAATATTTGATCCTAATCTTAATTTTGTCATACTCATTCGTTATAAGATCAAATTTCGTGTTTCTTTATATGGCTGGAAAGCTCTTGACAAGAGATTTCTAACGATATATTTTCAATTAATGTAACACAATATATAATTCCAAGGAAATTAACAAAATTTATGTTCTAACTTATTGAAATTGGAAAAAGACTAAAACTTAACTGCCACTATCGTATACTACTTAATGGCCACGTGGTCCTTTACGTCCAAAAAAAAATATTGATGGTCAAGGCAAATGTGTCAAACGGCCTTCAATCTTAGTATTAAATGTGTCTTTTTCAAATGTTTAATACCAAATGTATAAAGTAGATAAAAATCTGGTATTAAAAATGAAATTTTACCCCCTGCCCAAGCCTGCACGTGCAAAATTTGTGCCACTTACTGGATACGTGACATGCACGTGATGAAATCTATTAAAAACTTGACGGAATAAAATGTATCGAGATTGCCTAAATCATGGTATCAAATTATTTTTCCAGATAGTTTGTTATCAAATGTGTAATCTGGCAAAAATTTGATATCAAAAGTGTTTTTCCCTTGTTAGATTTTATTTTTAGAATTCCAGCAATAAAGTTTTCACATAATTATTGTGTATGCATTTGTTGTGTGATTTATTGAATTTGTTAAACTTTGAAGACAATTATACATGGCATATTTTGTTAGGTTTTGGTTCGATTTTGTTGAATTTTTGGATTGAGTTTTGATTTTGGGTGTTAAGTTTTAGAATGTTGAAACCCCATTTAGATTAAGTTTGAATGCTAGGATTTGAATTGAAATGTGTCAAATCATTGTCGTTTATAAAGAAAAAGCGAGTAGTATGTGTGATTTAATTGTTATATGTTTCATGTTTATTATATTTGAATGTGTAAATTGATACCTGATTTCCTGAAACCTACATCAAGACTTTATTTGAAAATAAAATAAAATAAAAAAATTGGTGTAAAGGAAAATAAAAAAAATGGTGACACTTTACATGTAGCTTCTCTAATATATTCGAATTGAAATATGATATAAAATCGATATATTTTTGACATCATATTCATAATGAGTATATTCATCATGGTTTTCAACTTCGTATCAAAGTCACGACTCACGATCGATACGTGACTATTATCAATATCGACAACATCAATAAGAGAACATTTAAGCTTGTTATCCATAAACTTGTTTAGAAATATCATAATGAAATAAACATAGGAATTTGTCGTCAATTATTTGAGTTTGAGTGATGATAGATGGCTTTACATATTCTTTTTATATATCCAATGTAATATGTTTGCCATTTCATATGGAGCGTGAGTGCAAGAAGTCGCGTGACTTTTAGCTGTTGGTCACGTGTTTGACTGTGCTTTGGAAAGGAAAAGCATTTGAGCGTGACTGGTGAGAGTGAAGTAGTGGGGTCCGCAGTATGGTTTTGTAAGAAAACGAGGTAATTTTTTTTTAGAATGAAATTTAGGTAAATAAGTAAATAACTGAATGAAGACGTGTAATTATATGGGCTGGAATGCTGGATAAAGAGTCACCTACAAAGTTCCAACAATTGTCTTTGTTTTTTCATTTTTGACAAATGAAATAAATGGCCCATCAAATACGGATAAGTTGGTTTCTAAAAAAAAAAAAATTGGGATAAGTTGATAATGAATTAATTAGTAGTCTCAAACTAATGTTTGATTAGAGGAAGTGTAAGAAATTAGGATAAATTACGAATATTCTCCTTGGGTAAAGTTTAATTACAAAAAACACTCTCACGTATTGAGTATTACGAAAATTTCCCTCAGGTTTGTCACCTTCTTACAATTAATCTCTTGTCCCTAAAATATTCAATTTTTGCTCTTGAGTGTTATTTGTGTTGTTTGTAATGTCTTATACATGTTAAAACTAGGGTGCTAATTATTATATCTTATAAATTAGAAAAGAAATAATTATATATTTACTTCCAAAGTAATTGATAAAATTATAATTGCCCATAAGTTTTAATAAATATTGCAAAAAAAATATTTATATATATATTAGCAATTTAAATTGCAAAATATTAAATTAAATAGAATTTTAATAATATATTTTTTAAATATGGACAAGTTATTTACATATTAGTTGAATGAATTCATTTTATAAATTAGTATCTTAAATAAACTTATACTGTTTTATAAATAAGATATTTTAGTTTATTAAAGTTTATATTGTATTATAAATTGAAATATTTATTGAAATTTAAGGGCAATTATAAATTATATAAATTATTTTGGTGGTAAATATATGATTATTATTTTTATAATTTACAAGATATAACAATTAACACCCAAATTATAAATTTATAACATATTATAAACATTACAAATAACTTTAATTCAAGGGTAAAATTGGAACATTTTAGGAGCAAGTGATTAATTGTAAGAAGGTGACAAATCTAAGGGGGATTTTTATAATTAGGTCATACCTAAGGGGATATTCGTAATTTACCCAAGAAATTAATTACTATAATAATGATCAGAGATTAATTACACTAAATTAGTTTGCCACAAGTAGCATGTAATTTCATGTTACATAAGATCCATGATTTAAATATACCATGATTACCATCCATAAGTTTTTAATTCACAAATCACACAATAGGTAAAATTACATACTCTTTTAGTCCTTTTTAACTTAAATGTGTCTAACTCAAAATATAAATAATCAAGATAAAATATTAATTTAGTACTGAATGACAATATCTGTGAAAAATAAATTAGTATTTCCTTCCTAACATAAAATTAGGAGATTAAATATAGTATAAGTTTGCCCATTTCTATTGGTTATTTTTGTTTGAATTTTTTTTTTTAAGGCTCTTTCGGAAGAAAAAGCAGACATATTATTTTTTTTTAAAAGAAAAGATATTTCCTAAATAAACATCATGATTTCATTTGATAGCTGACAACCCACTCTTATTTGATAGCTGACAACCCACTCTTATACACCTCGGGGTTATTTGATAGCTGACAACCCACTCTTATACACCTCGGGGTGTAAACGAGTTGAGTAGTATCGAACGATACGTTGTTTAAGCTTGGTTTGTATTTTATCGAGCTTGAAATTTTGTGTTTGAGTTTGGTGTGATTTCTTAACGAACCGAGCTCAAACGAGCTTTTATCGATCGAGCTCAAGCCGAGTATCGAGTAGCTTGGTATTTAAAATGTGTTTTTTTCAATTTTTAGCTTATTGAGTCGAGCTTCAAAAGTTATCGAACGATAAATCTTATTCAAGCTTGTTTGATTTATTTGACGAACCGAACTCAAACGAATTTTTATCGAACGAGCTTGAGCCAAGTATAGAATAGTTTGATTTGATTTTCAGCAAACCAAACAAAACTACTTTTGTTTATTATATTACTTAATAATTTCAAAAATTAATTCAAACATATCCAAACTTTAAGATTTTGTAGTTGATTCGTCCATTTTCTTAAGGTATTGTAACGCATTCGTTCCTCTTAAATTTTGCATGGCAGATGCGTCCCTCTCATTAAATCAATATAGTATAACATATGTATCCCTCTTAATTCAAAATATATTTTAAAATGTACGAAATATATGTATTTTGGATTTAAGAGGAACGAAGAATATGTTACATTACATTGATGAGAGACGCGCACTATTATGAAAATTTTAAAAATGACTAATGTGTTATAGTACATTAATAAAAATGAAGAATCTATTATAAAATCTTTTAAAAGGGATAAATATATATTAAAGTTGACTCAAAATTGTGATTTAACTCTTATATTTTTTTTTAAAATAGAACGAGTCCATTATGTTTTCATGCTGCATAAAGTTCTTCAGATAAAGTTAAAAGCCCAATAATCCACATGGGCTAAACACAGCCCAAAACTCTTATCACCTACAAAGATTCTCACATATATAAGCCAGCACAGAAATAGCTATATATATACAATACACATACAGCATCACTGTATTTATAGATTTGTAGAATCGCAAATGGTCAGAACTGTAAACCATGTAGAAGACGACGAAACTCTCGATAGTTCTTCTCCTACAGGTACTTACATATATTTATTTGTGTGTATATTTCTTCTTTGATTTTTTATTTTTTTTAATTATATATATGTTTAAATGAACTTGAATTGGTGCAGAGAACAAAAGGGTTGATAAGAAGGGGAACGCTTCACGGTCGAAGCATTCGGAAACGGAGCAACGCAGAAGAAGCAAAATTAATGAGAGGCAAGCTTAATTTCTTTTTCTTTTTTTTTCGGGTTATTATTTATGCTTTTGTGCAATTGTGGCTGTAATTCGAAGTTAGAGGCGTGGAAATTAAATTTTCAATTGGAGTGGCAATAGTCATTCCTGGTTGTGCAGCATTACATTTGTTTAGTAATTCAAACATGCAAAAGTGTATTCTAATTTTTAGTTCATATGTTTGCGCGAGTTTTCTTAACATTTTAATTATTGGAGGCTGTGTGGAGTTTAGTATAACAGTTTTATATTTTAATTGCAGATTTCAGATATTGAGGGATCTAATACCTGAAAATGATCAGAAGAGAGATCAAGCTTCATTTTTGTTGGAGGTTGGTTAGCTCATTCTAGTGCAGTATTGTTTTGCTACTGTTTAGTAAATAAACAATCTATTTGTTCATCATAGATTTTGTAATTCTAAATTGTTTCTAGTGCAGGTCATTCAGTATATCCAGTTTCTACACGAGAAACTGCAAATGTACGAGGGGTCGTGTCAAGGTTGGAGCCGAGAGCCCACAAAGTTGAAAGTATCGGTATTCTATGCGCTCTTTGTGCTTCTATTATTGCTGAATGCCTGGAGGTCGCTTCGTGCTTTTTTACTTTGGAAGTTGCCTCCTGTACTGAACTTGAAATCAGAAGAAATGTTCATCTTTTAGCTAGTGAAAAGTTGATCCCAATTTTTATATCTTGATTTTGCTACAGTTTTTTTTTCCTGCAGTGTAATTGTGCTTTTGAGATGTATTATACTATGCTTTGTACATAAGTTCCATCTTTGCATAGCAAGTGATTTAACTGAACAGTATGTATGATCTTTAGTTTATTTAATTGTCATGTGGAATCTTGCTCAAGGAAACACTTACCCTTCTCTTTCTTCGAAGGGCAGAAAAATTTGAGATTTTGTTTATTTTTTGGTGGAATAATTAAGGCAAATAGGTTAAAGATTATCTTTTATTGGCATAAATTGATATCTCCTTTCGTAACCAACAGAGTGTCAATTCTGGACAAATTGAAAGCTTCATTGATCAATCTCATCTTGAGAGGCAATTATCAGGTCACGAACACAATGATTTTCTCAACCCAACATTGCTAAGTAATGCACAAAACTCAGTGGAATTAGAAATGACTGGAGCCACATTGTATAAACAAGAAGATGACCCACCCTTGGGGACAAACAACATGCCTGTGCAACCACCTGTTTTTGAGGGTGCGCGTGGCCAACTCTATCAGGGATCTTTTCCAGATGCTGAGCAATTAATCCAGCAGCCGCAGTCCAACTTTTGGCAAGGCAGATCATTTGTCGATGATTGTTCTGTTCCTCTCTACTCTGAAAATGGGGAAGAACTGAAGAAAGTTAGTGGAGAAGCTAGTATTTCAAGTGCCTATTCTCAAGGGTAAGCATTGGCTAATGCAGAAAAGGAAATTGTCTTTTTGATACCATGTTGCATAATATGGCTTATGGTTTGATTTTGATGGGATTTGTATTTGTTAATCTTGCGTTAATAACCAATGCAGTGCCTTAACAACCCATTTGTACTGTGACTAACTTGATACGTGAGACTGAAGTGCAGATAACTTTGTTGCCTATCTTGTGATTGCTTGGATTTAGTGGTACATAAAGCTTTCAGTTAAGTCATCTTTTATATATCTTGCCTATCTTGTGATTGCTTGGATTTAGTGGTACATAAAGCTTTCAGTTAAGTCATCTTTTATATATCTTTGATGGCATTATATATCTTACCAAATCTCACATAATGCTTTGTTCCTATATGAAGAAAATATCATGAGCTAGTATACTTACTGTGGTTTTATCCTATAATTCTAAATTGACACTTCCAATTTAAATATTGTTCAACTAATCAATAGCCTTGATTTTTAAAACACCGCCTATGTTTTCCACTTCATTGAATTTTCATGGGCAATGTTGGTGAAGCCTCATTTGTAGTCTCAGGTTCCTTCTTTTTCTGTATTCTGTAATAGTCATTAGTTTACATAATTTATTATCATTCTGGAGATGTAATATTCTAGATATCTCAGTTTTGTTTTTTTGTTTTAGAATTGTAAGGATCTAGAAGGTAAGAAAAAAACAAGGAACAGGGCCTAGTTTGTTGTAAAATACTACTATTTTTTTATTTTAGAAAAAAGTGTAAAGCAAATTTGAGACATACATGCATAATATTTTCATAAATTTAAAACTGCATTGAAAATGTAGGTAGTTCTTATTTTTTTTGTTAAATTAGAGTAATCTTTCCTAAAGTTGAGGTATTGTATTTTGTGGTTATTACCTTTCTAGTTTAAAAGATCACAAATTGAAACCCAGTATGACTAGAACAGAGTAGTCTACTTTGAGAAACCATTTTCTGTCTCTTGTCTAAGTACCTGAAGTTATTAATTTCGGATGCATCTGATAACTAACGTTATTATTTATCTCCAAGATTATTGTGTACTGTATTCTCTTACATATTGATGCATAGCACTTAACTATATGCTTGTTTACCAATGATGGGATCTGCTCCATATCAAGGTGATTAATACTTAAATAACCAAATGAAAAATCTTGTTGCTTCTTTCAGTAGTTGTTATATTTGGATAGTTGAAAGCATTGCAACAGTTATTTGAATAACTTGGGACCGTCATAAGGTTTTTCCAGAGTTATAGTTTTATACGCAATATATATTTCTTTAGGATCAATAAATTAGAGGTGCTAGTAGCTTGGAGGCTGACCATATACATTGTTTAAAATATTGATCAGTTTTTCTTTGAAGTTTTTTGGTCAACCAATTTGTGAACTTGATTAAAATTCTAACCTAGTCATGTTGTTGTTCACGTGATTGTGTGACAAGTTTTCCAATTTACTGTGGATTTTTCTGATTCTGTACAGGTTATTAAATTCTCTAAGAAATGCACTAGAATCATCTGGAGTAGATTTGTCCCAGGCCAACATCTCTGTGCAACTTGATATTGGAAAACAGACAAATGCCGGAAGTGCTGCTGAGACGATATTCAATGTGAAGGTATATCCGAGTTTCTGTATTTCCCATAGTAGCCTATTCGTTTGTCAATTTAGAAAAGGGATGAATAATATCAGGATGTGGGAAAAATCATTTTCTTTGTTCTGTTTTACTGCTCTTCCAAATTGCTCATATGTATGCCTAACTGTTTATAATATACTCGTAACTTGGCAAAGCTCAACAATAGGTACTCATTTTGTTTCTCCTAATTTTCTATGTTTTTAATTTTGCTTTTCCTTTCAATTTTACTGGAGTGCGAGTGCGAGACCAGTCCTAAAGTATTTGCAAGAAATTGCACCTATCACTATCATTAGCAGTTTGCGTAATAGAAATAACAGTTTCTAAAGATGACTAATCATTGGCTAAATAAAACATGCTCACATTAGTGTTTTCATCTTCCTTCTCTTCGAGATCTTGACCCGGTTATCCGCATATATAATGATCCTGTCCCACTGCCTTAAGAATTTCTCTTAAGCGTCATTTGGATCTGATGAAGAGTTTGATGAAGGGTTTCAAATGATGAGTGGATTTCAAAATAATAGTAAAATACTAGTACAAAATGGTTACTTCTGGATTTGAAATCCAAAAAGTGTTAGTATATCTGTTATTGAGGATTCGTAATCCCAGCACTGAATTCCTCATTCCGAATTGAGGCTTTGACATGCTTGAGATGTTTGTCTTTGCCTAGTAAGAGTTGAGCATTGTTTATGTATGGAATACGAGAATAGTTGTTTACACTTTTCTGTTTGCTGACTGTTCAGGATCACGAGAATCGCTCTGGCCTAAACTCCGTTGCTCCTGAGAACATCCTTGAGAACTATGAACATCCTCACAAAAGGCTCAGAACTGAACAAAACTAGTCCATCACTTTTTGGATTTCAATGCACCCAAATTTTTTTTTTTTTTTTGGCAGAAAGGAGTGATATGAGAAGTACTTTAACTTCCATGGAGAGTAATATTTCTGCTAGAAAGTGAGCCTTCACAAGAAGTTATGACCAATACTTTTTGAGGTTAGAGGATTCCATTTGATTATGAGAAGCTGTCCTTTTTTTTTAGTGAAACAATGAATTCATCATCATTACATAAAACTCTTATCAATTTCTTTCCCTGGATTAGTGCTGACAATATGAATTATGACTTAAAGTTGGCCCGAAGTGGCCTAACCGGAGTACAACTTATCTCTTATATTATTTTTTTGATGGGTTGGATTGGATTGCGTTCGAATTGAGTTTCGGCCCGACTTTCCCAAATTCCCACCACCGGCCCTTCGCCTCTCCGGGTCTGGATTTTTCGCGCCCTTCTCACCTCCTACGAGTTGTCCGGCGGAAATTACTTTTTGAATGGAGTAAAAGAACTTGGGAGTATACAAAACACATTCAATAAAATAAATTAGGTTAACATTGTCGACTCAAGTTGAATATGACAGCTCCTTTCTTAACTCTACATGACTAAACCACACCCTATTTAGAACCAAAAAAAGCTTAGTCACATACTAGTTCTTTACTAGTTTTAAATCTTAAAAAATTGCTAAAATATGGATGCTATCAGTTTATTCTTATGGTTTTTATATAATTCAAATCACTTAACCCTGGACTTTTACAATTTAAGATCAGGAAATATACGCATACTGAAAAAAAATACTTTCTTAAAATTAAGTTTTTTTATATTTTAATATTTATTAAACGAAATATAAATTAGTTAAAAAAAGAAAAAAAGGCATCCTTGCTTATATACTCCAGTAAATGATGTTGGGCAATGTACATTATGAGTCATGTGGATCATAAGTCCATTAATCTACAAAATGTTGTATAACCCTGAAAATCCTTAGGGTTCAATATGTACAAGCTCATTATCAAAATAGTAAAAGAATCATCATGTATAAATATTCGACACCCTTCTCTTGAACAATCCATGGCAGATTGATTATTTGCAGGAACATTTTCACACACCACACGTGCATAATCGACGTAAACTTTTCTGGAAAAAAGCATGATTTTCTCAAATTATATCATTCACTGGCTCCAAGACATTCTTGTGGATTTGCATAGTAATAATCTTCTTCTTTTGGTTTGTCGGATATCATAACACGCCCCTTTGGACTCCCCATTCGATTCCCATGAGCCTCCTTAACGTGTAAGGAAAATTCGTCCCAACTCAATGATCTCTTGTTAAATCGATCTATCAAACCAACTAAAACTCTTTTGTTTAGTAGAACAGTCTTCTTAAACCCCATGTACCTGTAAAATTATGAAGTACACAGGAAAAACTTATAATATGTGGGATCAAGAATAAATAATACTTTTATCGCAAAAATGAGAACACACGTACCTACGGTGCCCTTCAACAACTTTAGCCATATTCCCATCATACGTGGGAACAAATACATCACTCTCTAACGAGACTAAATAATCCAGAGCCGCCATCTGAGATGAGTGGTTCCGGAAAAATTTCAAGTCCGAGGAGTCTAACAATGTCTCCTTTTTGACCTATTTCACAAAACTCAAGCTCAGAACAAAACCAAAGACCATTAAATTAAAGGAGAATATATTCAGGTGAAACCGATTCGCACCAAATTTGGGAATGCCTCAGCCAAACTTCTCAATCTTCGTTCTCCACCGTAGATTTCTCCAGCAGCGATATATATTTGAATATTACGATCAATACCGAGTGCAGTCAAAACTAAAGCAGTTTCTTCGGGTGTTAGAGGGCATAGCCCTTCTTTTCGTTTAAGGTCGGGATCTATCACCTTTTCCTTCCACCAAGGATTTGCATATCTGGTTACGTTTCACAGTCAGTAAAAGAATAAAATTTCAGAATCTTTTTGTCTTAAGAACATATTTTTACCTCATTGAAGTAAGTTCATCAACTTCCTCAGTGTTGCACCCTTGAGTACAACCAGAGAAAGACAACATATCCATTTCATATCTAAGATGAAGGACTAAAAAGGGACCTTTCTCCCTCAGCATTTTCACAACTTTTCTACCCAATTCTTCAATTCCGGCAGTAAATCTTAGAGAATTAAAATTTACTTTACATCGTAGCTTCTGAATCTCCACCGGTAATCCATTATTAGCAAGGCGAGCATCGGTTTTATTTAAATGTACAACTTTGTGCTTTCTAAGAAGTGGAAGAATCTGTAATAAAAAACCGCAACATGAAATCAATTAAATGGGAGACAAATGGTGTAAAATAAAAACCGAGTCCCAAACAAAAAAAAAGAAAAAAACCCAACCTGTTGATTGTAATAAGAAATGTTTGACCAACTGACAGGCGATAACTCGTAGAAATTTCCTAGTTCAACTCTTCGTTTAAGTCTAGGGGGAAGTTCTTTAAGTATTCGAACCTCATCTCTTAAAGATGAAATGAAATGATCGACATCAAATATGTCCTGGAAATCACTGCAAGAATTAAATTTGTTTTTCAACAAAATATATAGTGAGTGGTGATATGATATAACATTTAGGGAAATATACAAATTTATTTATTATATCGACCTTGGATCTTGCCAAAATGAAGTTTTATCCAATTTTGGGACAATAAGCGTGACATTGAGATAACTAGCAATCGAGACCATATCACATATCTGCATAAAAAAACCGTAACAACAACTAAGAAACTAACGACTCACTAATACAAAATATTCATTAAAAGTATATTCATGAAAAACTAAAAAATAACTCACTGCAGCTCTCATTTGATTGAGTCCTCCATTGCAAGAAACAACAAGATAACCATTATTCTTATACACCCCTGTAAACAATAACAATAACAATACGATTGAAGTGTAAATCCGAGCTCAAATATCTAAGAAACGAAAAATAATCATGCTTAGAACTCGACAAAAAGCACTGCTATATATATATATATATATATGACAGATTCTAATAAGCACATTGATATGGATAACAATACTTTCATTAATATCTAAAATATCCCAACACCATTTCCAAAAACACAAAAACCTTAGCAGAACCAAACCAACATCTAATCCAATCTGTCTCAAACTACAATTGCAACAACAACAACAACAAAAACATAGTAACATCCAATTTGAACCAGAAAAAACCGATAATATAACAAAGACAAGAGACTCACTCTTTGGAGGAAAATGCGATTTCGGTTGCATAAAAGAAACATTGGGTGAATTGGAACAAGAAGGCCAACTCTGCAACAATCTAGGTCCCCAAACTTCTCCTATAGCTACCAATTGAATAATACATGTCCATAACAATAATGTAGTGATTGCCCTCAAAATCCAAAGCTTCATTTTAGCATGAGATGCTTTCAATAACTTAGTCTCTTGCATTCTATCTTCACCCAAAATATTCAATCCAACATCCCATTTCCCATCTCTGTCATTCTCCACTTTACACATTGTGATACCATCAAAACTTCACTCCAAAATTTCAATAAAACTAATAGAAACCCAAAATTGTTGCTTTGAAGATGGAAGAATATTATATAGGACTATAATTTATTACTTTAAAAAAAAACATAATCTTGAGACTCATTTCTACGCAAAACAAGGCGAATCTGAGTTGTTTACTATCATTAAATGAACATCACCTCGAAAGCATAAAAATGAAAAAATAATTAGAAGAATAATTTAATGAAGCTTGAAATCAAGGACCCTTTAAACTTTCATCTCAGTAAAATCTACAGACAATGAGAAACCTCAACATAATGCACCGACACATGGCAATTTTGAATTGAGGATGAATGTAAAGTCAAAACAGAGAAGACCCTTTTTAAGATTTGGGATTGTGGTGAGATTGCTAAAAGAAATTCTGAGAATGGTTAACTGTTGAAGAAATGTTGATGCAATGAAAAAGAGAGAGAGAGAGGTTTAAAAGGAGGAAAATGGAAGTGGCAGTAGTTACGGCGTCGGTGTGTTATCTTTTAAGTTTTAACCTTCTCCCTTTCTTTCTTTCTTTACACTACTACACCATTACACCCCACTTTGCATAATGGACTAAAGTTAAATCATTATAAAATTTCCAATATTCGTAAAAAAAAATAACCAGAAATACTTAGAAAAAAAATTGTGAATTAAACAAAATATCTTTGTAGTTTCATAACTTTCATTTCAATTGACTGGAAAGTAGAAACTTTTGCATATTTTTTCATATCTATGTATGAAAATTTTGATCCATATATATAAGGTGATGGTTGGTTTTAGATGTGCTTTTCTTTTAAGAAACTAGCCGCTGTGGCACGCGGTATTCGCGTGTGTTGAATTATTTGAATTATAATTTATTTTGACATAATAATTTTTATAATATATCACACTAAATTTGAATATGTATAAACTGAAAAAAGGTAGTTTTTTTTATTGGGCAGTTTTTGTGTTTTGTAATTTTAAATTTTGAAAAAGGATAATTTTGGAAATCTACTATTTTTTGGTGTAGCATGGTGTCCCAACTGCCACTTTGTGAGTAAAAACAAGCTTCTCTTTTTAATAGTATAGATAATAATTAAATAAAAAGAGATTGCTTTCCAAATGATAAAGAATGATAAATGGAATATATTGGGAGAATTCTCCCTAGAAATAAACTAAATTGGAGTTATGGCATGTAAAGTGCAATTAGGAAACTAAATTGGAGTTATGGCATGTAAAATGCAATTAAGATAGTATAATTATCCCATAATTTATTGAGAATCAATATTTGATTAGATGGAAAGATAAAAAAATAATTTTTTTGGTGTGTTTGTGGACATGGGGCGCATGGCTAGTGGTGGTAGCAGTTGAAATTGGAGGGTATGTATGTAAATACATTGCTACCACGAGAATGAGAATAATAAGTGGGTGGGAGGGGTTAGGGTATCCGTATAATAAAAGAGTTAATGGTAATTTACGCCATGTAATATTCATAATGTTCAATATATTTTTTTTATTAGAATAAGAACTTATCTCTTATGATTTTATTAGAGTTTCAGATTGTCTTCCTGATATTTTAAACTTAAAAAAGATAAATTCACAGTATTTTAACACTTTATCCCCTATGTTGTAATAAATCTGGCGTTTTACTCCATATATTGTGATGAATGTGACACTTTACCCCTATGTGTTATGCCAAATGTTGCCATTTACCCTCTATATTACAAAAACACTTTTCATGATCACTCCCAATTTCGGCGAGTGAATTACATTCTCCAGTTGAAGGAGACAAATTGCTTTTTTAAATTTTTCACAAGAGGTAAAGACGTAAGTGCTATTTTTCAAATTACATGTGTTTAAATTGAACATTGTGAATACCTCAAAGGGATAAATTGGAATTAAATCAAATAATAAATATAGGTCTATCTGGAAGTGTTTTGACTCGGTTTCCTGGGTCTCGATTAAAAAATTTGGTTCGAGTTGTTTAGGTGAAACCTTAAACCTTATATGGTTAGGTTTTGTGGTTTCGAAAATTTGAAGTCCCACTTGTATTGAGTTTCGATGTTGAGGTTTGAGGAAAAAATGTGATAGGTGTCAAATCAAAGTTTTATATATTTCAAAAATTTGGATGTAGTTTTCTAAATAGGTTTGTGATGAGTTTCACAGGTTTGTGATGAGTTTCACGGATCTAATGAAAATGCCAAAGCCCATCCACATATACCCTATAATTTAAGTACTAGTTTTACAGAGTATTTTTTATAAGCTGAAGTGGGAATTTCTTAAAAAAACGAAGCTGTCCATAAAATAAAAAGTATTTAGGAAGTTAAAAGTGTTAATTGTCATCTAAATGAGTCCAAACTAGTGAATCGACATATACTTTAGATTTTCTTTGATTCTCTTATCAAAATTTAAATTGCCTAAGTTTGATTAGATTGTTAAAAATATCAAATGGAAACGAGCTTTAGTCAAGTTGAATATGAGCCAACTCAAATACTTCATACTTTTAAGTTTCATATGCTAAATACTTGATTATAATTAATTTTTTTTATTCAATACGTCAAGTTTAAACAATATCTCTTTATTAAATACGAACCATATTTTTATTGTTCGATTTGACTTTTATAAACAACAATGACTTGACCCTTTTTGTTGGTGTATGACTGTCAATTTTAAGGCAAGAGAAAGCCAACAAGTGTAGCATTTTTCTTGATTATTTGATCAATTTATATTATGTCCAAGCGCAACGAATGATAATATATTTACACCTCATATTGAGAATTTTGAGTGAAAGTTAGAGAATAAGTTAGGTCGTCATGTGCAATGCTACACATTTAGGGAAAAAACATGTTATTGGCCATCACTAATTTTTTGTTTGGCGTGGTTAGAGACGTTAGAAATCAAGGTCAATTATTCAATATTTACTTGTTTTATTTACTTTAAATAATTTGTATCGGTCATTTATGACTTATTTTCTTAAGTTGTTTTTTTCACCCATTTGAAATATAGGTGAACGTACTATACTCCAAATATAGTGAATTTATTTAAACTGATAGTCTTTTTTTTTTCAACCAAGAAATTATAGTTAGAGATATGAACGAGTCAAATAGTGTTAAACAACATATGTTCAAGTTTGATTTTTTTTAAATCGAGATTGAAGTTATAAGCTTGATTTGATTCTTAAACGAATCGCACTTGAGTACCTTAATTTTTTTACCTGAATTTTTTAGCTTATTCCAATCTAGTTTGGATCGAATTTTGATATTTATAAACTAAAAAAAATACCATTCAAACTTATTTGATATATACGTATAATGAATTGACCTCAAGCGATTGCATTTATTAAACAAGTTTGGGTCAAGTATTAAATGACATGATTAGATTTAGACTTATGCTTTGTTTGAAAATTGGAATACATATGCTATCATCGGGGGGGGGGGGGGGGGGGAGGAAATTTAGCACATTAAATCTAAAATTTCAAAAACAAAAAACCCATATAAATGTTGATCATGGAAAATATTTCAATTAAAATTAACATTTACAAATATTTCTTAAAAAAATGATGACATAATAAACCATCGTAGTTTCAAAAAGGTTATGGAGTAATTTTTTTAGGAAAATGTACAAGTCATAAGAAATATGTAAATACACTTATGTTACTATTCAATTCAATATGTGAGACTAACTTAGTCTAAACCATATATTACTTCAACTTTGATTCATTAATCACGCTTTTTAATTTGGTTGGGCAAAAATGGGATGGTTTTGATCCCTGGTCAGAAAAAAAAAATAATAATAATAATAATAAGGCCAGGCACTTCGTGAAGTAGTTTTGATCCCTGGTTAGTTAATGTTATGCACCCACCTCCACTTGGTTTAATAGTGTAGCGGGCAAAATTAAATAAAACAATTTCCATCTCATTACAATAATATATTATAATTAATAGTTCTAAATTTTTTTTATTACGATAATACTTAATTTCACTATTTAATTCAAGGCACTTAATTTAAATCAGAATTCTAGAAGGAAAACTTGTGTTTTCATGTACTCAATTACAAGTATTTGATTTATCAAAAAAAAAATGTACTCAATTACAAGTATTTGATTTATTTTAAGGAAACACAATGACTATAAAACAACAATGCAAATTTATTTCTTTTTTTTTTTAAATTGTAAATACATTATCATTACATCATAATTTATCTAACAATACACCATCATTACATCATAACAAATTCAAATATGTCAAAGTACTATAAATTTGTTCAAATGAATCAAAACAATGACTAAAACATCAAATAACAAATTAACAATAAAACTTGTGTTAAATAATCTATAAATTGGGTTGGATAATTACGGTTCGAACAGGTTGGTGAGAAGATATAAAAGTATATTTAATCGGATAAACAATAATATTAAAAGGAAGCACGTCTAAATTATCCACAAAATATTTTAAACCTTGTTTTTTTTTTTTTTTTTTTTTTTGTGATTAAGGTCAAAAGGCTTGTGAACACGTTCTTCACAGTACAAATTTGGAGTTTCGGATCCTGACAAAAAACTGAAATAACCCGTGATACGTTGTCATTTGTGGTCCAATAATTTATGAGGCACTTCAAATATTTCCAGTAAAATTTTCTTATTTGTAATTGAAACCCCACTAGCTTTTTATTAGCTCTGTTTTGTTCGCCTATGGGAAGAACAATTAAATATTTACCCATGTTTTAATGTCAGAGTAGAAAAACATAATATAACATAAAGTATAAAATGTAATTGGTTGATATATATAATAATAGAACTTATCTTATACATTCAAGTATATCAAATATTATATCATTCAGCATAAATTATTAATTAAAGAATCCATCGAATCTCCTGTGAATTTCTGATTTTTACGAGTTCAATAAAATCTTCACTTTAAAAATTAACACTATTATATTTTTCTAAGACAAATTTGTTAACATTGCATTTTCAATAAACTATGCTCACATGTACAAATTTTTTCCCACAATCCATTGAGCTTCAACATATAAAGACCAACTCTCCTCATTTAATTGTTGGTTCGATAATAGCCCGTGTGAGTTTGCTTCGGTATACATAATAAAATTGAATAATACTTTTCTTTTGTTAACTTTTGAAGCTCGATTCAAACTCAACTTGATTAGTTAAATATTTTAAAAAAAAGGCAAACCAAATATAAGCAATACAATGTTCGACAGTTTGTAATTGCAATATACGCATCTAACACACATTGAACTTGCTTTTCTATTTCAGACTTCATGGTGCCATTTTTAGCGTTGTTAAAAATAGGGTGAAATACAGTTTTCCCCCTTAAAGTATGGGGTGGTAACCGTGTCATCAGTTACCCCCCCCCCCCCCCCTAAAGTCTCAATTGTAACACTTACCCCTATGTTACAATTTTCTAGTTTTTATTCTAAATATACCCCGCCCTTTACATAACTAATAATTTTTTTTTATTAAAATAAATGTGTCTCTTTATTAATTATGAATCCATTTATCCACCAAACAACAATATGTTTTAATTTCTTCCTTTTTTTTTTGTTTCCTTTGGTTTTATGGTCTCAAAATTTTTTTTATTTTCATCTCATTTTTTCTTTATTTCTGTTACAATTTGTTTCCTATTTTGTGTTTCAAATTTTTTATTTGTCTCAAATTTTTTCTTTATATTTTTTGAGTTTTTATTTGGTGATAATTATCTCATTCATATTCCGTACGAATTATTATTCAAAATGTGATTAATTCTTCTTCAAAAAATTATTTTTCGCAAAATTGAAGTTTAATACCAAATAATTATGTTTTAATTTCTTCATTCCTTTATAAAAAAAAAATCTTTATTAATTATGAATTCATGAATCCACCACCAAACAACATTATGTTTCAATTTCTTCATTTCTTTTGTTTCCTTAGGTTACTAAAAAATGAGATAAAAATGAAGAAAAAAATTTGAGATCGAAAAAAGGAAGGTAACAAAAGAAATGAAGAAAATAAAACATAATATTTGTTTGATGGATTATGGATTCATAATTAATAAAGATATAATTTTATTTTGATAAATTAACAAAGAAATTATTATTTATGAAAGGGGTGGGAGTATTTTTGGAATAAATACTACAAAAATTATAACATAGGGGGGTAAATATTACGATTGATACTTTAGGGGGGTAACTGGTACCACCTTCATACTTTAAGGGACAGCTGTATTTCACCCTTAAAATTAATCATCCTTACAATTTTTTTTTTATTTTTTTTTATTTTTTTATGATTTATCCTTACATTATTTATGGTGCATTGACTATATAGTACGTTAATTGGATCAACTTGCATGTGGTACTCTGACATTTTTTACGTATCCCTTTAGTATTTCCTAAGTAATTTTATCATCTTACCTTAGTTTTGCAGATGCATATAATTCTAAATCATTATTAATGCTTATTAATTAATGTAATGATCTGTTTAGGTACCAGACAATTAATGCCTGCAATTAAATATTACAGTTATTTATTTGTCCACACCTAAAAATGTCACTTATTAATGAATTCCACTTTTGCGTGGAGTTTTAAATAAATTTTGGAGAGTGAAATTTTAAATATTTTGCCTTGTTTAGAATAGAAGTTAGTGCCACAGCACTACTTGATTTGGTAAGTAGTTATGAGAATATTTTTTAGGAAATACATATTTATTTTCGAACATCTCAAAGAGAAAACACACAAAAGAAAATTGAGAATATGAAATTTAATAGAATAGAACACTTAGGTTGTTGTCATTTTTAACAAAACATTGCTCTTTGTTAATTGTGACTCAAGATAATATCAATATATATTACATGACATAATCTTTTGTATTTTTCTTTTCGTTCTAGTAATAATTAATATTAATTACACATAATCTGCGCATTTAACAAAAAAGGTTTCACCATTTAAACCACTCTGTTTATCGAAGTTTACCCATAAGAATTAATTACCACATTAATTAGTTGTTACGAATTAATTACCACATTAATTTACCTCCAAAAAAATACAAACCATATATAAATAAACCCAAAAACATACATATTAATTCAATCTGCCCATAAACATGCACTGATGCACATATATGGTCTAAAATACAAAATGAGATGGAGACAAATAAAATGGATGGTGACATTTTAATTCCATATTAATCATATAAATAGCCAGTAGAAATGAATTGGTCATAATAGAATAAGTGTAGGTGAAATAATTTACTTCCACAAATGCATAAACATCAACCTTCAAATATTTTAATTTATGAGAATAATGCTTTATATATTTATATATATAGTGGTCACAAACACTTAACTTGGTGGGACGATGTTTAGTCATCTTCTGAAATTCAATTGGTTGTTGAAGGAGTTCTCCTTCCACTAGTTTATTTTTAAAGTAAGACATAAATTGGATATGACTGTATCTTTATTTCTTATAAGATATAATAACAACAAGAAAAATTATTTCAAACTCATTGGTTGACGTCAGTCAATTACACGACTCACGACAAATGTGTTAACAAATTAGTCATTTTTATAGAAGTACTATTATATTATATATTACTATATAAATATAGGAGTATTATTGAATTATACAAATCGCTAATTAGGTCGTAGCAAGTTGGTTAAGACTGAGGTTTCAGAACTACAAATCTTTGGTTCAATCCATTAATTTGAGTTTTTTTTTTTCTCTAGTTTAATACTAGTGTTTAGTGATTTTCATTGTAATTTAATTGTAATTCTATAAATTTTCTGATCTAGTTTAATACATTATTCTTCTAAAAAAAAAAAAAAAATAATACCTCCCTTCATCATGCAATGTTTTAGAAGCGTTTAACATTGCTGCTCGTGATGACCATAAGAAAGACCAAATTACATGTTCACGCATATAATGACACGAGACAGTAATATTGTTTACATAATAAGTAAACAATGACACATGCAATAAACTGTCACGCATATATTAATGAGGCACTGTCAAACACATTATGTAAACATATCTCCTAATAGAGATTCGAACTAGATTTCGTTACATTGAAGGACTATATTATTTCACTCGATTAAACAATACTCATTGATACGAAAAACGTGTTATAAATTTTCAGTAAGCGACTTAAAAGATAATTAATAGTCTATATGTCATTTTTTACATGATAAAACCTTTCACTACTAAACTAATTTGTGTTCACAAAGAAGTTAAAATTTTACAATATAATAGTAGATATTTCATATCATATTTCAAAAGTTATAATGAACTACTAGATTTATTCCTTTCATTGACTCTCCCCCACCCACCCCCCAATCCCATTCCAACCCCACCCATTAAATTCAAACATTGAACTGATTGAAGCTTCTGGAGCTATCAATAATAGTCACAGTTGGCAATTTTGGACCATGAATTCATTATGCATATAGTTGAAGAAATTACATAACCCCACCTACCTATATTTTTTAATTGGCTGTGAAAATGAGGTGTAAGGTAAAATTGCAAACAAACGGTTTCCTTGGTAATTTCCTCATTTTATTTTTTTGTTTCTTCAAACTCCTAATTACTAGACTTAATTAACATAATTAATCTTGTATATGTCATCATTATTAAATACTAACAACAACTCAGATCATGGCACGTAAACTAATAAAATACTACTAATATTTTTCTTAATTTGACACTTCATGGTTCAAACGAACCTCACATGTTTCATTAAACAAAAATATTTTAAATTAAAAATATATTAAATATATCTTTATACTAAATCCAACTTTAGTTCTATACACCATTGTAAAACTTTTCAACTCATACTATGCGTTAATCTAATGATGTTTATTGAAACACTAAAGTGAGTTAAACAAATAATTCAAATACATCACTTTGTTTTAACCATAAATCCGAAAAAATATTTTTAAATTCTCAAGTCGAGTCATACCAAATAAGGTGGTCAATGGGTCGGATTTTGGTTGGATCGGACTTGTCCAGATCCTGATCCATTTACACCGGATCATGTTGGATTATTTGGATCTTGCTCGGATTGTGTTTCGGTCTAGATCTTTTTAATCCAATGGATCTTGTTCGGATTTGACTGGATATCGGATTTTTTTTCTCCAGATCTAATAAATTTTCATTTAAAAATTATATTAATATATTTCTTCAAAGAAGTTTATTTCTTAACTAATTAATATTCATATTTTTAGATGAAAATATTCGTTTAAATAAATAGAGTTACAAATCACTATCTTCTTAAATTGACAGTGAAATATATTATTAATGTTACTTACTTTTATAAAAAGTTGTGTATATATAATTATATACCATTCCTTTTATCTTTTATCGAATACGGATCTTTAACATCAGATCGACCTAAATTCATATTCGCTTCGTGTGTTTTCAAATTCGAATCGAATCTGGATTGAAATCTGCTACATTGACAGTCCTAATACCAAGTCTAAAAATACTAAAAACTTTATTATAATGACCCAATCACTATTGGGTCACAATTCATCTTGTAAAGTGTAAACATTATTCTAACATTGGGCCAATGGTTGGAGCCCAATAATTTGGTATTCTATTTTTCTTTTTATTCGGCCCAATAATTTGGTATTCCGTTACATTAGCCCTAAATGCCTAAACATATATCAGAGTTTCCTACTTTCCTCCAATTAGTCTTTCCTTTCCTAATTTAGAACAAATCCCTCATTTCTTAGGGTTTTAGGTAGGGTTTTTTCCACTGTCGTCTCCATATCCGAATATCATCTCCAATTCACCCGTAAAAGATGAGGAAGCTGAAATTTCATGAAAAGAAACTGCTGAAGAAAGTTAATTTCTTGGAATGGAAGAGAGAAGGCGGGCAGAGGGAAAACCTTGTAATGCATCGCTATCACGTAACTGGCAGAGACGACTATAAAAAGTAATTTTCATAATCCATTTTTAATTTATATATGATTACTATCGTTAATTAGACGTGAATTTTGGATACCGTTTTATATTTTGGTATTTGTGCTTTTAGGTATTCGGGTTTGTGTAGAATGACGCAGAAGTTAGTGAACATACTGAAACAGATGGATGCAAGAGACCCTTATCGGATTGAGATGACTGATGCCCTTCTCGAAAAGCTGTTAGTTTCCAAATTCTGATTTCATATTATGCTATTTTCTGTTTTTTCTGTTAGTCTCTGTAAGTAAATCATTGGATTCTGTCATTAGTTTGATGTGATCCCTTTTATATGGAAATGTTTAATAGCAAGTGATTACGGCACAACTTTGCGTGCTCTATCATCTTCATTTCCAACTGAAGTGTAAAATGCTTGAAATGAGTTTAGCTACAGGACTTTGTGTTGTTTTTTGAACAGATGAGTTGGTCTAGGATTAGTATACTGGCAGCAATTTGGAAGGAGTGCTATGTATAAAAATTATGTTGATGGGGTCCAGCAAAATCGCTGTATTTTTTCCCTAAAGTTTATTAACTCTATCTAAACTTTCTCCACACTTATTTTGCCTCAATGCTTGATCCCTTAATGAAAATTTGTTGGGGCTAAGAAAACCAAATTTACTTTGATCCATGTTGGATCTTGGCTTCGGTAAGGGAATAACAATTTAATCTTTTATCTGGAGTTAATTTAAGTAACTCTCAAGAAGTTAAATTTCATAGATATCATAAATCACAATGGGCCGTACTTTTATTCACGGTTTTGGTTAGTTAGACTAGTAAGTGAGCTATATGCCATTGTTGAGTGGAATGTAGCACTTCTTTTCAAATTTCTTTTTGGTTAGCTGACTCTTGATTTTCCATCATTGTTTAGGTACAATATGGGTGTGATACCATCTCGTAAAAGTTTGACATTGTGTGAGCGCTTGTCAGTATCATCTTTTTGCCGGTAAGTATGTTGTACAATGCAATTTACTAATAAGATATTGGGTATGAACAAATCATTAGTTACATCATTCAAAATTATATACCGCATATTTGTCAAGTATTGTGGGTTCTGAAATTGATATATAAGAAGACACTGATTTTGCCTAAGAACTGCAGTGCCAAGCATGCAGATATTTCCAGCCAATTGCATTTCAAAATCGAAATCTTGGTTTTATAACATTACATATATCTACCAAAGTGTATGTTAACATAGTTTTTGTGATTATTCTAACTGCTTTCCTTGGTGTCCTTTTTCCATTTTCTTCAGGCGTAGGCTTGCAACCGTCCTGGTTCGGTTGAAGTTTGCAGAGCACTTGAAAGAAGCAGTTACATATATTGAACAGGGGCATGTTCGTGTAGGACCAGATACTGTTACAGACCCAGCATTCCTTGTTACAAGGAATATGGAGGACTTCATTACATGGGTAGATACATCAAAGATAAGAAGGAAGGTATTGGAATACAACCAGAAGTTAGATGACTATGATGCAATGAATTAATGCTGTGATATTTTGAAGTGTACTGTACCGTTACTCCCATCATAAAGAGCACGATTATAGAGTAAGACCCTGGTGTATACTTTCATGGCACTTGTTACTTGAGAGTCGTCCATAAGAAGTGCATGTTCTGCTGCAGCTGCCATTAGTTGTTTCATTGGTTTTTTGTTTCTTTTCTGTTTTATTTATTACTCCGTATTATATCTTTATGTGTTGTATGAGATTCTTAACCTTCAATCCAAAATACGAAGATAATTTGGATTAGTTGTTTCTTTGGTTTTCTGAATTTTTTCCGTTTTATCACTTATCCTCGTTTGTAACATGTTTCTCACTGCTGCATGATTATGCAATTTAGTTTAAAAGATTGAACTTTTCAGTAATAAATGAAAATTTGTATTATGTAAGGTGAAAAATGATTTAGATCGATGAGAAATTGAAAATAGATTTTTGCCTTTAAATCATCAGTAATTGAGAAAAGGAACTGAGAAGTTAGGAGACTTGGTGGGGAGAAATGGTGGTATTAAATTAACTTTGGTAGAGATATCGCCAAACAAGGGGCATTCTATAGTAAGATTTTGTTGGGCAATGGGTAAATAAGATACCCTCTTACATTGTCCCATTTGTATTCCAAAATTAATGAACAATATAAAGTAAATATTAAAATACAATATTACCCTATCATTATTTTTACAATTATATGACTAAACTATTATTTCCCCAATTCATACAACATTCTATTTTATTAATATCATCAAAATTACTATAACTATAAAAAATTCTGCATCTACGATAGATTAAAGTAGTTAATAATTGAGATTGCCCACTTATGTAAAATTTAGCCAGTAATACAATTATGTTTTGAAAATCACAATTAAAAGCACATAATAATGAATAACCCTAAAATCCATTAAAAATAAGATCATTGAATATTTATGCAAGTATATATTTTACATTGATTATTGTTTTACAATATCATTTGAGTAACATAATCTATATAAATATAAATACATGTATTTAACAAATTTACTTAATTTCAATAAATTTTTAGTTCTTTATCACTTAACAATGATAAGTGTGTTATCATTAAATCTTATGTAATTTACAAGAAAAATATATTTTAGATGATAAGGGAGTGACAATTTTTATTTAAATAAAATTAATTAGGTAATATAATCAATATGTATTCAATTCTCTTTACAAAGGTACAGATTGAAATTATTATGAACATAAAATATCTCATTTATTGGTAATATTTTATAATTTTATTTTAATCTTAATTCCAAAATATAAAAAATATTTTAAAATATTTCTGGAAGGCGGCGCCGCTGTGTGACCGGAGCGGCGCCGCCTTCGCGTGGCCGGAGTGGCCACGCAGCCTCCATTGTTGGCCTTCGCGTGGCCGGATCTGGCGAAAATGGTTGTTGCGTGGCCACTTTCGGCTACGCAGATCTGACCTGCTAGTTTGGGCAAAAAAATTTTTTTATAAAGGCGGAGGTGGTAGTTCGGTGGTGATAAGCTTTTGGAGAAGGAGAGAGATGAACATGGAAGATGTTTTATTAGTCGGGTGGTCGGAATTTGTCACAAAATTTTATGAAGGAGGCGGAGGTGGCGGCCGTCCGGTGGTGATAGGCTTTGGAGGAGGAGAGTGATGTGGAAGATGGAGAGGAAGAAGAAGTGAGAACTTTTTTGTAATTTTTAGGATTTGTTAAACCTATATATGGGAGGGTATAGAAGTAAATTTCCATTTTCAGATTTGTCCAAATAAAAAAATGGTCCAATTGATTATTTTTATCTAGAACAAAATTAAATGATCTGGATTTAATCTTAATAAATTTTGATGGTGAAAATCAACTATCTTACTGGAGATAGCTTTTTCAGCTATCTAATGATAGACAAACCCGCCAAACAAACTATCGTCACAGCAAAATAACTTGTTATTCTGACATCACAAGTTAAAGGCAAGTGAAAAGTGATTCACTTTGAATGGGTTGAAAATGGGTCGGGTCTGCCAACTCACATATAACTCATTTTTGTATTAATTCCATTTGTATTTGTCAATTTAACCAGTTTTTTTTTATCAATTCCATTCGAATCTTTTATAAATTGAATGTCGGCCATGTTAATATCATTCATTTTGAACATTCGCCTTTCCAATTACACTCCATCAAAGTTCTTTAATAAATTGAATACCTACGAGATGAATTGAATTCGGATCAACTTTTTCTTTTTATCAAAATTCTATCCAATTACAATCCTAATTTAAGTAGTTTGTTTCCAGAAAAAATGAAATTTATTTTCCTAGATTAACCATTAACACAAGAAAATTATTAACATGGCAAATGCTTCTGCACAAACTGAGTTAAGCACATAAAAATCCTCCTATTGCAACTGAAAAGATACACCATAGAATTTCATTACCAAATTTCAACTTTGTTCATACAACAAACTAATCTAAGTTGTACCTCCATTAATCGAAGCAAGTACAAACTCCTCACATTTGGTATATCCAGAACCTAATACATCAGATAAAGCACCAATTATATCAAACGCCTCCTGCAAATCAGTAGCCGATGTTATGTCCTCCAGCCACGATAACAACTCCTTTGAAAAAGCCATCATTTCTTTCACATTCAATAGTTTCTCTTTCATCACAACCTCCCAACCTTCCATCTTTTTACTCTGCTCTTCCCCTTTCGATTCCTTAGACGTGACAGACTCGATTGTTGAAGATTTTCTCACCTTGAAATAATACTGAAGTTGCTCGATCAAGCCAGTGTAAACGAGCATAGGCTGAATTGTTGAAAATAACTCATTTGACCCACTAGTGTCTACTGACAGGCTTGCAGTACTGGTTCCCGATTCCGATTTGGGAGAGTTACGTTGCATTGACCTTCCGTGTCTTTGCATGTACGCGTGGTAGATCCCACGTTTCAAAAAAGTGCGTCTATGCTGCAACCAGGAGTCGTATGATTCGGAGAGGAGTGAGCTTACCATCATGAATTGTACAGTTTCCTCTGTTCCATTAGAAGGATGTGACCCACTACCAGGGGATGACAAATAAGTCGAAATAGATTTTGCCATATTTTGCCGTTGAGATGAGTCGTGATCCAAAAGGTATTGTGCCATTTGTACCATATACGGTAAAAATTTGGAGTTGCTTTCTTTTCCACCACCTCTACTATCTGCACTGAACGATGCACCAGTTGCAAATCGAGCAAGCATCTGCCGGAAATGGAAAATTGTTAAGATTTGATCATTGTGCAGATAAGTTAAGAAAGCATAAGAATGTAGACGACTACGAAGAAATAAATGATTGAGACAAGTTAAGAACGCACAAGAATGTAATAGACGACCAGGAACAAATGATTAAGAATGCAAACATGTGCTATGTTGAAAAACAAACTTTACTAGATATTCGGCACATGTTATCATTAATAAAAGATAGTTTGCAATAAATATAAACCAACCATCAAACGAAATTTATGATTCAATAGTTTTTTAAGTTCTAATTCAAGCCCGACAAGCTAAAAATTGAAAAAGTATATGCGAGCAACTAGTGTTCAGTTAGATTAACACACTCAAAAGCTAGGTTCCTTAGAAAATTCAAGTTTAAGCTTCAATAAGAAAATCAAAATTGTACTCATTTACACCCCTATATGCAATAAATGCAAGTAAGCAATTAGAGTATACAGGGGAAGACTACTGACAAATTAAACAAATAGAGTTAGAAGCGTACCAAAACTATGTCATAAGTCAACAACCGGATCCTGCTACCATCAGCACGGCCCAGACCATTAAGATAGTCCCAGTACTGGTCGACATATCGTATGTATTGTCCCATAGGAACAGGGGGGCCTCTGAGAGGGAATAGATTATTGCAGAGAGTCTCATTGTTCCTAAGGGCTGCACCATCCCATTCTTTCTTTGGATTCTTTAGGGCAGCATCTGCTCGTTTAGCCTCCTGATGGCACTGGAAATGTATAATATTGAAATGGCTGACAGTTGTATAAACACAATCTCCACGAGCATTTCCTGAACTCCCAACTCCTAAGTTTACACGTTTACTGTAAGTATAAACACCCAATAGATCTGTAGGTCTTAAGCGGTAACCCTCTCGGCAAACCATGCAAGCTAGCCCATCTTCCTCCTCTTCAACATCTTCGAAACCTTCAAGTACTGGCTGCGCAACAACAATTCGCTCACCACCATCTGAAGACAGTTCTTGCCGCATCCCTAGTCCCTTTTATCATAAAGTTGTTTATCAGACAAATATGCAGAAGTAAATAAATATACCCTCAAAAGAGAACAATCAGAATTAACAAGAAAAATGTTGGTGATCAATATAGAAGGTACCTGAAGCAACTGTTCTCTTTTCTTCAGAGCTCGACGCCTCATTTCATCACGCGTGGCATGTCGTAGTTGGAGAACTTTTTCGGCTAGGTATCCATTATCTGTTCCTTCCTTATCAGTAAGGGTATCCAACAAGTTTTCAGCCCTAGCGCCAATCTCACTTTCACCAGAAACACTTTCTAAAGCATGGAGCAACGGTAGAATTCCTTCCTCGTCAATACATCTTTGAGTGGCCAAGTGACCCGTAGACAGCCCCCTCAGCATAGAAAGTATATGGGGAACAGAAGGCAGTTTCAGCGCACATGCCCATTCAACAGATGACTTAAAGCCAGGCTGCCCTGTGCATGCAAAACTAACCTTCAAATGTCTCAGAGCAACTCCGGTAATCCCTTTCTCCAAAATAATATCTTTCAATCTCTCCCCACAAGAGCTTGTCTTGAGCGATTCGGATAACCTTACAAAATTCTCCAGCGCAAATTTTTGTTTGGCTGCTTGTTGTGCAATCTTTTCATCCTTAGGATTATCTTCATATTGCTTTTGTAACCTGTCAAATTCACTCCAATCCTGCAAGTATGGGTTGAAGTGCTGAATGAGAACTTCCATGGCTTCAGGTTCTCCATAAGTCAAGTATGGCAATATTCTTGCAACCATCTCTGTGTTCCTCTGCTGTTTACTTGACTTCTTAAGTCCTGAAGGCTGAGAAAGTCTCTCCAGGAACATGAGCACTATTTTCTTAGCCTGTTCACTGCTACCAGTATCTTCACTGGAGACTGTGAAAGCTCCTGGAGTAACACTGATATTATCACTCTCGTTTGCTTCCAACGTAAGACTCTCCACAATTAAAAGAATGCCCTCAGCTGGCTCCATAGCATCCACAGAGAAAGCACGCCTTGCAGTTTCAAGGAGTAATCCTAAGGCCCCCAATCTTAATAATGCTCTCTTATTTTCCCTTGTTTTGCAACAAAGCATTAACAGATTTAGCACACCAACAAACTGCTCTTGGTTCGACTTCAGATCATCTCGTAGACGCTGTGTGATAAATGCAAGGTTAGACATAATTCAGAAACAATGGAACTCTACATGAGAAATAATTTAGTTCCAAAAGAGACTGACAAATAAAATTTGCAAAGACTCCATCTATTACTCTCATTTGCTTAAAATCCCCCCAAAAATACAACATAAATGAAAAGAGCCAGTAGTTGGTTTTTTACTAAGAAAACTTGCACACCTGAACCATGCTTAGGAGAATTTCAAGCCCCCCACATTCTCGAACAGCACCAGTTATTGCAAACTCAACCTCAGGATCTTGAGATTCCTCCCTGTCCTCATCTAACTCTTTGATCATGGGCTCTGTAGCTTCACCATCCAAACCCTACAATTTGAATAACTCATTATGTTATTATTGCTGTATAGGAAAAAGATCCATGCCTTCCAAGAGACTGAAAGGAACAAGTACATATTAAACTTTCCATCAAATAACAACTAGACAAACAACTATGAGTAGGACTGCATAACTGAAAATAAATAAAGATTTAATGGAAACCTGAAGCCTATAAGTCACTGTCATTGGAGGACAATCTCTGGTGGATGTGGCAGTACTAGGGGACAAAAAAGCTGTTCCAGGGGCTGTATTTGAAGCTTGACTGTTTGATTTCTTCCAAACTTGTTCGTAAACTTGAGCAATACTCAAATCAAGAGAGATGATGTTCCCAGCTACTAGCAACTCCATGCCATAATCATCTTCAATAAGACCCAGAAGGTCCAACTGGTTGCAGATTTTATTTTTCACATCACGCATCAGGGGACCAATCTCAGAACTTGAGTAAGGATTCTTGGTCATTGACCCTCTAATAAATTCCTCCTGAGTATGTGCCTTGTTCAGTATTAAAAGATATACAGGCTCTGGTTTTGTAGGGCAAATCAAATTGCAGAGCTGCTCCAAGATAAACTGTGATATAAAAGGTCAAGTTTTAGATGTCATAGTAGAACAAGTTAACAAATCATCAGTATCACATTTACCCTAGGTAAATAATATGTACAAATAAAGCAGCATTTTAGCATAAAGCGAAAATTAGTACATCACTATTGAGATAGATAACATTTTAAGACCTTAATCAGTCTCACTAAATCAGCCGTGGCAAAGTTTTCACCCATGCATCTCAATTTTCTCAAAACCAAAAGCCAAAAAATGGATATAAAAGGTAGCTAAGAATGACCAAATATCGATGAACAGGCAAGCAGATAAGTATGTTCTACAAACTCCAAAAAGGTTTCGGCCAACAGAAGTTGAATAAAGAAGTCAAACGTACCAAAGAAGTACGCCCTTTTCGCTCCTCTCCATAAATTTGTAAGCCACCAACGCATGCCTGGATAAACTGCCGTTTGTTCTCATTGCTCTCAAGCAGGAGACTGTCGAGAAGATCCTTCAGAAGTCGATTACAGTCACTAATTAGTTTAGTCTTCTGTACAATTAAACCCCTAATCACAATGAGAGCCTCGAGAACATCAGATAACAACCGATCCCGCATGAATCTGCCACACGAAAGGGGGAAAATGGTTACTCGTTATAATAAACAAAATTTGCCAAATAACACCATAACAAAACATGCGAGACACCAACCTTGATCTGATATTAGGGACCTCTAGAAATTTTCCTAGAAGCTCTATTAGCTTGTGCAGGATAAAACCTTGAGATATATCAATATGGAGGCTTCTCTCCAAGGATTCAACATTTTTTACTTCCTGTGTGATTAGCTTACATATGCTAGTCAAACATCCTCGTACAGTCAAAAATATACGAGCATCCTCTGAATCTATCATTCGGAAAAGCAATTCAAAATATTCTGCAGCATTTTCACCAGCCGAAAGAGTGGCCGGTAACAAAGACATCAACAAATTTAGCAGCCTAAACCGTCTCGAGGGACTTTGGCCACAAAGCAAACTGATTAGCATGCACATTTCAGATCTTATAGATTGTGAGCATGCACTTAATATAAGTTCTGTTACCCATGAGCCAAGTTCAAACAATTTGATTTCACTCTGACCTGCTTTAGAACAACGCCGCTTCCACCTAAGGGCATATTTCATGGCCAAATACTCATGTCTCTGAGGGCGAGACTTCTGGCTACCTCTGACTGCATGAGAAACTTTATACTGACGCCTCACAAAATCAAGATATGATGCTCCTTTTTCCCATTCAGTATAGCTTAGTAACTGAAGATCTTGAGTCTTTGAAGAACCATCCCAATTCTTCTCAAACGACTCAGATACAGCCTTGTTTGCATTCACAAGCCCACTAGATCCAGAAACTGGAGCGGGCTTTCCAGATATTGGCTCTTTATCAACTGCATCAGGTTTTGGAGGAGTACATGCATGAGATATGATCTTCAGACAAGGTAGAATAACATGCTCAGATATAGCAGGATGTTTGGCACCCAGTTTGATGGATTTAAACAATAACTGAAAGACGATCCTCAATCTCGACTCCCAGAATTCATCTGCCAAGGAACAGACATCTGAAAGCAACATTAATTCTTCCCGTGTTGCCAGAGCAATGTCCATAGAGCGATGATGTTCAAGACAGTATACAACCTTCTTCTGCAACAAGCTATTCAATTCAGCCACTGCATTAACATCAGCCTCAGAGAAGGCACAAAGTGCTGCTCTAGCCTGGACACGGGCTGTTTTTGGGCCCTGGTGTATATTGTTCTCAAACAACTCACGTAGAATGCCAGAAGCAACAAGTTGCTTCTTAGAACTTGGATGTTTTGATAAAACTTGTAAAATCTCGAGACACTGGGTCACAAATGTACTAGCACAGCCATAACAACTATTTGGAGATCTCAACGCTACAAATCTAGAGGCTGCAGCAGAACTATCAGACTGCTTCTGATGCAGGTAATTCATCAGTACACGTCTGAGACCTTGAAGAGTCTGTACACTTTTGCTCACAGAATCAAATGCTGCTTTGCATTTCTCACCATAAAGTACACCAAGAAGGGCAATTTTGCGGTTGATTTTGCATGAAGGGCCAGGTAAAGAGACCATCATTTGCTGCACAGAATCCTTCTGCTGAGAGTCCATTTCATTCTCGCCAATGCTTGATACAATTTTCAGTAAGGGTTTCTTGAACCCCAAAAGCTGTTGATACCGCCGATGCGCATTTTCTGATTCAGACTCTATTGCAGCTAGTCCCTTTTTCATATCTTCATCATTTTCCATGCTATCAAAAGTAAAACTTGGCTTGGCCATAAAATTGAATTCAAAACGACCATATTTACTGTATCCACACTCATTACACAAAAAGGAGTCGAGGTTTTCATAATTAATATTACGGCATTGCCTGCATTGATAAGCATTCTCATGGCAGTTACTACAGATTCCATGCTTGTCAGTGACAGGTCGACTACAACGAGGACATTGTAGTGGTTCAAGGGATAATGCTTGAAGATTTTCATAAAAAGAATCCAGCTCAATCATAAAGTTGCATGCTGTTATAGGAATAGGGAAGTCCACTTTAAGCTCTGTCTGATTGAATGCAAGATGGCATATCTTTGCCCGTTTCCACAAGGACCAGTTATTTTTCAACTCTGACAAGTCAGCCACAGGCCTGTTGTTGTAATAAAGATTCAGAACTTTCACTGATTTGGACTTCCGAGCATCGTGAACATTCATGGTTACATTCTGAATGGTGTAGCTACCAGTGCATTTCACAATAATACGATTGTCTGTGAATTTTGTCTCCGATTTAAGACTTTCTAGCTTCATCCGACTATAAGGGACCTCAGGCGAGCTGCAGGCAACACAAGGCTCACTCTCAAGATAATAACCATCAAATTCAACCAAACCACTCAGAGTGTTATAAATGCGTGAATTTGGATGATTTGCCAAAAGCTCATTTTGGGAGTGAAGAGTCTCAAAAATGCACTTTGTCACATCCGCAGTCAAACTCTTATCAACAATTTCATCATTCGGTAGTTTTGAGCTGCTTGTATCCGGCAATTTTCCAAGCAAGCAGGTGACTAGTTCTGTATATTCAATGACATTCTGACCATATAATGGCAAGTATTTCAGTTTCTGCAAAAGAGCTGTTAACATGGCTTCCTTGAATGACTGCTTTCCATGGTGCCAAGCGCCAAGAAGAACACGTTTGGCTTCAACACGCACGGCGCTTGAATTCCATTCCAATAAAAATGTATCAATAAATTGCCTTAGACAATCATCACTGCGGTCTGTAAAGACAATCAACACCTGTTCCATATCCATGTAAGATTTCTCCACAGGGGATTCACTTCCGTCTTCACTTTTCTTCTTTTTCTTAGAGTCGATGGATTGTGCCCCTAACTTATTAGAACTAGTAACTCCATCTCCGGCGTCAGCTTTCTGTGAAGCATGATTAGCATCCTTCCCAGAATAAAGCGCCAAATTCAAAAGTTTTAATGCTTGAATGACACATTCTTCCCCCAAAGAGAAAGCTACATTCATGAGAAAGGGTAGGACATCGCCATGCCTCAAGCAATATTTCTGCCAGTTCCGAGGTCGCGCTGCAGCTACTTCAGCAATGGTGGATAGGCATTTCACTATTTTGACACTTCTTTCATATGAAATGGAGCTTTGAAACCCACCGGATTTGTTTATGTGTTTATAGAGCTTCTTAGTATCATTTGAGAATTGCCAAGTATCTCGGACACTGTAATAGTGTGTCTTACTGCCACAAAGATGCAGAAACAGCCTCCTGGCATACCTCCTAATAAAAGTTGTATGAGGGTTGTTGATGTAACTGCAGAGGACATCCTGATACCCATCAAGCTTCAAATCCTTCCCAGAAGAAATCTTGTGCGTCTTCTCTTTCTCCCCACCCTTTTCATGCTTTTCAGGCCGAATCAAACAATAAACTAATCGAAAAGTGTTCTCCAGCAATAGTCTATGGTAGTCAGCAAATATATCTGATCGATGTGACTTGGCGTATGAATCTGAAAAAAATGGTGAGAAATTACCCGCTGGAAGCTCTCTTCGGACTGTTAATAGTGAACCACAGCCAGAACCAGGGTTCAGTCCATAAGTTTCAGAACTGATGGAAGGGGACTTAAAGACATGAACCAGCTGCTGCAGAATATCCATGAGATAGTTAACAAAAACCTGCTGTCTTAGAAAGCCACAGGCCTTATGCAGACAAGAAGTCAAGTCACTTTTCTCTCGGCCATCTAATGTGGATGAACTGGTTATTGACAAGGTCGGTGGAATTTGGATGGATGCCTTGTCTTGGGTATCCGTAGTTCCGCCAGATTTTGATATGGTAGCATCAGCCGGCTGGTTCCAGTTACGTAGCATAAGGGTGAAGAACATGAAAATAAGGATTGCGACTTCCCCAAAGGATGAACGGCTTTGAGCTACAAAAGGTTTATTAACCTTCATCTCATCTATAAACCATTTTATCAACTTCTCCAAATTTAAGCTTTCAACCTCTGTGCTGTCGACAAAAGGACCGCCAATAGCTGATGACAATCTGTAGAAGAACTGCATCACTGGAATAGCCTGAATTCCGGACGTGGTCTCCATCCAGCCCTTTAGCTGATCAAAGAGCTCAGAGAGAAGTAACGAATTGACAGCTCTTTTAGATGCAGAAATGGTAACAGGGTCAACAATTCTAGCTGAAAACTCCCCAGACTCGTTGGGCTCCAACTCATGGATTGATGGTGCCGAATTCTGTGTGTTGACCTCAGCAGCAGCGGGTAGTAAACTTGACTCACTTAAATCATCAGTGGAAAAGTGAATATCATTGCCTTCTCCGCTCAACGTCTCTACCTCAATTGGGATTGCTGTCATAGGATGATCTCTCGAATGTGGAGGAGGAAGTCTTTCTGCATCTAACACTTCATAACATGCCTCGCATAAATCAAAATCAGGGCAAACAGTACAATGCCATCTGCGCCTCTGTATAGGAACAGTTGAGCAACCATCACAGCAGTATTGAACTGATGAAGTAATTGCATCTTCTTCTACCATAATAGCATTATTTCTAGTAGCTGCATTTGAAGAATCAGTACGGCGGGGAACAGATAATGCACCATCCAGAACATCATCTGTACCCAGCATCGTCTGTTTTGGAAAAGGAACCTGAAGCAATCTAGAAGATATGGCCAAGCTGGAAAACAAAAGAGCAAATTAGATATATGCATACACAGTAAGAATAGGTTAAGCTAAAGTCTTTGACCTCTTTATATTTACCTGCTGGAAGTTTGAACAGCCTCATTGGTAGATAGAAGAAGCTTTTTAAATAAAGAAACAGCAGGGGCTACAGATTGCCTGCCCACATCTTTTCCATGCAATGCCAGACACTCTGCATAACAATAGATAAGTTCTACAGATGACATCACAATGTTGTTCATAGTCTGTGTCTCTGGCTGCTCTACATCCAATATTCCCCAGAGTACTTGCGTAAGTCCATCAACTACTTCAGGACCTACAAGAGGTCAAATAACAAAATACAAACACAAAGTTATTAACCAAAATAAATTCCTGAGTGGAAAACTACCTATAGATGGATTATTTTAGTTAAAATTGTGGTACATAATTCCAAATAAGAAGCATAATCAGCAAGAACACATGAATTTATGCAGCCAGAGACTCTTTAAAGTCCGACTTAAAAAATAAACTTTGTTTAGCATTATTCAGAAGAATCAAGATCATCTCCAGGAATGCAGATAAAGAACAATGAAAAGATAATCCAGCACCATGAAAGTATCTCAAATTCACGCAAGCATATCATTCAAAGAATTCAAAATGCAACACTACCATTAGTCTCAAGAAAATTAGCCAAGTTTAAGCGACGGTGTAGTGCAATCTTAGAAACTGCGCGCATTTGTGCCGTGAACTCCTCAATGATCCACCCTGCAGTAGGCTCACCCATTCCCAGCTTCGATGAAAGTAGGATTGTGGATTTCACCACTCCATTAAGGCGCATGGTGTCCTTTACCTAATGATAAATTTCAAGAAGCAAGTTAGACAGTTTCGGTATCTGAATTATACCAAGTGTGACCTAACTTAAAAAGAACAGAGCAGCAACAAGAAGTGTGAATATTGAAACTAAAGCAAGGCCATAGAAAGTACTTGGTAATATATCTCTTTTTTAGGAAATACAGCCTGCAGAACACGGCTAGCAGCAGCCTGTAGCAAAGGCTCCCTGTCACTTTCAAATATTGCTTCAAGCACTTGCTTACATTTCAGGTTACTCAGCTCAACTTTAACTTCTTCATTTTTTGAGTATCCCTGAGACTTGCACACTAAATAGATCCTCGAGAGGAGCTTGAGGCCATTAGCCACCACCTGCTCCTGCACTGAAGCAGACTGTGCAGTGCGCGATTTTCGTGATGAACCTGTGCATGAATTGCAACCAAGCACTCGAGCTTCCATATCAAGAATTGCATCCATCTTCTCTTTCCAACCAAATTCATCCTTTGCTCGGCCATATACTTCTAAAGTGTCTATTCTAGGCAAAGCAGATCCGCTGAAGGTTCGGCCAACACTAATTGTGAATTCTTCATCAGCTAGGAGTGATTCAGCCACGGTGAATGGAATATCATACCAAGACCGCATTCCTTCATCTAATTTTATCACTCTCTGGAAAATAGTAACTTCAGAAGGAATATGACTTGCTGATGTGTTACCAACATGCAAGCGGAAACCAACCATGACAATATCTGGATTTGAATTCGTCACTGTTATCTGAAAAAGGCCAAGGTAATGTTTAACTTGAAGAAGCTTAGGGTAATAACATAAGAACTGAATATATTCAACATGATAAAACAAATTGGTCAAATTGGAGACCCAAATTAAATGTCATTATTATAAATAAAAAGAGCAACTACGTAAGCTGAAACAAACATAAAAAAAAAGGTACACAATGATATAGCTATTGATCCTTAGGTAATTTTTTCACCATTCATATTGAAGGAAAATCATTTTCTGCCATATAAATTCTTGGTAGAAATAATTATGTGATGCAACAAGGATCCATTATCATCAACCATTTCAGACTTCATAAAATGAGGCTAACACAGATCCTAAGAATTTCAAAATGTTTTATTTATGCAGACAAAAGGCATTCAGATTAATGAACAACCCAAATGTTGAAGCAATTTGTTCATAATAATGTTTTTGGAGTTTGGACTTGTGAGTTGGAAAATCAGTTGGTAATTGATATTTCAATTTGACACATGAAAACAAGATAACATTTCTTCTTCCTTCGTTTTCAAACTTGGGCGTGCGCTATCAAATCATAGTAACATGAGGTGTTGATATAGGAAAAAGAAGTAATGATCGTCTTTTTTTCTGAACATGTTATCAGCATATAATTGAGGGAAACACGCATGTTTCAACTTAAAGTATTGTTAGAAGTGAAAGATGAGCTCAGAAAAGGAAATCAAATTAAGCACAAATTCCCTGCTTCTGATAAACACATCACTAGCATTTGTCTAACAACATTCAAACTTATCAAGGCCCCTCAAATAGCATCATGTTCACCGGGGTCTTAAGGCAGGGGAAGGAAAAAAATGGTATGCAAGTAAAGATAAAACTTTAAACGACAATGTTGATCGACACAAAGAAGATATAAAACTAAAGGTAAACCACATGTTAACAATACCTTGAATCCAGCAGGGTTAGGACCCTCCAAAAAACCATCTTCAGATGCCAAAGTTTGTTTAGCCCCCTCAGAATCATTATTTCTAATGGCATCACCACCAAGCTTCACATCTTGTGTAATGCAGACAGTTTTCTCAAAAAAGTCGAGTGGAAATTCTGGTTTTAGGCCCCCATAAGTTTTATTTTTTAGTATACCAGAACCCAATTTCTTAACCTTATCTGACATTAAATTTACGCCAGTGTCAAACCCCGTTGGGATATGTGAGTAGATCTGTAGGCTTCCATCATCATGCAAAACAAGACAATGAATTTTGTCTTTTGATAAAGGCTTGTAAGCAGTAATCCCAACCAGAGGTGAAGTTGAACTCCCAGTGTGCCGCAAATTCTGAGCAAGCACTTCATGTTCCCCCAAGGAGATGGCAAGCACGCCATTTGATTTCAGACTAGAATAGCAAACAAATAACCCACATCCACCCAGTAACTCTTTCCAACGATGCAAACCAGCTGGACGGAGATTACTTTCAAGGTCATTTTCATAGACAGCAGACATCTCCACCAGAGATGTAACATCTGTATTAAGACGACCAATCAAGGTACTCCCATCTTGATATGACAGGAAGAGCAACTTGTGAGTAGATGAAAAGTATAGTGAGGTGCCCTTTGTTTGCTTGTTCCTTCCCTTTATTTGAATGACTTCCTTTAAGGGTCTGGCCCCAACATTTGCTTTCATTGACAACTCTAACTTGTACAAGCATCCCAACTCTGACATGACAATGAGAAACATCCTACCCTGGGAAGCCACCAAAAGAGTAGCATCCACAATCGAGTCATCATGCAATGTTATATAGTGCACAGGACTAATATTGTCTTGAGACAGATCATATATTTTGACAAATCTGTTCGTGACCACCATTAGTTGGACCTGAGAACCAGGAACCCACTCTACATGTCTTATGTATGCACCTTGTAGAGCAAGTTCAATAGCTAATCGATCAATAACTTCACCTCGATGATTAACTGTGAGGACCTGGCAATCTCCATAGCCTGCTACAACTAGATAATTCTCTACAAGTGAATTGAAAAGGAGATGTACGATCTCAAAGCGAACAACATTCTTAGAAAGAGGCTTCACATTGGCCTTGTCAGCCGTCACAGGAGCAATTGTGGCTTGTCCAATCAGCTGCCCCACGTCAAATATTGCTACCTTATCACCTTCTCCAACTGCTAGTCGACCTCGGGAACTCACACTGAGTAACGATTTGACGAGAGAACCACTTGTCAAATGAGATTTGAGTTCCTTAGCATTTGAATAATCTGCTTTTACCTTCAGATCTAATGATCCACTTTTATATGCCTTCTTCAATTGTAAGAGATCACAACTATAGTGGAGCACTTTGTCTTCAGCCAAAGCAACTTTCTTCTCTCTCAAAGTGTTGGAATCTCTTCTGCTAGTAATAGAAGGCAACAATGACGAGCAAACTCCTAAGATTCGACTTTCAAACTCCAGCTCATCGAAGAGCAGCGGCATCCTTTCTTGAACCTCTTTAGGAAGAGATAACCTGGTAGAGTTATCCAAGTCTGTAGATGCTTCCTCATCAACATCTGAATCACTGTCAGGCAACTGATCACTATTCTCTGGGAGAGGGAGAAAAGGCTGGAAATTACCAGTACTACGAGTGGGTGGACTATTATTTCCAGTAAATTTTCGAGGTTTCAAGCACTGACAGCTGCTACCTCGAACACCTCCTGCACCGCAATCGCAAAAAAACCTACTAGAGCGCGAGTAGACAACACGATGACCACGATGGCAAACTTTAGCGCACACAGAGCAACAGCCTTTGGAGACAGTCAAGTCACATGTATAACAGAAGTACCAGTGTTGTTCCATAAAATTGCTCCCACTGGATGTAAATGTACAAACCTTAGACGCGAGGGCCCTCTCGCTGTTGCTATCATCGTCATCTTCCTTATCTATGCTACCTACCTCACCATCGGATGTCCCATCATCTTCTTCATCATCAACAGATGTCGCATCACAGTCAACAGATGTGGACCCTCGATTAGCATAAGAAACCAAGTCGTCAGCATTTTTTCTTGAACCAAACGACCTAGAAGCCAATGAACCTAAACCAGAACTACTGCTAGAAACACTTTTTTCAGAAGACTTTTCCGTAATGCACTTTGGAGACCCACAGTCACTTAAAGTTGTTGTAAGGAATCCAAAAAGATAGTCCAGTCCTTGAAGCAAATGTTCATTGCCAGCCAGCTTCTCTATCAACACAAGAGTTCTCTGCACCAGTGGCTTGATTAACCGTTCGCCTTTGGATAGTTGGACTATGAAATTGTAATAACTTTTTGCAGTATTGAAATCAAAAAGTGAAAATGCATTGTCAAGAGAAAGAAGCAGGGCTTCGTGTATATGACAATGAAGTTCTTGCTCAGAACTTGGTGTCAAAAGGCACATGAGAAAGTTCATGGTTGAGTCTCTTACAGAGACTGAAGTTCCTATAGCACTGGCTCCATTCTGTGTTTCAGTCACAGATCCCAACAATCTCTTTTCCAGCCATTTTGACAGGGAGACCAAATCCATGCCAATGAATTTCATATGCAGCTCCTGTTTAACTTCAGGGTATTTATCCGATAAAAGATCTATAAAAAAATTGAAGACCCTCACAATGACAGATTCAGAATTGCAATAATCTAGAGCGTCAATCAAAACTAGTATATCTCCTCGTTGGGGAGCATAAAAGTTTTTAATATTTTCAGAAATATCCTCCATAGAGAGGAAAAAATTGAAAATAGCAGTTTTTGATTGATCTTCCTTCAGGCTGTTAGCCATATCAAGCATTTTCAGAACTATACATTCATGGATACTGCTATCAACTTTTTGTCCTTTATTGGCACTTTGTAGAAATACTTCCATACGCTTCATAATGAATAAGCTGCTATAATCAGGTCCTTCCATGCCTGTTTTCAAGCTTTGGCATATAGTTTCACATTGACCCTTAAGGCTTTCAAAAACTTTGTCACACTTTATTGTCAAAACTGATTCAAGTATCTCGCCTATTACCTCTTTTTCCTCCCAGCCGATCACTTTAGAATCTTTTACCTCCAGCAGTACACTTACAGTATTAATAATTCCTCTAATATTGAGGACACAAGAAGATAAAATTTCACTTGGGAACTGAAGATGAAGCGGAAATCCATGAAGCACAACTTCCCAAAAAACTTTAGATCGAATGCCTAGAGCTAAATTTTCCACATTATTAGTCAACCTCGATGGAAGCTCGTAAAGAGACCCCAGAAGACACGATTTGACCCCTATCTTCTCAGAGATTTCGTCCTGCATGCTTTTGTCCAGATCAGCATATCCGAAAAGCAAGAGAGGTGAAAAATTATCTGAAGAGTGATGCCCATTCTCAAAAGTTGAAGCTAGAGCTCTATGGTAAACCTGTAAGTATCTCTTTAACAAAGATGACAATATTTTTATTAGAACTGCAACTTGATCAGAACTGAAAGAGTTGTGACCAAGACCTTTGCTTAATTCAAGAAACTCAGCATCCCTAGCAGTGCATTCTGGCCACTTAGCACCCATTACTGGAACATAATTCTCATTATTGTAACCCCAGGCGCTCTTACAAAGTAAGGAAAGAACAAAAGAAAGCCAGGCTCCTCTCCTGAAGAAGTCCCAACTAAGTTCCTGCACATCCTCGTATCTAAGCGAACCATGCAATTGCTGAAGCAAACTCAATAAAAGATCTGGAATGCCACCACCTTCGCTGCTAGCTGCCCTGAAGCCCAATATAGAATGACTGATATAGATAAAGTTCTCCATATTCAAGCTATCAGGAGCCTTCAGGAGAGTCGAGAGAAATTGTCGATCTTTAAAAGAAGACCCCTCAATCGGAATATCCCAACAAAGCACAAAAAGATATCGTTCAACAATCAGGTCATCTGCGTTGGTAGCTATTTTTCCATCCCAAAATCCCAAAATCCATGAGAAGGAGGCACATATATCTCTCCAATTCAAACCTAAGCAATTGACTTGGGGATAATCTTTACACACTGAAGTCGGAATGGGAGAAATATCAATAAGCTGATTAACCAAACTTATGTTAACTGGTGTATTTTTTGAACCGATCACATCCTCTAACACAGTGGCTGGCCAAGATGACAGATAGTTTGCAGAAGTAGCCATGCTTGCCTCAGGAGCTTCCCTCAATTTGGCTCTGAAGTCCAAAAGCAGTGATGATGGACAAGCACGGGGATGATATATCATGTGGCGAAGCACTAAAACCAACCTTGAAATCAGCAAAGCCCAGCATGACAACTGCGTACTGTCAATACTCGTGGAGGGAATATCAATAGCTTTGAGTGATAAAAATATTTTATTTGCCAGTAGAGTCTTCTCCTTTTCAGATGAAGAATGAAAAGCTATAAGAAGAATCTCAATGTGAAACAGAGAAGGAAGAATTTCAACAATTTCTTTCTGCCCAGGACATACTGAGCAAACTGTTCTTGCCTTCTCGTGGATAAAATTTACAAACATCTCATATATTTTCATTCTCAAGTTAGAACCAGGTGAACCCACTCGGCACACAAGTATGCAGGCCACCAAAGCAAGCGCCTGATCATTGTACATATAAGTACCACTCTCAAAATTTAGAATTTTTTCAACAATTGAATCTTCAAGCGATTCGGTGAAAGCTCGGTGCATCAGGAGCTTATGCAATAGTTGAAAACAAAGTTCATGGGCATGTCTCGACTTCCTCTCTTCATGCAGATTTAGACTAGTATCACAAGTTTCATCCTCATTATAACAACCCTGACAATTAAGTACAGAAAGAAAAACATCAATATGGTTGCTACTAAGCTTTTTCCGTGCATCTTCATACATCAGAGGAAGCCACTGAGGAGAAAAAACATAATTCTTCAGAAAACTGAGTAATTCATTTGCTGCCTGAAATGGCATATTGCTGAAGCTGGAAATAGAACTAGCAGGCGCATTAGATTGTTCACATCCATCTGCAGATCCAACAGATCGACAGCCCTCAGAGAACAGATCACCAAAAAGGGCTTCATCTTCGTGACAAACAACATTTTCTGCTTCAGAGGTTGCTGACACTTTCGTCACACTGGAACACGATCTTTCCAGCATAGGCCTTAGTTTAATACCCTCGGAATGAAGGAAGACAAGAAGATGCATAAGATTGTCTAGCCACTGAACTTTTGAAGGAAATATTATTCCAAATAACTCCTCGACCGTATGCTTTTTCAATAAAATGACTTTCTCATTGCGGACTTGACATGAAGGAGACTCAAGTACAGCATGACCATCATTAGGCTCCGTCTTCAGGTCCCCCAACTCAAAAATGAGATATACCTGATCCTTCAAAGCTGACACAAGTTTCAGAACATAAATAACCACCCGAGGAAAGTAAGCCAAAGGGGGTTTAGGGATAGCAACAGCATTGTTGTCCCTCCAGACATCAGGATCCAAATTGCCCAAGATAGAAGCCGTTAAACATGCTTGGATATTAAGAAATACATAGTTCTTAGAGAAAGTTGCTTGCATTACTTTTAGAAATTCTTCTAACAAGTGCACAACAAGACTTTCATAACTACTTTCAACCATGGCATTGCTATTTGCATAGTCAATACCAACTCTGAATAAGCTAGGCAATGCATCTACAAAGGAAGCAGCAGATTGCAACATAATATTTCCAGAATCAACGTGTGGGTTATCTTTTATAAGATTTCCTAGCAACTTGAATATTCCCACACAAGTAGACAGTCTTTTACGCAAACTGAGACAAGCTTGCTTATCATCAAATGACACCGGGAGTTGTATAAGTTCTCTGCATATTAAAATAAGACGGTGGATGCATCTCAAATGAACAATAGCCCAATGCTGAGAAAGCCTACTCAAACTATTCACATTCCTGGGAAAAGACTGTCCAACCGAAAGTGGATTTACATTATCAACTTGTACATATTCAGATATCAATTCCATAAACAGGTGATCATCAGCTTCCTTTTCCTGAGAGCACATGGATCCTTCACAGAAAGAAAAATATGCAACGAAGTGAGTGGCATAATAAGACAGAGAACGAGTAGGATATGACAGACTATGTGGAGAACTACCTTGAAGCATGCACTTAACATCGTCCTGCCACTGAACATCGTCATCTTTATCAGCAACTGTAGGCAACAACTCTACGAGGATACTCGTAGAACGCGATTGTGAAAGATCTAGCTCCTTATCCAGTCCATCAACCAACAATACCTCTAGTAGTTGTAACATAAGCATGATGTTCTGAAACAAGAATATGAGTTACATAAGCAACAGTTGTACTACCAGTCTACTAATGTATGCACACTGGGCAACATATCCATGATATGTAGGTTGATAGTTGAATTGCTGTGCAAAGAACCACAATAAAAGTGCGCAAACTGCACTGAATGAAATGCACGTGATAATATAACTTTTAAGTTTAGTGCCTTCTTCAACAGTGAAGGTAAAAAAATGCACACGCAAACAGAAGAATGACAACTTTGAAACACAAGGTTCTAGAGTAATAATGTTTCATCCAACATCAAGGTCAAGGTCATATACAAAGAATTCTCCTCAAAACAAGTCATTTCATCAACTAGACACTTGGAATTGGATATGAGTGAGAAATTGATAACCACTCAAGTCTTATCATATATTGGATATAAAAATACATGATAAAATATGAACATATATCTATTTATTCATTTATGTAAAATCTATACATAAACTGTCATGCAACCATTAACGGACCTAGAAGATACTAATTCGAGTCACTTCTTCAATGGTCAAAATTGATGTGTGTATGTTAGTAGCCACCCAATCACAAGAAAACACCCACTTAGAATAAACATATAAACTCATACTATTTAATTTTGGAGGCATATTGCCTACAAAAAGGATGAGAAGCCATAGAATCTAACTACAATTCCTATTTTTACGTAACAAATTTATCAAGGTAACAATTCACTAGTTTCCCAATATTAAGAGATGTGAAACCGAGCAAATCCTAAAATAAATAAGAAAAGCACAATAGATGAAATGTCAAATCAAATCCCATTAAGCTCTCTCTTTCCCAACAGCAGAGTAATGACAGAAAACATACAGAACAGATTAATCATATAACTGAGAAACATACAGCATTCACCACAACCAGAAATAATATCACGCATTAAACAATACATAAAAAGAAAGAAAAAAAAGTAAACCATGTCTCTTCATGCAGGTACTCACAAACCTGAAGACTTAAATCGTCACATTTACAAATCCATTTTTCCATATAACACAGTGCAAACTCAATAGAACGCTGGACCACCGCCACAGCAACTGGCTCCATTTGATCAACTGCCACATCAACACAATCAAAATTAGTCATTCGATCAACATACAAACTCAAACAAATTAAAAAACGAGTATTCCAACCGAACAAAAAATAACATACTCGATAAAGATCGGACGGCTTTAACAACGGAAAGCGAGACACAAGCCAAGGCATGAACCCGAGCTTGGTCCCAAACTTCAAGCCCTAACTTACTGCCACTTCTATCACCATCTCCGTCATTATTCGAATCCACAGGTCTGACGGATTGTCGGAGCATTGAGTAGAGTTTCTCAAAACCTAGCCGTAGCACAGATGCCGACTCATCGGAGCGCAGCTTTAGAGAGAAATCATCGGACGACGAGAGAGCCGAAACGAGAGCGGCGATCTCCTCCGCCATGACACTTCGAATTGCGTGGTTCAGCAAAATCTCATTAGGTGATTGATCGGAGAGCAGACACGAGCTCTCGCGATTGGAATTTAGAATGTGAAGAGAATTGTGGAAAAATGGAATATACGGAATTGCTGAAAGAAAAGGGGGTGGAAATTTCAGTGGGGGTTTAGTGGAAAGAGGAGGTGAAAACTGGAAAGTATATATAGGAAGTGAAATTTGGGTAAATCCGTAGTCTATGCGTCATACATTTATATACTTTGATTGATCAACAAAATAAGAATTTACTAGATTTTTTATGGGATTTCGTAAATAAGTGTATGACCGACTTCAAATTATCCTTTTTTTCGTCCTTTTTCATTTGCTTACTTTTTCCTTTTTTTTCTTGGTGATCAAGTCATGTAACACCTTCTCCAATTTTGGATAACAACATTGATATCCTATGTACTTTGGTCAATTGGCAACTAGACCCCAAACGTCTGAAATTTTAGCAAAACACACCCTCTAACCTGTTTTTGTTAATGGGCATGTCATTTATTGTGCATATTTACAAAAGTACCATTTAGTGTAGAGAGCAATTAATCCCGTTGGGCTGGGGGTGAGGGACGCCCGGGGTGAGCGATTTCGCCTTTTTGAAACAAGTGTAGAGAGCAATTATGCATTAATGTTTGCATGCAATAAACTTTTACATCAACCTCATTAGTTAAAGAGTGTTTTGTTCTTACCTAATTTTTACAATCAACTCGTGTATTATTATAAATTTACTCCTTAATTTGGTATTTATGACATTCTAAACATGTGGTCGTGAGTTTCTCAGTTTATCAATTGATCAAAGTGTGAGGGAGGTCAATTCAATTTACCCTAAGTTTTTGTTGTCTGAATTATATGTTTTATTAGTATAATTTTATTTTGAGTTAAATACAATGTATCCCCGTAAAGTATGAGGGGTGTACCAGTTATTCCATTGTATATTACACGACACTTAGCCTCTTCATTCGTTTCAATCAACTGTGAATAAATTACAATCTCGAAATTACCAAAAATCTCACTGATATAATATGAACTCCCCAAAATACCCTTCAATTTAGAAATGAATTTTTGCCCTTAGAAGTAGTCATTACTTTACACATGTTTCTTTTTTACACGCCCTCCATATATACATCTCCGAACGAAAATTACAGTGCAACGTTGCTGTAAAAAAACACTTTTGTTTCTTCTGTAAAAAGTTTATTTTTCAATTTCTCATGGGGATTTTTGTATTTTTTTACCACAACTATAGCTCGCTGGCGTTTCTATCCCATATCTTTTCGGGTTGACACATTTTGGTGTAACAACTTCAACATCCGTGACAATTTTGGTGTCAATTGAGGCTCAATTCCAAAATTGGCCCGGAAATTCCTACATGCGGGCTAATTTTCATGTCATGTGGTCTACACATGTGGGATTTCGGGCCAATTTTAGAATTGAACTTCAATTGGCACCAAAATTACCACCAATGTTGAAGTTGCGGCACCAAATGTGTCAGCCCAAAAATATACGGGGTAGAAATGCCAGCGAGCTATAGTTGTGCCACCAAAAATTCAATAATCCTTATGTTAATCTAGGGTAAATACCACTTTTGGTCCCTCTTATCATTAACTTTTTACAGAGTGGTCCCTTTTATGTTTTTTTCCCACTTTAGTCCCTACTATGAATTATTTGTTTCATTTTAGTCCCTACTATGAATTATGTGTTTCACTTTAGTCCTTATCATGTGGTTCCGATAACACGTAACATGCATATGAATATTTTTTAGGACATTTTCGCCCGTTCACTATTGAGACTATTTGAGATATTGTTTAATTGGTGAGCAATTTTGGTGTTTGAAAAAGATTTCAGGAAAAAAAATTTAGTTTGGAACGAAATGTACGATTAAGTTGGATTGGAATGAAAGCCTAGTTTGGAAGAGGTTATATATTTAGTTTTTTTTTTAAATAATTAGAAAGACGAAAATACCCCTGTTAATTTACTTGAAATGACCAAATTGCCCTCATGAGCATATCAAATGTTATCGTAATCGCCTTGGATCATTTGAAAAGGACTAAAGTGAAACAAATAATTCGTAGTAGGGACTAAAGTGAAAAAAAAAACATAAGAGGGATCACTCTGTAAAAAGTTAATGATAAGAGGGACCAAAAGTGATGTTTACCCGTTAATCTATATGATAAAAAAAAAAATTACTACTTCATTTTTTCACATTTTATTGGATAAAAATACAACGTTACTTTATTCTTGTCTAGTTGTCATTTTGTCACAATATACAAAATATATCGAGTTTGTTATTAGAAAAAAATCTCGCACCCCAAACATGAATTCTCTAGTTCCGTCTCTGTCAACAATGAGGTTATCAAATCTTAACAAAGAACATCAATCACATTTCATACTTAAGTAGATAAAAAATGAAGTCACCCCAACAAGAAGTAGCCAAAGAAAAAGGGGAAAATAAAGATTAGATTCTAATTTGGTTATAATTCACTAAATTAAACGAACTTCTTCCTAAAATTGAAATTCATGTCTTTATACTTCAGTGATTAATAAGATATTTTTCTTTCATTTAATGTTCTAAGAATATTTTTTTATAGCATATTATTAATATGATTATATGAATCACCATGTACACGGTACACATTAATATGGTCTTATAGATTAATATGGGGATTATTGCATTTTTTGTGTCACAATCATAGTACGCTGGCGTTTTTACCTCGTATCTTTTCGGTCTGACGCACTTGATGCCACAACTTCAACATAAATGACAATTTTGGTGCCAATTGAGATTCAATTCCAAAATTGGCCCGACATTCCCCATGTGGGGGTCACGTGACATGAAAATTAGCCCAAATGTGGGGGTTTTTGGTCAATTTTGGAATTGAGCATCAATTGGTTACAAAACTGCCACTGATATTGAAGTTGTAGCAACAGTCGAAAAAGATATAGGATAGAAACGTCATCGAGCTATAGCTATGGAACCAAAAATGCAATAATTCCATTTCTCAAGTGTTAAAACTTAAAAGTGAACTTCATTCATACACTAGAAGAAAAATTTACAAACTCATTGTAGGTTCAACCGTTTGATGAAATTGCGTTTATTTGCTAAAACTACATGGACCACTAATTATAGACCAATCTAAGTCATTTGTCATAAATTTAAGGCTCCAATGATTTGGTAAAAATTGTATTGGGTAAATACCACTTTTAGTCCCTCTTATCATTAACTTTTTACAGAGTGATCCCTTTTATGTTTTTTTTCCCACTCTAGTCCCTACTATGAATTATTTGTTTCACTTTAGTCCCTACTATGAATTATGTGTTTCACTTTAGTCCTTATCAGGTGGTTCCGATAACACGTGACATGCATATGAATATTTTTTAGGGCATTTTCGTCCGTTCACTATTGAGACTATTTGAGATATTGTTTAATTGGTGAGCAATTTTGGTGTTTGAAAAAGATTTTAGGAAAAAACTTTAGTTTGGAACGAAATGTACGATTAAGTTCGATTGGAATGAAAGCCTAGTTTGGAAATTTAGTTTTTATTAAATAATTAGAAAAACGAAAATATCCATGTTAGTTTACTTGAAATGACAAAATTTCCCTCATGAGCATCTCACATGTTATCGGAATCGCCTTGGACCACTTGAAAATGACTAAAGTGAAATAAATAATTCATAGAAGGGACTAAAGTGGGAAAAAAAACATAAGAGGGACCACTCTATAAAAAGTTAATGATGAGAGGGACCAAAAGTGGTGTTTATCCAATTGTATTCGTTGGTCTTCTGCGATTTTTTTTTAGATGGTTCTTCTGCAATTCAAATATTATTAAACTCAAATTTACAATTAGTAAATCAAGAAAAAAATAACATTTACAGGGAGTTAACTTGCAAAAAACCCTTTATATTTTTTTTGATATTAGTAAGTTATGAATAAAGATTGAGATTACTGAATTACAATTTAAATTAGCACAACTGTTGAAATGTGAGATATTTTGCTTGAAGATTCTAGAAAATTCAAGGATTATCATGAGATATCATGTAATTGAATCAATTGATAGAAGAATCTAGATAAATCTCATGTAATCTTAAGTATCCAAGATAAATGTGGACAAATCTAGAAAATGTAGATTGTACTAGAAAGTATGGTTAGCTCTAGATAATCTAGAATGTTCCATAGACAACTATAAATTTGTGTACAACTCAAATGTAAAGTGGGAAATGTAAGAGGAATCAATTGAATAAAATTTCCTCTCTAAAAATTACTCTCCTCCAAATAACAACAAATACAAATAATAAATCAAAAAATCAAGTTGATATCAATTTTACAATTGATTCAACCTCAAAAATCCAACAAGTGGTATCAAGAGCTCATTGATCTTACGGGATTGAGTTCAAAAAATGGGTTCATCAAATATAGCGCTTCCTACACCACCGATTTTCAACGGTGAAGACTACAACTATTGGGCGGTAAGAATGAAGGATTTTCTCGTAGCAAATGAGTTATGGGAAATTGTTGAAAACGGTTATGAAAAACCGGAAGATGAAGGTACTCTTACCGCACCTCAACAAAAGAAGAACAAAGAAGAATATACAAAGAACATGAAGGCACTTACATTCCTCCAAGCTACCGTTACTAAAGAAATCTTCATCGAAATAGTCGCTACGACTACGGCCAAAGAATGTTTGAATCAATTGATAGAAGAATCTAGATAAATCTCATGTAATCCTAAGTATCCAAGATAAATGTGGACAAATCTAGAAAATGTAGATTGTACTAGAAAGTATGGTTAGCTCCAGATAATCTAGAATGTTCCATAGACAACTATAAATTTGTGTACAACTCAAATGTAAAGTGGGAAATGTAAGAGGAATCAATTGAATAAAATTTCCTCTCTAAAAATTACTCTCCTCCAAATAACAACAAATACAAATAATAAATCAAAAAATCAAGTTGATATCAATTTTACAATTGATTCAACCTCAAAAATCCAACAACAAACAAATTTAGGATTTTAACTTTTTATCGTTCATGTCATACAAATTTGTGTTGGTTTTGAACACTTACAATAAAAACTTGAAAAATTAGACATATAATGGTTATAAAGATGGAATGAATATGTAGAGTAAGAATTCAAAGAGCTATTAAACATTTTAAATATTAATGGAGAGAAATAAAAATTGTTCAATTGGTAATGGAGGTAAAATTATACTCCATCTGTCCCAAATTATTTGTCATTTTACATGTTTTTATACATATTAAGGTACATAATACATAGCCTCACTTTTATGGAAAAAATAAATTATATACCTCAAATACTCTTATTTTTTATTTATCCCACCATTAGTTATTTACACGTTATTCAAGTTTTACACACTCTCTCTTACTTTTTCTCTTATATACCTAAAATATGTAATTAATAGTGTATTAAAATCCTAAAGTGACAAATAATTTGGGACAAATTTTTTTCTCTAAAAAGACAGATAATTTGGGATAGAGGGAGTAATAGTCGACGAAATAATAAACTATATAACAATTATTGAAATAATAATGGAATTTTTTTCACTTTTTTGCAAAGATATGAGGAAATTTTCAGAAACAAAAATATAATTTTAGAAAAATTTTGAGCTTCAAAATAAATTTGGTGTGAGGGTAGAAACAAACGACCATTTAGGCCAATCCCAATAGAGGGGTTGGGCTTGAGGTGAGTCTGTAGGTGCTGGAAATTAATGGGAGGGGTTGGGCTGGGGGGATATGGGATAGCTGGGGAGCTCCATGGAGCTCTCCACCCACCCCGGCAGGCGCATCAAAGCACGCACCCAGGCAGCAATCAGGGGATGCCAAGTGGTGTCTCCTGATTAATTTTTTTTTTTATTGTTTTGTTTTGTTTTTAATGTATGTATTGTTATTTAATAATGTAGTATATTTATGTAATTTGTGATATAGTTTTTAGTTAAAAAGTTTTTGTTTAACTTTTATTGTTCATATTTTTTATAACATCTTAATTTATTTAATTAAAAATTTAATTTCATTTAAAAAAATTAAATTACGAATAAATCATTTAATTAGAATATAGGTGGTTATATAATATTTGAACAATATAATTTTTCAATTACTTTGAAAATATAATTTAAATACTTAGACAAAAAAATTCAAATTCATACTTCATCTATAATATTTTTGTAAGCATATTTTTGTGTTGAAATTTTTAACAAATATATTTATCATATTAAATCACCAAAGTGAAATTTAATAACTTGCAATGAAAAATAATTGGAACAATACGATTTAATTTAATTGGAACAACGTGAAGGAAGATGTGATTTTGATTTTAATTAATTAAAATCTTTGTCATATCATATTGTCGATGATGTGCATTCTTGTATTTTATTTTATTTTCCTTTGTTGCGTGGTAGGACCTTTTTTAATTCGCTGATGTATTTTCGTGTTGTACTCCGACAATTTAATGAATGTTTTTTATTATTATTATTAAAATTATTATATTTGTTATTATTATTAATAATAATATTATTATTATTATTATAATGACGATAGTGAGGAAATATTATTATTATGGTCATTTCCGTTGATATCCGGAAATAGATTCCATTCTCTAAGATCAAAATTGCATTTTAATTTTTTTGCTAGCTGGTAGTACATCTTTTGCTGTTGTATTTATTGAATCCTTTTCGTTTCTTACTATTTTAAACTTTTTATTATTGGGAGGAGATCGAAGCAGTATTAAAAGCCTACTGAAAATGTGTTTTGAGAACAAAACTGACAACTTTGCACTTTTTATGCTAATAAATTTCATACTAGTTCTTAGTTTTTACATATGTTTGTTTTTAAAGTTTAGTATTTCGAACCCTGTATAAACTCATTCAAATTGAGGAATCAAAGTCTTCCTTCCTTCCTTCCTTCCAGGTTGACATAAGCAATGAAAAGACAATTCAGGAAACAGAATTTACTAGCAAATATTGTGAAAAGGTAAAGACAAACAAGTAGCAAATTTTATCGAAAGTATGATAATAGTATAATTATACATTGCTAACTGCTGAATCAAGGGGTTCTTGTTTTTTTTGATTGAGAAGAAACTTCAGCAGGCGGCACTCCCGGAAAACCAGGAGGTAGAGGGATTGGTAAAGTTGGCGGGAATGGAATCGGTAAAGATGGCGGAGATGGCGGTGGTGGCAGAGGTGGAGATGGAATTAAACCGGGAATCGGTGGCAAGGGGAGGGATGGGGTTGGTAAAGTTGGCGGGATTGGAATCGGTAAAGATGGCGGTGGTGGCAGAGGTGGAGATGGAATTAAACCGGGAATCGGTGGCAAGGGGAGGGATGGGGTTGAAGGAGGTGAAGGGATAAGTGGAGGAAATAGTGAAGGTGGTGGGGATGGAATAAGTGGAGGAATTATGGAAGGTGGTGGCATTAAAGGGTTTGGAGGAAGTATAGATGGTGGTGGCAGCAATGGATTGGGAGGAATAATAGGTGGGAATAGAAAAAACATTGGCTGATTTACCTTCTTGTCCCCAAACTCGGATGCTTTTGAATCAGTTTCCTTTATAGGCACTGGGGGTAAATATGGAATTTCAGGTACTGGAGGCAGAGGTGTAAGGTTCGGTATAGGAGGCAAAAGAAATAGATTCCCGCTGCCTAATGCCAGGGGATCTTGAATTGGTGGTAGAAATGTGGGATCATTAGGTTTTGAAATCGGAGATAATTTTTCAACATTGTTGAAATTCTCTATTCTTGGTTTCTTAGCACATAGTTCAGGTTTTTTCAGTGGCTTGAATGAGAAAAATCCTGATGAGAAAATGTGTGTCCCTGATTTTCTTGATTTGAGGTGTAGGCTTGATGATGGTGATGATGCAGCCACGGTGCAGTGAGGCTCGTTGCTGCTGATTAATTTGACAGAACATTGGTTGATCTTTTTCACATGTTTGCTAACTGAGAAAGGGAGATGGACTTCAAATTCTCCATGCTGGTTTGTTTTCACTTCTTGTTGAAAACTTGGTCTTGAACTAGTTTTCTTGCATTCCACTGCTACGGATGCACCTAATGTAGAAAAAAATTGGGATAAGTTAGAATTCATCTTTAATATTTGAAAGAGCTAAATGTGAAAATACCCTCTGTGCTTTGCATTTTATTAGCAAAAATCTCCGATAAGTTCTTGTTTTTATCAGCAAAAAAACCTCATTTGAAATTCCTTCATATGTTAATAGGGAAGTTGTTGTCATTTTTTCAGGTGAACAGTGGGGGTTATTGTCAATTTTTAGGTGAATATGTGTGTTTTCACATTTTATGGTAGGGTGTAACTGTCATTTTTCCTCCCACTTGGAAGAGTTTCTTTTGCAAATTAAAAATAGCACAATAGGGTTTTTGCTAATAAAAGTAACACATATTTTCTTTTGCCAGTTAGCCAAAGCATAGGGGGTATTTTTGCATCTCACTCAAATTGTCAATATATGTTTTTATGAAACTTAGAAGAAAAAAGATTGAGAAAATTATAATAAAGATGAAATGAACCTGCAATGAAGTGGCTGGCCTTGGGAAAATCCTGCTTGAAGCATGTGTCACAGTACACAGTGCCTACAACAACTGCAGATGGAAGTTTCTTCTGATGCCTAGCATCTGTAATAAAATTACCGAACGCGAAAGTGAGAAAGATTATAGTCCAAAACCAAGACATTTTGAGACATACAAATGGCATGGCTCAAGAACTAATATTCTACTGTGGTTCAAAAGGATGGTTGCAGTTTATATAGAAACTTCTGAAAAACCATTCACTTGATTATTCACATGCATGTACTGTTTCTGTAATCTGACATTCTTGTATTTTTCTGATTATCTGGGACAGAGCATTTGGACTGTCTTAACCCTTTTTTTACATAGAACAAACAAAGTTAACTAGCAGCAGTTATTTCGTATGAGGCAAAAAGCAAAAAACCTCATCTTTATCTGTTTGGCTGTTTATATAGTCTTATCTATTTTCTTGATTGGTGTTTCTGTTGGTTGAATTTGGATGGAGGAATTGTTCGGGTCCCAATTTGATCACGAGACCCTTATAGCTGCCACAAGAGTTATCGGCATGGTTTTGCCTTGAAATTATTGCTTATGGACTCTTATGGTATACATATCGTTCAAGCCGTTTTTGATTTTAAGTTCACTTATTGTTACGAGTGAGTCAGTTCCTGATTGTATTGGAATATCAATCAATATTATACAATATTTGAAAAGAGCAGGACAAAATCGATGGGTCTGTGCTTTCAAGTCTATCTTGCCTGATACAATAGAACTAGGGAGAATGTGTTGTGATTGGTTTGAGCTGTGTGCATTATTTATCTGTGTGCCCGCCCATAACATTTTCCTGTCTTCACTCTACACGTACATTAGAAATAATTCCTTTATTTTCCTGCCACAGAAATTCTAGCTGTAATACAAACAATCTTTGAGAAAGGATTTGGTGATATTGATTTTTTTGGTTTGTTTTGGAAATTCTCTTTCTTCACGGGTCACAAATACTATGAATTTTACGTGGCACCTTCACGGGATCATGTTAGGAAAGCAATATCAAAAATGACTTTTTTTATTTTAATGTTTTCCTTGAAGTTATTATCCTTGGTTTTTTTTTTTACCAATAGGTGATTGGTCTAGTGGAAGGGACTAGTCACTACGAAGTAGCGGACTCAGATTCGAATACCTGTTGGGAGAGGTTCCCACATTATGTGCCCGATGCGCATCGAAAGGAATTAAACCCTTGGGAAACCAAAAAAAAATTATCCTTGGTTTTTTTAGTTAGGTGCGTGGCGTTTTATTTTCATTTTCTTATATATACATAAAAAAAAATACAACTCCTATTTTTCTTATAAAATTTAAATAAAAGGTCATGCGTCACACCATGACATAGTGCAAATTAACGTCGCAAAAAGTGCTTTTTTTGAAGAGGAAAAAACACCAAAAGCTTCAAAGTTCAAACTCGCTGCTTAATCGCCATTGATATTGTTTGAACAATTTCAAAAACAATAAATGATGTCTTGCTCAGTTTCTTGGACAAAAATATGCTTTTGAAATATTGGAAAGTGCCATTTTAATATATTTCGGTGCTATCTGAAAGCCACACTGCAACTTTTTTATTTTTAGAAAATACCTGTCCTACAAGTTTATCTCTTAATAATTTATCAAATAAGAAACAAAGTTTATTTCTCAATTTTCACAAATAATCTTATCTTAAAGAGATTTTTTTTATCTCTAAAACATACTTAAATAAACTCTAGTTTGATGGGTCGTCTAAAACGAGATTTTAAGGGATGGAAAGTATATGGGATATATAGCATTTATTTTGGTGACACGTGTCTTTTTAAAATTTAAGATAAAATAATCTATTTTCTTCAAGACAAATTTACTCTTTTTAATGAGTAAAATTCAACAACACCCATTGGGTCATGACTAACTAAAAAAATTGTGTTATTTTTATTAGTAAGAAAAACCATGTACTTTTTTTTTTTATTACCAAAAAACATCCTCTCAATTTGAAATGATAATTTTACCCTATCAAATGATGAAAAAACATTCCCTTAACTTCAAATATTACCAATAACCGCTCGTAGCTTTAAAATTTTACAATAAACCCTCTGTTTTTTTTTCTTAAAAAAAATTGACAAAAACTTCCATATGATTTATGAAATTCACTTTAAAAAATTGACAAAAATATTATTCCCAAAAGTCACATATTGTGGCACTTTACCATCCATAGGTACAAATTAAGCACTTTACTACCTCAAATAATAATATTTAATTTTTATTCGACGAAAAATATACACGTGACGCTCACATGAATTTTAAAGTTAGTCACAACATTTCTTACAAGTCCAACTACTTCGCTCATGTAAAAATCTGTTTTCAGGTAGGGAAAGGTTGAGCGGTGGTTGTGGTGCAGAGGTGAAGAGAGAGGAATTGGTGGCAGCAATAATTGCAATTACCCCCTCCTAATTTTTACCTTTTTTAGGTATTTTTTGCCGAATTGCAAATATCCCCTGAAGAGATAAAAATGGTGACTTAAATGGACACGTGACATTTTTCATCCAAAAACTAACGGCAAAATGAAATGCTAAAAAAATTGTCCAACTTTTGTACGAAATGTGTCTTTTTGAAAAGTTTGGTATGAAAAGTGTTATTCCCTCAATTTTTTTGGAAAAATATCTGAAATTAATTAGAGATTAGAGAATTTTTTTAACATATTAAATAAAGGGTTAATATGTAATTTATGTTTATTTTCTAAATGTCCGATGCCATATCATCATTGAACATTTTGACTATAAATTGTGGTTCAAATTTATTGTTGATTTTTTTTAATGGTTGAGATAAGATATCTCATATACACTTATGTTCTATAAATTCTTATTTTAGAAAGAACATAGTTTGATTTGACATACTAATTATTTTATTTTTCATAATCTCCTAAAGCAAAGCTATATTTTCTAAAAACCAAATTCACTTTTCATTTCATATCTAATAATTCAAGCAAAGCCAGTGGTGGTCTCGCTTTTGAAAGAGAGTCTCGATGTGGCGGTGTAATGAAAATGAAGAATATTTCTAAAATCCTCCAAATTTCTGAAACTTAGGCCATCTCTAATCGTTAGGGGGAGGGGGATGGGGAGGGGGAGGGGGAGGGGGATTTTGAGTGGGGAAAAAATTGTGGTCTTCAATAATGGGGGGAAGTGGGGAGGGGAGGGAGAGTGGGAGGGGGAATGAGAGACAAAGGGCAAAAACTTGCCCTCCGGCCATCTTCAATGGTAAGGGGGAGGGGGATGGGGATTTTTGGGTTTTTCTAAAATTATGGTCTTCAATGGTGGGGGGGAGTGGGGAGGGGGAGGAGAGTGGGAGTGAAAGTGGGAAAGAAAGGGCAAAAGCTTGCCCCTCCTTTACCCCTCGGCTCACACAATACATTTTTTTTTTTTCGTTTTTTGTACATTTGGTGGTTTTTATTTTAATGAATTTTGTGTATGGATTAATAAATTTTAGATTTTAAAAAATTAAATCTTTACAGGAATTAGTTTTAATTAGATATTTCAAATTTGTATTTAATTTGGATAAAATGTACAAATGATTCAAATTATAAATTATTTTTTTATCAAATAAATGAACTTTAATATGATTAAAACACGAGTATAACTTGATATATATAAGTGATTGCGATTTTTTTTATAATAATAATAATTATTATCATAATAATAATAATAATAATAATAATAATTATTATTATTATTATTATTATTATTACTATTACTAATATTATTATTACTATTATTAATATTAAAATATAATCTTTTATATAAGTACGATTTAATTTAACATAATTACATATTAAAAAAAGTTAAACTTTATAATAAAACACTTAAAATATTTAAACAAATAAGAATACATACTAAAAATCATCGACCGTGCCTTTCCCACAAATGGGCAATTAAGTCGTCCCGAAGTTTACGATTGGCTACTACCGATCGTATTGCTTGATGGCGCATCATATAATTCTCCATGGATAATTCGCCACATCTTGGATTAGCCTCTCGCGTTGGTCCTGGATAAATATTAGCACGGGCTCTACGAGATGTGAAAATATTTGTATCATCGTCCTCAGACTCGGCATCATCGTATTCATGACGTTCGTCCTCCACAATCATATTGTGAAGTACTGCACAAGTTTGGTATCACATGATTATGATTATTATTATTATTATTATTAATATTATTATTATTATTATTATTTTTCTTATTCTTATTATTGTTACTATTATTATTATCTTTATCTTTCACATTATTATTATTATTGTTATTTATTATTTATTGTTATTATTATTATTATAATTTTTTTGTATTATTATTAATATTTTTGTATTTTTATTATTATATTATTTTATAATAATAATTTTTATATTGTTATTATTATTATTATATAATTATTTTTGTATTATTATTTTTGTTATTTATTATTTTTACTTTTTTGTATTTTTATTATTGTTATTATTATTTTATTATTATTATTCTATGTCCCTAACTGTTGAAGATGATTATGGAGTGGGAAGAAGAGTGGGAGGGGGAGAGAGGGAGGGAGAGGGGGCAGTTTTGCCCCAACGATTGGAGATGGCCTTAGTATATGAAAAGTGAAACAAATAAGCCCTCACACATGTTCAAGTTTGTAGCCTATATTTACATTTTTTTTAACAAGTATATTTACATAATTCTTAAAACATGAACTTTTACTCATTTTTTTGTACAGTTTGCAGCCTATATGCAAATCATATCTACTACTTTTAGCTTTTATTCAGATTCTTATGGTAAAACAAAAACACAAACAGTTGGAAACACCCTTAAATACAAAGAATACAGTAATCCACGTTAATGATTCAAAGAAAAAATATCGTCCATTAATTACAAAAAACATGTTCTGTTACAGAAACAATAGGACCGAAAACCAATATAAACTGGTGTAGTTTCTGAACAATCGAAAAAATAAAATCAAGGGAGGATAATTTAGAAGAGACCTTTGCAAACACAGTGAATATAATCTATACAAGAAAAGAGACAAAAAAAAGTTAATTGACTCGGTTACATCAGTCTAATACAAACAAAGGATTCACGGGTCCATGCTCCATATCCCCCTCCCCCTTCTTCCACATAATTTAACTGAGACGCAATGGGAAGGGGAAAACCAATCTAACAATGGAAAAAATTGCCAGAAGCAACCTATTTTATAGTCGAACAATGTTTTATAGGAGTGGTTACTTCTCGTAATATGTCAGAAGCTGCTTCACATGATTTTGCCATGCAGCAACATTTTCTCCATCTATGGCAACCCAATCCACCACAGTCGATGCTGGTTGCTCCCACCATTCATCGAGCTATAAGAAAAATGACAACCAAAAAAAGAATCATAAAGTTGCAGAATAACCAAGAAAAAAAACTTTCCAAGAGATTAGAGATGATGATAGCCATCTACTACATTTATGCAACCCTTCTTCCTGGTAGTAATGTATGAATTCAGAGAGAAATGTCTAAATGATGTGTTTGTAGTACTTGCAGTAATATATTAAGAAGTTCAAGCTTATAACATGCTGAAGTTGTTTTGTAACTTTGACAAACTTCAGTGCAGAGTACTCACCAAGCCTCTGACATATTTGCAGTCTTCAAGACATTTTTTAGCATTAAGAACTGCATTGCTTAATTCAGGTAACCACTTCTCTGTAACAGTTTTCTCTTGTTCTGCTGCCACATTCAGACAGTAATTCGTTGTCCTGTGCATCAGACGTGAAGAAATCAATAAAGCAATCTTAGTCCCAAAATAAAATCACAAATAGGAGCAGTAAAATTCCCCATGCACATGACTCACTTTTTCCCATTGTATATAAGAAAAGGGCAATTTGCTGGACGGGAAAACCTTTTGAAAACAATAACGTATTTACTTTGGACACCTAAGCTATTGACTCATAGATGGCACATAACTCAAATATATATCAGCAAGAAGATACAGGCTTCCAAAACATCTCAAATCTCAAAGGTTCTCATGAAGCATAACCTCCCCCACCCCTTCTCTTCCCGAAGAGAAGGAAAACAAAAAGAGTTAAATGTACCTATCATATTCTTGCAATGCACGATGGGCATGATTTAACAAAGCATGACCACTTTCAACAAGATCCCTGCGTATATGAACCAAATTAATTGCCTTTTCCAAGTCTTCCAATACACAAGCCTCAGAACCACGAAGCTTTAAACAAAACTCCATGGACTCTAGCACTGACGCTAAACCAGCATCCAAACCATCAAAACCTATAAATTAGCGAAAAACAATTCAGGTCACAAATAGAGGTCAAGTGCATATATCAGTGGAAGGTAACCTTGCATGGAGAAAAGAAACAGAATAAACCCAGAACCAATCATCCAAAAAAATCACATGCTCATGGAGCAACAAGAATAACAGCCAGTGACAAAACCTACTTTGATATACAAAAGTCGAACAATAATATCATATTTAATTCATGACACCTGAATTAAATGTCCTTGCCCATTTCAGTATTAAACAAGCAATTAATTGAGCATTTCAGGTTTATGGATTAGTTGTTTTGCTTTTGTTTAAGGAATTGAAGAGTACTTTGTTCTACAACTTTTAAAAGTACAAGTGTATCCTTGGGAAAGCTTGTCAAGAAGTTTGAGATCTTTGGTAAAACCTGTCAACTTTTATAAGATCTATTTTGTTGAGAAATTTACAGGAAAATGTGAGGTAATTTCATGTGAAAATTCTATAAAAGAAAACATGGAGAAATGATAAGAAGACCTCACCAGCGGGATACTGTAAGGCAGCAGAAATGCGACATATAGAAGGAACTGCAGTAGGATCTCTAGCTCCAGCTCTAGCTGTTAGCACTGCTGCATTCCTCTCGGCAGTAGCAAATGCTTCAGGTCCTGTAGAGCTATTTGCGCCCATCGACTCCAAGAGTGCCTGACCAGTATGAAGAAGATGCATAAGAAAACAGGAGTAACAAGTGACTGGTTTGAAAAAATCTACTGGTTTATCCCTATTCTTGGGTTTAACAGTATATAATATCAAAGCCAATAAGAGCTAACTTATACATATTAACTTGATAGCAGAAAGAACTGTATCATGGAAAGAGGACATGCACTAAAAGAAATATTAGTAAAATTACAAAATCTTCCATATCAAAGCAAAAGAGTATCAATAGAAGTAATATAATCGGTTTTGGCACATTTTGGTCCTACTGGATCAATCAGCGCATACCGCTTGACAGATCTCCACTTTTACCCAGAAAGCATCTAAGTCAAGGCGTGCTAATGTTTCTAACATCAAGACCCAGAAATTAGGTCATAAAATGTCTACATTGAAAGTACCTATGAGCAATACATACCAGCTTACGAACATTATGCTCAAACATGTACAGTTTAAAAAATGTATACAATTACATAGGTATGGGAAAAAAAATGATAAAGTTGATTTCTTGAACATCATCTATCTCAATAAAATGGCCACAAATTAACCTTGCTTCTTTAGGCCCAATCACATTGGAATCCTGACATCTCTATCAAAGGTTTAAATTGTCTTCATTGATAGAATATACTCGCAGCAGATTTGACTGCATTTATAACATCAGTGAAAAGCCACAAACTAACATTTCTAGACTAATTTAATCTCAAAATGATAATGACTGATTTTGAGAATACATCTATATCTCTAGTCCCAGGCATAAAATTTGATATGTAACAAATCAAAAGCTCCTACCATAGAAAATGCAAGGTCTGAACTTTATTCATTGATTTATCAGGAAGTAGACTAAGTCCATCTGGCATGATTGAAATTGCATCCGATTCCAACTAAACTCTGTCTCTAGCTATACAAATTGCAAGTTCACAAAAGATCATAATTCATAATATGATGTCGAATAGGTTTTCAGCTGCGATTTCAGCATTTCATTTGATGGAATCGACAAATTTGTCTAACCCTAATTGTCTACCAGGTTCGTAATTGTGTACCGGATCCTATGACTGATCAAACTTGTGTATAAAGACAAAACAACATAATGTGAAAGTCAAGAACATTGTGTTCAGTTATAAAGGACTACCCAAGCACCGAGAAAGTCAGACCAAACCTAGAAAACGAAGAAAAAAAAATGTTTCTGTTGACTACATTTGGCTTAATAGAAGATTGTAAAGTAATCAAAATTATGTGGTAAGTTTCACTCTAAAAGTAAAAGGTTAATTTTAAATGCCGGGAAACTCCACAAAGATCAGTAAACCAATATATGAGGAAATTATGTTTCTGTTGTACTGCCCACAAACCTGAGGAGTTGATGGAAGCATGTATAGGCTATTATCAGGAGTTCGAAAGAAGGCTGAAACTTCATTATCAATGAGATCTTTTGCATTATTTGATAAGTCCAGGACCACGTTACATGCTGGAATTATGGTGCTTGATGCATACTCTCTCGCAACTAATGGTTGCTGACTCCAGAAAGAAGCAGCATCCTACGATATCAAGAAAGAATTCAGCAATAAAATAGGCTGCCACACATTGCAAGAAGATATATATATGTGGAAGAGTTTGATTATCTCTTAACCTTACAAGTAAACTAGTTAAACAATTCTAACCGACAATATTCTGCTTTTTGTTTGTGATCCAATTTTTTTTTTGTTATTAACATCATTCTCATATCTTTTTCTCATATTTTTTCTTCCAGGCAATGTATCAGAGAGAGAGAGAGAGAGAGAACCGACCATGTTTGCTCTTAGTAATGCATTGTAGATTGTTTCCAACTCAGATCTACGACCATCAAACTCTTCGATCTTCTTCCATTTCTTTCTTAAAGAATTCTCTGCTTCCTTTCTTTCAGCACACAATTTATTCAAGCGATGTACTTCCGACATCAATGTATTCAAGCTAGCCCGTAACCCGGCAGCTTCTCTTTCTTTGGCCCACACCTCTAACTACAAAGAATAGAGAAAAGCATGTTAAGACAGCCACTTAAGCCCAAAGCAGTGGCAAGTTCATGGAGAAAACCAGAATAACTGAGAAGATGGGAACATACACGTGCGTAGAACAAATTTGCTCATGTATGATGCACAGGTACTGACAGAGGGTTGACACGATAAGATGTACACATTATATAAAATTTACAAAAGTTTAGCATACGATAAGTGTATGAGGCTTTTATATATATAAATATACTTCAAAATTTTCTTTTATAAATAAATTGGACAATGAAAATCCAAGTCGTGCATATGATAAAATTTTCTACATGACAGTTTTACTAAAGAGTATTCAACTCATTTAATTGATATTGACCTAAAAAAATCATTTTATTTTTAAAGACCACAACTCATAACTTTCTTTGGAATGTGGCGATTATAGATAGTTAGGAAGATAGATAACTGAAAGGGATATCCAAACATTCAAAATTACGCTTTTAAATTATAATCTTTAATTCCAATTTGGCCTCCCTATTGATATAAAAAATGAATCGAATAATTCTGTCAGCTTGGAAGTTTTTGATACTTCATAGTCGTAAACTCCCTCAATTAGGGTCACATCCATATCAACAGAGTGCCCGAGATTGTGCAATGTGCATGACTATTTTTAATTTTGAAGGAGTACATACCACTCAACATACTAAGATAATGATAATCGGCAGCATAATAGGTCCATAATCTCACCAGTCCCTTACCATATAACTTCACTTACCCCTTCCTCCCTTTCAAAAACAAGAAAGAAAATATTACATGCATGACGGATCAAAACTAATAAAAGCTGCTATTGATCGCAAATATTTGCGAGCACCATTATGAGAAACTTAAATGTATAGTAGTGCTTACAAGAAATCATTGTTCACATCTGACACATGATTTTTTCTCTTTTTTGATTTTCTTTATCATCTTCATGTGAACTTTGAGCCTCAAAGTTATTTTAAGTAGTGTTGCTTGTAATTATACATTTTTCGTAAGAAAAAGATGGTGAGTGATGACATTCATATCCTCAAAACCACCCACAAGAAGAATGCTGTATTCGACTACTTTTCTCTTTCTATAAACATGTTATATTTCTGCTTTATAACCTTTTGCTCAGGCTGCCTTCAAATTTTACCAATGAGCACCCTCAGAATTTAGAAGTGCCTAAAGAAGTTCACTGATAGTTTCTCCTTTTTCTCTTAAAGCCTTTGAGTAGCACCTATGATAGCTTCTTAAGTTCTATAACATTCGAGCATGGCGCAATGTTAAATAGATGAAATTGCTAATTAGGAAAAGGGAAAGCCAACATTAATGAATGATTCGTATCATAAATAAATATGGTATGCTCTACACAAGGACAAAAGCAAAACACACATCATATGAAAAGCCAACCAAGAGTTTGGTTTGTCCTTATTAGGTTAGACTGATTTCAACTCACAGTAAAAATCTAAAGTAGAAAAGAAAATAATACCACAAGTTGCCTGAGGCTGCTCATATTTTGTGATGCTCCAGCATTGACACGTGAATCTGAGCAAACTGCATCACCACTTCCATTTAGACGTTTCAAAAGCGATTGACTACTTTTTCTAGCTTCTGCAGCCTTGTTGAGTGAATCTTCGGTGGCCAAAAATTGTTGCACATGCGCTTTCTACAAGAAATATAATATATTATACTACATACTTATATTAAAAAAGAAGACCTTTCTACAAGATATATATGTGATCAAATCAAACAATATTGAAGTACTGACTGTTGGAGAAATAAAAGCTTTTCAAGATTTTCAAATGCTTGTGGATGACAAGACCAGAAGAGTTATAAAAATGGGAGATAACACTGGATGGGGATAACATACACAGAATTGAAGTAAAAACAGGGTTCTGGTAAAGAATATATTACAAATACTTCCCAACGCTTTGGAAGAAACTAGAAAACAAACTAAAGTCCATGAAAGGACAAAAGACCAAAAAAAGCCATATGCAAGGTGAAAGATGAAGAATAACTTTTCAAGTTGGCCATTCAAGACGGAAGGAACACCTGTCTCTCCAGAAGTTGATTCTCGGTCCCTCTTGAAGGAACGTCACCCCCAAGCTTCCCATTTCCATAAAGATGATATTGTAATGGTGAACTTACATCAGGAGAAGAAGCTTCAATTATTGTGTTATTCTCGTACTTGTACCTTCATAAGAGAACAAAAATGAAACATTTATTTATAGCAAATATGAAACACAACAAAGTTAAGCTCCCTGAAAAGATATATTCTAGTTGTAGAAATATTCAGCTGCCAATTCTATGTGAAATAGTTTATAGTTCAACTATAAAGTTTAAGAAGCACTGATCACATAAATTAGTGAAATTCATAAATTAAAAAAAATGGCAAGTTTGATAGAACTAGCAATCCATCAAATTTGCAGATAAGAATGTCAGTTCAATATGTTGCTTTATCTTTGTAATCTTCGACACTGCTTTCTGTTAAAACATATATGCAACATTTTGGGCTGAAAATAAAACCAAGCTACTCAAGCTCTTTCGATAAGAGCTCGTTTGAGCTCGGTTCGTCACAACAATCAAACAAGCTTGAACATCATTTTCGTCCGATAACTTTTGAAGCTCGACTCAATAAGCTAAAAATTGATAATATACATGTAAAATATCAAGCTACTTGATACTTGGCTCGAGCTCGTTCGATAAAAGCTCTTCTGAGCTCGGCTTGGTTAACAATCAAACCAAGCTCAAACACAAAATTTTGTATTTCAGTTGGGATTGGGTTGGATATGGGGGAGAAGAGTTGTCTTGTTGTGGGCAGATATTTAAGACATTTTACAATTTCCGTTAAGTTTGACTCACGGCCAGCAGGTCAAGGGGGTTCCTTGCAATTTCCGAAACGTCGGAGGGGTTTCTTGTAATATCACTAAACCTCAGGGGGTCTGGTTGTAAATCGCCCTAAAAAGAAAGGCCGCTTTATGATAACAATTTGAAGAGATGACAGAATACCAATGACTGCCAGATCTAAGGTAGAAGCCTAGTCGATAACTGAGAAACATGTCGGGAAAATGCAATAAAATTGGAACATTCAGACAACATAAGCATGGGCCCTACGCTAGGATGACATGCACGAGTCAAGAAATGGTCCTAATTTAAAAATAAAAATAAAAATGTGAGCCATGCTGCTATTTGCAAGTGATAAATAGATGCAACAGTGTACTTAAACTGAAGAACCACCAATCAATATGCAATTAGCTTTTCAAAATATATCAACTTAATGTCGTATTTTCTTGTGATAAAAAAATGGGTGGAAATTATAGTAGCATAAACTCAAGTTGAATTATAGGTGAAAATACCTCAATGCTTCTGCATCACCTCTAACATCAATCTTTTCTATTTCTCTAGTTATCGAAGTTTTCAATCTTTGGGTGAATGAAGTGATTGCTTGCAGTAACTGCGGAGGACTACTTAGAGATTCTGATATCTTATCTTTAATATCAGGGGGAAAATCACCATCAGTATCTATCCCTAGTTTTGCAGCTTCCAATTGAGGATTCACGTGGATTCCACTTCCTTCATAAGCTGGAAAGGAGCTTTGAATTTTTTCAGAGATACGCTCTGCAATAGATACACACGTGCTATCGACAATTTGAATGATGGCATCCATAGATTTGCTGACTTTTTCATTATTTGAATCATCTGTAGAACTCTGTGCATCCGTGGCTTGTTTTACATAGTTTTGAAGAAGCTTGTGGTACTCAGCAAATATCTTTGCTGCTTCATCACACTGCTGATCATAAGCCTCCAACATCACCTGCTTGTGCCTGTAAATATATGATCAGTCTATAAGTTTACTCTGCTCAATAATGATTTAGAAATACTTGGTCAGTTCAATACAATTGCCACTTCTACATTGTTAACCATCTTCAAATTGAACAACAGCAAGAGAAAAATCTATTACAATTTCATTGACTAGGCAATCTAATACTCAGATAAAAACACTATGTATCAATTACTTTTCAGCTCGGATCAAGCTCCATACTTCCAGAGAGGCCAACCACTTGTCAAGATAATGTTACTACCAAAGACTTGTAATTTGAACAAGTAATGTTGATGATCTCACCTTCTACTATAGAAACACCAAACTGAAAACCTTAATTCTCTACAGTCTCTCTAGTTTAATCTTCTGATGACAGCTGACACTTCTACCTCACACTCAACTATTCATTAAATGCTTAAGTACAGATAAACCACATTCCCCATCAAAACCCCAAATGATGAAATACTATTCAAATTACATTATTCTTCGGCATATTCATATATTACATTACAAAAAAAAAGAGTATTCTTTTAAAAAGATTTACCAAATAACTAATTAACCTGTAATTTGAGCGCTCATCGAGCATACGTTTCCGCTCAGCCTCCTCCCTTGAGACCTCAATCATCCTAGCTTTCAACTCTTTGCGTTGCCGCCTCACAATCTGTCTCAACCTCTCGACTTCCTTCTCCGCCATCTCCCTCTCCTGCAATGCCATCTCCCTACTACTACTACTACTCCTCTCCTCTTTCCCCACACCTAATTTCTCCTTCCTCCTACCTTTACTACTATCATCGGCCCCGTGAACTAGAATATTCCTCCGTATATTCTCCACCGTCTTATCCGACTTCACCCTACTCAGTAAAAAACTCCAAACAGGGATCATGTTCCCGCGGCAAATCTTGCGGAGTGAATCGGCAGTGGGCATTGTAGACTTCGTCGAAGGTGCGTACGGCCCGAGAGGCCTGTAACCCATTTCCTTCTGAAGCCATTCCAAAATTGCATCGGGCTGGGCCGAAGAGCCCGATGAGCTTTGCATTTTGGATAGTGAAAATTCCTAGGGTTTTGAAACTTGATTCAAGTACCAGATCTTCATAAGGATTCAATTCGAAACCCTAGTTCGTGGAATGGAAAAGTTGAAATCGAACTTTTAAGTCACCGGAGGTGAGTATAAATGTACGAAAATGCCTAATCGGCGGATCTAATCGATTCCGGCGACCTGGATTTAAAGCTCAAAAGTTCGTGCGTACATTGGATAAAATTCAGAACGGTTTATGTATGAATGTGTATTAGAATACAACTTATGAAACAATAATTCACAGTACAACTGGAGATTTTGATGAGAGAGAATAGTGAAGAGTGAGAGTGTTTGAAATGAGGTCCCGCCGGGTTATTTGGCTGAATAGCCTTGCTCCAATTTTTTTTTTTTGCAAAACTAGCCTTTCCTTTTTTCTTTTTTTTTCCTTGGTTTTAATAACAATTAAACATAATTAAGTATAATTAATCAATTAATCTAATAATAATAATACAAAACAGCTATAAAATTCATTTTTACTCACAATTCAAATTTTAAAATTTTCCAAAATTTCTCTAACTACAAAAATTTATCCCAAAATTTCTCCAAAAAATGTATTTTCAAATGTCACCCGCCGCTTGGACCTCCAAGCGGCCAAGCGACATTTGTCAAATGTCGCTTGGCCGCTTCGTGGTGTTATCCATGAGGGCGGTCTTGGGCTATTGATCTGGACTCGACGAGGACGTCGAGTATTTGAGTTGGAGAGATTAAACCCCAATCCCACATTGATTGTGGTTGAATTGTTTGAATGGTTAATAAAGACTTGACCTACTTCTACTTGTCAACATGGGCTTAAGCATTTTGGGCTAGTGGACTAGAGCTCAACAATATTGACAAGGCCAGAAGTGGATCAAGGTCTTTACAAATTCAAGCGGCCGGTGATAAGTATCTTCAAATGTCACCCGGCCGCTTGAACCTCCAAGCGGCCATAAGGCTATTTTTGCAAATGACTCGGTCCCGCCCGATAAGTGTATTTTACCAACCATTTGGAGCGGGTCTTGCCCATTTTTATTAATCGGGTTTTCAGTTTTTGCAGTGGCGAAACGCGAACCCAATCGTTTATGGACCTGGTCCAGCTACTTTTACTACAATTTTAAAGTCCCAATATCCCAATCAAAATCAATACAAAGTTCATCTGAAAAAATTCATAGATAACAACACTCAGCCAAATCTAGCGAAAAAGAATCCACATATATGCTGCTTCATAATCTTTATCAATCATTGTAATTCGTACAAATGGGAATAATACTATTTCATGACTCGGTCATCATTCATCCGCGTTAAAAACAAACTTCACCACAACTTTCCGTGAACACTAAACAAGAATACATAAAATTAAAGTATAAAACAGTGATAAAATATTGGGTGAAGTGCAAATTGACGTTTTCTTTCCGATTAAGTTAAATTTTGCAGAATTTAACCAAAAAAAAAAAAAAAAAAAAAAAAGAAAATTGGCCTAAATGGCTGAGCAGTAAGATAAAATAATGTCGGTCGGCAACTTGGCATGACAAGTATGTTCCATATGAATTGATGTTATCTAGGTCTCATAGGGTCTATTTGAATGGGTTTTGGCTCGGTTTCGTGGGTCTCAGTTTAAAAAAATTGGTTTGGGTGGTTTCGATGAAACCTTTGAGACTTCATTTGGATGGGTTTTGGCTCTTGGGTTTTGTGGTTTGAATAAGTTGAAACCCCACTTGGATTGGGTTTGGATGTTGGGGTTTAGGGAAAAAGGTAGATGATATGTGTCAAATCAATGTCTTTTTTAGTGAGATTTGAAGGAAAAAGTAGGTAGTAGATGTCAAATCAATGTTTTATAGGTTTGAAGAGTTTGAGTGTGAGTTTCTGAATAAGTTTTTGATGGTTTTATGGGTTTGGCGAAAACTCATTTGAAAGGGTTTTGGCTCGGTCTCGCGAAACCCGTGAGACCGGGCCAAAACCCATCCAAACACACCCATACTGATCGATATTGACTCAGTTTCACCAAACTAGAAATGTTAACGGGATGAATTTTAACTTGAATTTGATTCAAATTCGAATTCGATTTGATTTATTAGGATATTAATTTGATTAAAAATTTAGATATGATTAGATTATAATTTGTTATCTGAAGTGGATGAATCTAAGTCAATCAATTCCATTAAAGATCTTTATTTTGACAAGAATAAAAAAAAAATTATATATACATAGAGATTGTTTGTTCAATGTTTGGAAAAAGTAAGTTGGGAGAATAAGAAGGTTAGTAAAATAATCTACATTTGCATAATGTTGTTTTTTTTGGATTTTGGCAGTTTTTTTTTTTTTTAAGAGTTGTTATAGGTATAAGATGTCTAATATTTTATGTCAAATCAATTTTTAAAAATCAAATCCAAGCGAAACCAAGCTAATATTGATTTATATGGGGCCTAACGAATAAGGATTATTAAGGAAAGTTTTGACTAAGCTCGTTCCGATTTGGTCTCAAAATTGGTTTGAGTGTCTTTGGCAGAATCCAAACCGAGTTTGGCCGACCCAAAGTAACTTTAAGGCAAGTGCAATACACTTGCTTTGAGATTGGATGTAACTCCTAGGAGAGTGACCAATCACAAGCAAGTGTTATACACTTGTTTGGTGACTGAATAAATTTGACCAAGTCAGACTTTGACAAGAATTTTCAACATTTAGGGGTTCATAAGGATCAACTTTGATTTGATTTCAACGAGTTTTGGTTTTAAAAATTGGGTTGAGTGGTTTCGAAGCAATATTTGAAATACAATTTTTAAATTGAATTTGAATATTAACGATTGAAAGGAAAAAGTATGTGGTAAATGTTAAATCAATATTTTATACAAAAATAAAGTATGTAATATACGTCAAATTGTAAAATTTAATTTAGAGATCGAGTTTGAGATTGGAAAATACAAGTGGTAGATTTCAACATGTTTCATTTGTTATTGGTTAACTTTCAATTGAGCCTCATAGCATCGTTCAAACGCAAGTTAAGTTGATTGTGATCTGAATTTACGGTTTGACTTAACCAGAACAAAAAAGACCCTTGATAAACGTATATTTTTATTTGAGTTCAACCAACTTAAATAGCAAAACAAACTCAATTACAACCCGAGCTCAACTAGATAAATATAACGAAATAATTATATCAAGCTTATATGCAATTCCATCAAAATTATTTTGAGATGATTTAATGATTAAATTAATTACAAGTACTATGTCCAGTTTAATAAGAAAATCAAATAAAATTGAATGATGTAACTCAATTCATTTATACCTACTATGGCTAAGCCTAGGTTTATACTCGTCAATTCATCATTACTAATTATTAATTTGGTGGTGAGAAATTATACGTTACTATTAGATATTAGACGATGGTGACAATTTGAATGAATAGACTACTCTTTTTTTTTTTTTTTTTTTTTTTCATTTTTGATAATTATAGACTATTCTGTTTCACCCACTACATGCCGGCATGGAAAAGAAAAAAGCGTGGAGCATTAACTCTGCGCTTTCAATTGCTTTTTTCCCTCAATAAAGAAAGGAAAATTGTCCAACAATTTCGTCCTTTTCTATCTTGGAAATATTTAAAAAAGAAAAATAATAGAAGCAGAAAGTAGAAACATCTGACTTCGGATTTCTCTGCTTCTGACTCTCGTGAATATAATTTGTAAGGGTTCTATCCTAATTGATGTGTGAATTGAAATGGGTTTTAGTCTAATTGTTTAAACGATTATGTTATTTTGCATTATTAGGTGATTATACCTTACTCGAATTTAAATAAAGTAGAAAGTCTAGAATTTTTCTTGAGTAGTTATTTGCTTTCCGGATTTCCTGTCATAATTTAGGCCATGTTTAATCGATGATTAAGTACTGTTGTTACTGCAGCTTGATAATGCAATAAAAGATTATATCTTTCTTACCATATACTAACCAAGTGATGATATATTGAATTGTTTCTTATTTTTTCTGCTTTTGTTCTTGAAGGTGAATTTAGGGTCTTCCTCATCTATAAAAGAAGGCATTTGGGTTTTGATTCTCTATTGGAGAGAGGGTACTGGTTCGCGAAGCTAAGTCAACTTCCGCGAGCTTGGGGTCCTCTCTTTGTATTTGAATTAATTTATCTATAAGCTATGGTGTTTGATTGTTTAATGTTTTTGTGATTGCATTGGGGTTTTGTAAAAGGGAGGAAAAGGGATTGATACTGATATCATGGGTGCTGCTTGTTGCTGTTTGAGGGATGATTGTGAAGAGTTTGTTAATCCAAACAGCTCGATTTATAGGAACTGTATATGTCTTCGTTGCTTCCTTCAGAACTTCTTACATATGGTATGCTCTGGGTTTCTTGCTTTTAAAACTATTTTCTTCGCGTGGATGTTTCAAAAGTCAGTTCAGTTATTCAAATTTTCTTGAGCACTAAATCTTTCCAAATGCCATATGCAGTGATTTGTGCAGTATTAGGTAATTTACGGTGACACATCTTTTTGTAGGATTCATAATATTATGATATCGTTAAGCTTTAGTTCGTTACATGTGGAGACATATGTATAAGCTTAAGTTCTCCTTAGGATCCCTGCCTCAGCCTATACAATGCATTACTCATTACCACAACTAGAAATTTTATGTGGGGAGACATATCCGATCCAAGATGTATATAATATAATGGCGTCGTAAATGGTGTTCTGTTAACTTGGGAACTTGAATCTTTTTTGTGCTTGATGAAACTCTCCAAATTTCATTTACTCAAGTTTACTTTTGTTTAATTGCATTCTCGTGTGTGATACATACTTCTATACTGTGAATGCGATTATGGAGTTCCGTTTTTTGCATTTTCATTTTGCAGTATACATCAATATTTCATAGAGAAGAAGAGCATGCATTATCTACATCCACTCAAGGGACACCATCTTTAAGTTCTTCAGCATCACTCGATAACTCTCTAGCTGATATGTACCGTTCTCCCCCAAGACCTCTGCCTTATGATGCAGACCCGAGATATTTCCGACTGCAGCGTGATGGGCTTGTCTCAAGAAGGGAGAAGGGCTCAAGTCATTCTCATGAGGAAACTGAACCACTAAGAACTAGTGAAGTTGATGAAGAATCTGAACCTTTGAGCAACAAAAGCAAGTGGAATGAGTTTACGTATGAAGAAGGATCAAAAGAATTTAATTCGAAAGCATCACTAAAGCTCTCAACAGCCAAAGGAGCGACTGGTTTTGCTCATATTTATACTTCTAACGAAGATGAAGATGTTTGTCCTACATGTCTTGAAGGTAGGAAATTACTATATTGATTTTGTTTCATTTTAATATTTTAGCAATTCATAACATTTTCTTGTTAAATATTAAATTTTAGTTGATATCGGGCCAAACGTGCAAAACACGATTGACAAACAAAAACAATATTTTCTTGGATATAAAATTTGAACAATATGGATTCTTCTGAAGTTCACAGAATAATTCCTTTTTTCTAGAATTGAGTTTATAATTGTGATGCTACAATTTGATTTCGTATAATGTAATTGTAGGTTTTAGTATTTCTTTACGTTTGACATCCTTTTGCTGCAGAATACACTACAGAAAACCCGAAGATAGTTACAAAATGTTCTCACCATTTCCATCTTGGTTGTATATATGAATGGATGGAAAGAAGTGATAACTGCCCAGTTTGTGGCAAGGTACGTAATGCCTTATCCTTCCTATTATAAATCTCTGTCTAGTAATTTGAACCATATTCTTTAATAAATTTATCGATGCATCATGCTTGGTTTATGACACATTTCTTAGTAATATTCCAGTTTATATTACTTACTTTCTGAAAATACACCTTCGATGTCGTGCTCAACGATTGATAGAAATATGAACTTAAAATGAAAGTGGAACCATGAGGAGAGCCCACGTAAATATTCAATCCCAATTTCATCAAAACATGGTGTATGAAAACTATTCCATAATTTACATTTCACAAGCTGTATCAATTCATGGATCTAATATTGCTTGCTTGCTTCTGTAGGTGATGGCGTTCGATGAAACGACTTGATTATTACTAAAATTCCGGGGTCGTGGATGAAACTTATCACCAATATGAAGATAATCATAAAATTGTAAAGTCATTGTAAATACTGCTTGTTGAAAAATTGTTGTGTATATGTGCTGATATATATATTCAGCATAAATTTGAAAAGTCATTATAATTTTCTTACATATGTTTTTCATTACTGCTGTCTGTACTTTGTCACAAGTTTTTAGCTGCTGTTTTGATGTGAAGAAGAACCAGTGTTAATTAAATTAAAAGGCTGGGAAAGAGCTCCCTTTGTCTATATGTATGTTGCCATAAAGTGCTCTAGATATATAAATAGCTTCAATCAATCACATTTTGCAAATATTTTTGTTTTTTGTCAAATAAAATTTTGCATGTTATTCATGTCAGCATGTGGTACATGTTTTTGAATTAAATATTTTTTAATATTATTTCAATATTGTAACATAAAGATCATGATTTTAATTAAACAAGACTCGTGCTACTAATATTTCTACCATGTTTTGCTGGTAGAAATGTTCATATTAGGGGTTTAACATTTTATTACAACAGATTTGATCAAAACCTATTCATACCATTATTATATACTTCCTTTGTCCCATTATTTTTTCTCATATTTTATTTTTGGGATGTCAAAACAAAACTCCACTAACTGATAATTTGGAACATTATTTACCCTGCCAAGTAGTTCCGGTCCTTTATCTTTTAGTGTTTGCCTCACTTGACTGCAATTTCAATCTATTGATTTCGTAACTCCATGCCAGAATGTTAATTGACATTTGAAGGCTAAACCCCTATTTCACATGACAAATTCAACAAGAATTAATATTTGAAGTCCAAAGGAAATTGATCGAAATTGCACTGAAATATTCTTGAATTTGCAAAGATTGAAAAGTCAAATTCCTAAAACTACAAACACTTAAAAGTATAATGACCGAAATTGTTTGTCCCAAAAAAAAATGTACAAGACTCGTCACATAATGAAAGTTAAAGGAGTAAAATATATTTTTTCTATCCTTTGTATTTGCATGGGGCGAAAATTAAAAAAACATAAGGTGCTACCTAGACGGTAATAAGAATAAGGTCAATTAAGGGCCTGTTTGTTTGGCGTTTTCCAAAAAAATTTCGTGTTTGGAAAATGTCAAACAAATATGTTTTCTATTTTCTTAAATAAATTTTTCGTCTCTCAATTTTCTCAAACTACTTTATCAAAACTCAAACAAACAATAATTTTCTTATCTCTAAACAAAAACTATATAAACTCTACACCGATTTGACATAAAGTAACCTATCTCTTACACAATTTATCTCACAACAAACATGATTTGATATAAAGTCTTACACATCTTACACCTACAACATAATTCTTCGAAAAAACAAAACATACATCTACTTTATTTCTCAAACCACTCTCTCAAAACTCAAACAAACAACATTACGCAAATCGAGATTATTTTACAAACCTCCACTACTCTCTCAAACTACTTTTCCAAACACCAAACAAACAGGCCCTTAGGTTTTCTTAGGTTTTCTGATCATCCAACACAATAATAGAACAAATTGACAAGCAAATGTCAATTAATAATTATTAACAACACGCTTTTGACGAGAGTCCAACTACCCGTGCTTATTAGGCCATCTCCAGCCGTGGGCTGGGGGCCGCGTGAGTGCCGATCCGGGGCGGAGAAATGATCTCCAGTGGTGGGGCGTGGCGGAGCGCGGGGCAGCACGAGCTGGGCGGCGGGCGCGGGCGGGAACGGCTTGGGGCTCTGGTGCCGCGTGAGATTTGCAGAAGAAAGAGGGGAGAGTGCATAGCACTCTCCACCTGGTTCCTTTCTTTGTTTTTTTTAATCTGTTTACCTGAAGCATTTAATTTGTTGATTTAAATGGGTTAATCCTATTCCTCCGTTTATATAAAATTTGGCTGCTGGTTTTTTTTTTTTTTTTTGGTTTTTAATTGAGAAATGTAAATGATTTGTTAGTATATTAAATGAAAATATAATTACACACTTACACAAACAATTAAAACTGTTACTTAAAGTAAAAAATACTTGAAAATATAATTACACACTTAAACAAATGATTTAATAAGAATTAAATTTCCTCCTAAATTAAAATTAGAATTACTTGAAATTATAATTAAACACCAACAATTAATTTAAATTGATACCCTAAGCATAGAAATATTTAAAAACATACTTAATTAAAAAAATATATAAATTATACAATTTACATATATTGTTAACCATATTTTGCGTAGACATTGGCGATTAAGTCTTGTTGGAGTCTACGGTTGGTTTCTTTGGATCGTATAGCATCATGACGAATAATATAGTTATCCAAAGTTATAATTCATGTTTTGAATTAATTATAATTATAATTTATATTTTAATGTTTAAATATTTTTAAATTAATTATATTATTAAAATAATAATTATTATTATTCTATAATAATTATTGTTATTCTATCATTATTATTATTATTATTATTAATATCAATATTAAAACTATTATAAAAAGGGTGAGAGTGGGAAAGAAATTTTTTTGAAAGAAATTGAGTGTTGGAGACCACCACTGGAGATGATCACCTAAAATCTGGGCTGGCTCGGGAGCTGGCCCGGGGGCTAGCCTGGGAATGGCCCCGGGAAACCATTGGAGATGGCCTTAGGGGCTGGCCATGAACATTTTCTCCCTAATAATATGATTTTAATGTACCATAAATTTCTTACTGTTCTTCAAAATTAATAGCCCATTTATGTAGTTCAGGCAGAGTGCTTGGCTTGAGAATTTTTAGCCCCCACCTTCCATAATATAAGTCAACCAATCCAATTGTAATTAATGACATTAAAGATTTTCTTATCGCGTAGTGCTTGATCTTGAATTATCTTCAGAATTTTCAACAATTTTTCTTCAGAATATCCGTAGAATGCGTTGAATATAGAAAGGTGTGATTGGATGGTAAGAAGAGTATCCCAGTTAATTGCAATTTACACATGCAATATGAAATAATTAAATCTTCTTAAATGAAGATCTGTTTAATATATATTAGTGTGAATTTTCTTCTAATTTGATACAAATATTTGATTGATTTTCTTTATAATTTGATTGTAATAGAATAAATTACTGATTTTATGATATTGATGTAATGAGGTAATTTGTGTCGGTGAAAAACAATATAGACATATTTATTTAGCTTCTTAGAGAGAATTGAAAAGTCAAGTGGACAAATTATTATTTTTTTCTAGAAAGAATACAAAATATTCTCTCCGTTTTGAAAAATAATATTCTCATAAAAACTTAGGAGTATTTCTTATTTTTAATAGATAAAACATATACTATAATTTGACATAAAATAACATATATATCACATTACTTCCCATACATAACAACTTTGATTTGATTTAAAGTAACCTATTTCTTTATCGTACTTCTCTTTTTTCTATATCTCTATTATTATAAATGTACGAGTAGGTAGTATGTTTCTTAATATTTTTTGGCGGACTAAAATACAATTGGACAAACATGTAAAATTACTTGATGATAATAATTAGGCATGTAATTTTATTATATTTATCTCATACATTAACTCATAAAAAATTTAAATTATCTCTTACATCAACTTTTATAATTTTAATATTCTTCTCCTATAATACATAAAGATGAACCTTCATAAATAAAAATAAATAAACTATTATTTTAAATAGCTCCTAAAAATCTAAAATATATATGCAAAATTATTATAATTTAACATCAATATATTTTTAAGTAAAAAAAATATTATTTGTATCATTTAAAGATTTAGTGCAATATAAGTCATAAACACTCATCGTAAACAAAAAATTAAAATTAAATTCTCTTAAATATTAGTATACCACACAAAAAAGAAGTTAAAATAGAATCACATCTTACTTATGAAAGACCAAAAAATGCTCATGACATAGCTCTGTACATAACTTTTATTCGGCTAGAGAAGCAAACTACGAAGAATATCCAAAAATATCAAGACATGCATAACATTGAATTTTCATGAAATTCTTTTTGTGGAACACGGGTGAAATCAATGAAAAAATGGACGAACTTGATACATATTGGTGAAGACGATAAAATTCGGGTGAAATTGGTGAATACTAGTAAACTTGTTGAAAAGATGGATAGAACCAATGAAAAAAATGCTCGTGAAATTGATAAATACATGTGAATCGATGAAAATTCGGGTGAATGAAAATTGTATGAAACCAATGAACGGTGAAATATATAAGTGAAAATGGGTGAAATCCAAAAAAATTTATAAAAATCGATGAAAGAAAAGATAAATTCAATGAAAACATATGAAATCAATGAAAAATCTAATGAAATTGTTGAAAACATGTGATATAAGTGTAAAGTGTGTGAAATGAGTGAAATGAGTGAAAACGAATTAAAATGATATGAACGAGTGAAATTAATAAAAGAAGAGTTTAACCGAAAAAAAAAAACAGGTGAAATTAGTATAAAAATAGTTTAAACTGAAAAACATAAAAGAAATTGGGAAAAGGGAAAACATGATGAGAATAATTTTAACCGATGAAACAAGGGTAAAAAGGTAAAAATAGCAACAATAATATATATTAAACCGGTAAAAAATGAATGAAACCGACAAAAAGACGGGTTAAACTGGTGAAAATGGATCAAAGTAATGAATTAAAAAATCGGCATAGGTAGGTAAAAAAATTCATTTCAAATGACAATGTAAGAAAGAACTTAAAATCTACTTAAAAATGGACTCGAATCCATTTGATCAAAAACTAGAATTTTATTATTTCAAATCCATCAAGTTCCATCTGTAAGTGATTTGTTTAGTGGAAGAGACTAGTCACTATAAGCGAAGCTATATTTGAATCCTTGTCGGGAGAAGTTCCCAGTTAATGTGTCCAACGCGCCTCAATTAAGAAAGAATAGAAGAAAGGCTCGATTTGATCCTGAGCGCTAAGAAAGGAAGTGTAGCCGAATGTAATGCAATTGTGGAATTCCATTCAAATAGAAAGCTTTTTGGCCAGTTCAATGTTATTCAATTTAATTAATATTAATATTATTAAAATCTTAAAATTAAGAATACTACTACTAATAATAAACATCGATTAACTTGACGGAGTACAACATTAAAAACTTACACTGGGTTTGATCAAACTCAATATAACTACACGACAAGTGTAATACATTTGCTTTAGGATTAAATATAATTTTCGGGAAAATAACCAATCACATGCTTGTACAAGAATTTTCCTTAAAATAATATTAGAATGTTGCTTTTGTTTGTTTTGCGATAATAAAATACGTAAGGTTTATAATTACAGTTAATTATAAATTACTATTATGTGAGAATAATATACTATTGTTTAAATTATTTTGAATTATAGTACTTAGTCATATAAAATATTTGCGAAAATATTTTATACACGAATTTTAAACGTTCAACATAATGTTTTGGTGAAACATGCTCTCAACACATGACATATGAAAATCCAATCTTATGAATTGTGATATGTAGGCATAACAAACGAATAATGACAGTTCAGATCTTTGTTAACTGGACTAATTATAATGATAATTCAGGTCTTGTTATCTGAGCGAAGTGTCTGAGTGAAAAATAATCCCATCAGAGGAACAAAGAAGAACCCATCACAAAAGAAGGTGGCTCACATTAACATGGGGCTCTGATACCATCTTGAGTTTCTTCACATGGTTTGGGTTAATCCACTTAAAAGCCTTGAGCCTAACTCAACCTAAAAATTATTAACTTAAGAGATGAAAATTGTCCAAGACCGTCTAAGGAGGACTTATTCTTGTTATCTAATCCATGTGGGACATTTTTAGTCTTAATAATAAGTGACATGCTTTAATTAATTAATTAATTAATTAAACGGGTTACACTACAAATCTAAATTTTATTTATGAAAAAAAAAAGACCGCACTTGACTGTATTTGAAGAAGAAAGAGGAGAAATTGAGAATATGGTACCCATAAAATTTGTTATCAATTTTTCAGTCTTTTTTTAAGTTATTATGGTGATATGTCAATTTATTCATATATTGTTTTTTAAGGAAAATTGGGGTGGTTAATAATGTGAATGGATGGATTTACCTTTACTCAGGCGACTTAAATGGGCTGAAAATGATTGAGGGTGCAATCTGAAATGAAATAGTGGTTTGTAGGGTACAAAATCGGATAATTTTTTTCGTAGAGTGTAAAATGGAAAATGCTCCTATTTGTGGAGTACAAAGTGAAATTAAGCCATTTTTGTTAAAACGATTCACTATCTTCTTTTTATTCTTATATTTATAGACAACAATATCATATATAGAATGATAAAATGTCTATTTTAGCATTTCACATGCCTATCATATAATCACATGGTGGTAAATGTCCATAATTACATTTCATAGAGGTAAAAAAAAAATGTAAAGTGAATGAAACATGATATAAAGAAATAGTTAATTGAACATTTCTAATATCAAAATTAAATATCAATCATAATTTTGAACGAGTGTGCAGTACTCCAACTCAGTGAAGGAGATAAACGCTAGTTATTTGCTTTCGGAGGGAGATAATTAATATGTTTATTTTAGTAAGCTAAAAATTTATTTTCCTTGTAAAACATATAAAAAAAATTATGCAACAAATCTTTTTGGAATATGATAAGAGTCATAAGACAGATCTGGATCTGATAATAATAAATGGACGAAGATATTGGGGTCTATTTAGATGAGTTTTAGCTCGATTTCGTGGGTATCGATTTAAAAAAACTGTTTGGGTGGTTTCAATGAATGATGAAACTTTTGAGACCTCATTTGGATGAATTTTGGCCGTTGAGTTTTGTGGTTTAAATGAGTTGATACCCCACTTGAATTGAGTTTGAGGTGGTGTTTGCAAAAAAATTGTGATTATGATTAATTATTAGAATCTAAAAAAAAAGCTAAAAGTTGTAGAAAAGTAAAAGTAGGTAGGACTGTCAATCGGGCCTTGTGAGTCGAGCTTTAAATAGCTCAAACTCAAATACCGTCGGGCTTCATAGTTAAAGGCTGAAGCTCGGCTCATAAATTTTTTAATTGTTTCGGCTCAAACTTAGCTCATGTAACGTTTCGGGCTTCGGATTTATATCGGGTTTATTAATACTAGCAAATGTTACTCCATAAATAAAATAATTACGCACTAATATGAATAAACCACTCTTACTTAATACACAAGAGACAATAATACGTAAATTCCACACTTGTTCATAATATTAAACGTTAAATAACATTTAAAATTAAAAATCAAGTCACAGATGTTATAATATACTCATCAAAATCTATTTTTTCGACAAGTACCCATGTTACATAAAAAGTATTCTCTTTTAATTGCCTCAAGAATTTAGTATAGTACCTCAGTCTCAGGTGATGCCATATCTTGAAAATAATATGCCTTTGGTGAATGAACAATGTAATTAGACTTCTGAGAAGATCCAAGATAATGAAAAGTTTTCTGATGAGTGATTAAATTGTATAACCGTATTAGATAAAAACTTTTCATCTTTCTAGAAATAGAATTATTGATATACGTTTTTTTTTCCTCCAGGTAAGTAGAGTTTTAGTGTTCCAAGACTTCCAAATTCCCAATCTTGATCACTTTCTTTTATCTTTTTCCTTTTTTTTGCCTTTATGTTTTCCATTTGGCTTGTACAATTGTATGTGATTGATTTTGATATTTGGTACATAATAATTTTGATATAAATAAATAACATTAGTATTTGGTCGGGCTTTATTCGGGCTGAGCCTTATTAGGCCCAATCTCGGCTCATAAATTGATCGGGTTTAATATAATGGCTCAAAATCGACCCGGCTCACAATTATTTGGGTTCGGGTCATATTTAATCGGGCCGAGCCATCGGGCTTCGGATAGGCCCGGCTCAATTGACCCCTAAAAGTAGGTGGTGTTTGCAAATTATGCCAAGAAGTCCAAAAAAAGCACTTTTGAATGTTTGCAAAAAAGTCATTTTTTCCACTTTTTTCTCCCAAAATGTCAAAGTAAAAGCTAAAAGCACATCCTCACCAACTTCAGCTTAATTTCGACTTTTTGATTTATTTGAAGAGAAGTAGAAGTAGAATTTCAATTTGCAAACACTACTTAAGTGCTTATTTTATCCTAAAAGCTGAAAACTACTTATTTTAAGTTTTTGCAAACACCACCTGAGTGTTGGGGTTTAGGGAAAAACGTAGATGGTAGGTTCAGTGTTTTTAAAACCGGATCGGACTGGCCGGTTGACCCGGTTTAACCACTAACCGGTCCTCAATTCGGTTCGATTTACCCCCTAAAATCAGTCCCCTAATTAACCAGTTCGAACCGGTAAAATCGGCTCCAAAATCGATAAAACTAGTGAACCGGTAAAACCAGCGAACCAGTGGTTCAGTTTATTTTATTTTTTATTTAAATTTAGAGATTTTTTGTTATTATTATTTGTTTGAACTCTTGTTAAACATTTAATAGGATTACATTTGTATACTTTAATTGTTTATTTTAGTGTTTTAACAATCAATGAGGAACAATCAATGCAATATTATATTTTTTTTACATAAAAAAGTACATAACCATTTTCTCATAATTATGAATAATATTATTTTGTGTATAAAATTATGCAAATCAATTACCATGTACACATCAAAACAATAGAACTCCAATGAACAAGTCAAAACTTTGAAAATGAGATGAACTTTTAATTTTGTTATCTTGTTTTGAATGCATGTATCTTTAAGGGATACTTGAGATTTATATTTCTGACATTGATCTTAATTTTTAAGACATTTTGATTATCTGCATGAAATAATAAAATTTATATTGACAAAGAATGATAATATTTTTGAATTATAATTGTATTTTAGATAATCTATATATATATATATATATATATATATATATATATATATATAACATAATAATAAAGTCACATCAGTTATACTGATCGAACCAGAACCAGTAGGACTTTCGGTTCAATGACCGGTCCAGTCTTAAAAACACTAGGTAGGTTTAAAACAACGTTTTTTTAGTGAGATTTAGGGAGAAAAGTAGGTGGTAGGTATCAAATCAATGTTTTATAGTTTTGAAGAGTTTGAGTGTAAACTTCTAAATAAAATTTTGATGATTATAAAAATTTGGCGAAAATTCATTTAAAAGAATTTTGGCTCGATCTCACGAAACCCGCGAGACCGAGCCGAAACTCATCCACGTACACCCTAAGTACCTTCGTCTGAAATTATCAAAAAAAAAAAGTACCTTCGTCTGACCAAACATAATGTAGACTTGCCAAAAAAAGTTTCTTTCTTATTTGAATAATTTAAGCTTACCCGTCATTCTTCCTTTCCGGCGTTCTAGAATTACATTGTTAGGATCTAATGGGATTGTCGTTACAAAAGTCAAACGTCAATGAGTTTCACGAATAATTTAAATTTAAATGTGATTTGATTGAACCAATATAATCATAATGTAAGTATAGTACATATTTTTTTAATTGGTTGTATATTATATATAATCTCAAAATAAATAAATTTTACTTGCAAGTTGAATGCTTTCGGCTCAATGAGATTCGATTTGGGCAATACATAAGTTTTGGCTCATGATTTTGACCTCTGAATTTTGAAATGTTAGATGGTTGAAACATTAGAAGAAAAGAAAGGCTTGGAATAATCATTTAACAGTTTGAGTTTGGTTTTGACGTTGACGATAGATTACAAAAGTTATTGGAAAAATCGAAAGAAAATACTATTATTACCTCATTGAATATCTTCGCCCATATTTGACTCAATGACGTCTGCAATTGTATCCAATTAAAAATAAAAAAATGGAAAAATTGCACTTTTAATTTTACATGATTGGACCTTCATTTTTAATTAAAAAAGTGAAATTCTCTCCTCTATATATATATAGGTAGACAAGGAAGGGTACTCAAACTCAACCACTCACCTTCATATTATCTTCAAATTAAATAATTCAACCTTTATATTATATCAACAATGGAAAATTCCGGCCATATTGTAAAGCTATATGGGGCCTGGGGAAGCCCATTTGTGCATAGAGTTATATGGGCTTTGAAGCTAAAGGGTGTGGAATATGAATACATTGAAGAAGACCTCTCCAATAAAAGTTCATCACTTTTAGAGTACAACCCGGTTCATAAGGAGGTTCCGGTTCTGGTTCATAACGGCAAACCGGTGGTTGACTCGATGGTGATTCTAGAATACATTGAAGAAACATGGCCTCATCTCTACCCTTTGTTGCCTGCTGATTCTTATGACAGGGCTCTGGCTCGATTTTGGATTGATTTTGGACAGCAGAAGGTAAATACTAAATTGATTGATAGAAATTTTAATATTTAGTACGTATTATTCAATTTTAATTTGTGGAATTAGTTTGCAGAAAACTATTGTTTCTCCTTTTATCTTGAGCTTGTTTAGTTTAGAGTTTTGGATGAATCCAAGAATGATATGACCTATTTGGTTGAGTTATGACCTGCCGGCGAAATTGAACAATCTCGTGAAATTATGTCAGAACTTTTTCAAATGGAATTTGACAAAATTCATGAAACTTAGACAAACTTATTCACAAAACTAAGTTCAGATGGACTTTTGGCAACTTGCACCATTGAAAATGGACCATTTGGCAGATTGCACCCTTAAAATTAAATTTTGGCAGAATAAACCCTAGAAATACATAAGTTTTGGCAGAGTGCACCCTCGAAATTAAATTTTAGTGAATGCACCCTTGAAATACATAAGTTTGATAGAGTGCACCCTCGATATACATAAACTTGGCAGAGTGCACCCTTTTAATCTCTTTTTGCTAAAGATATTATCGAAAAATTTAGGCATAAAATTTAAATTTCACTAAGGAAATGAGTTAAAAGGATAATTATATGCCCTTATTAATATCAAGATTTTCAGTTTTCGGGCAATCTATTTGTTCAGAAAAGATTAAAAGGGTGCACTCTGCCAAAACTTATTATTTCGAGGGTGCACTCTGCCAAAACCTATGTATTTCGAGGGTGCAATCTGGCAAAATTTAATTTCGAGGGTGCACAATACCAAAACATAGGTATTTCGTAGGTGCATTCTACTAAAATTTAATTTCAAGGGTGCAATCTGCCAAATGATCAATTTTCAAGGGTGTATGTTGCCAAAAACTTGGCACATTTAATTTTTAACCCAAACTCCAACATTCAAATCCAACCTAAATGGAGTTTCAACTTTTTAAAAATTACAGAACTTGTCAATCAAAACCCAGCCAACTAGAATCTCAAAATTTCAGGAAAATTATTTTTCTTAAATTGAAATTCGCTAAATTGGACCAAAACCCTTTTAAATAGAACATAATTGATATTTTTTGACCAACTCAAGTGGGATTCAGGTGAACAAGTCTTTGTTTAATTATTATATTATTAAGAAAAAAGAAAGTCTTTTTTTTTTTTTTTTTTTATTGTTTAGAGTTGAAAGTTGAAATTAAATGGCCGACAAGAGGACAATGATTTAGTCATCCGTTTTTCGTACGTTATGTTTTACTAGTTATTGGCTTAATTAGGGCACACCCAATGGGAGGGTTGGGTTAGGCCATCTCCAACTCGTAGGGTTATTTACAGCCCTGGGGTGTCAATCTCCACCCGGGAATATGCACCTCCCTGAACATCATCTCCAACCGGCAGGGCTATCTCCTCCATTTAATTAAAAAAAAAGCATTCCCCACTCTCACCTATATTATCTATAATAATAATAATAATAGTAGTATTAGTAATAATAATAATAATAATAATAATAATAATTTTAAAAATAAGTAATATTAATTTAAATATGAAAATGCATACTAATTAATTTTAGAGACAATTATAATAAAATAATAATATTACATTCGGGACAAGAAAAACAACAACGATTACACGAAAATAACAACGAAAATAACAATTTTAGTAATTAAATGTAACTTTTATTTTTAGTTAATTAAAATAAATAAGGCATTGTTAAAATTTGTAATTAATTTTTTTAATTTTTTTAACTTTTTTTATTATTAATTTAGTTATTAATATTTATTTTAAAATTTAATAAAAAAAAATACAACAAACTCATCAGGTGGCGCCAAGTGGCGCCACCTGATGAAAGCAGCCTGGGACGCGCTAACAGCGCGTCCTAGAGTAGGGGCAATGGGCCAGCCCACACATTGTATTCTCCAACCCGGGAGAATGGGTTTAGGCCAATCTCCACCCACCCCCCTCCCGGGTTGGAGATGGCCTTAGGGTTGTGTTGGGGTAGCTGGGGAGGTGTGTCTATGCGCCTGTCAGCTGTTTGAGTGTGTCTATGCGTTTGCTAGCTACCTGAGGGTGTGCGCCTAGTAAGTATTCCTTATTAAAATATTAATTTTTATTTTTATTTTTTAATTTAATTTTACACTTTTAAACTTTTGGTCCCACATTATATGTACATGAGGTGACAATATAAAAATACATTATAATTTTGAAATTGAGACCTATAAAATGATTCGATTTGGTGATCTCACATGCAGCGTCCTATAGTCCACGCATTTTGTGGATCATCAAAAGAGAACAACAAAAAGACGGGTGAAAAAATGTTGGAAACTCTAAAAATAATTGAAGATCAAGCTCTAGGCGATAAGAAATTCTTTGGTGGCGATTCAATTGGAATGGTCGACTTGTACTTCGGGTGGTATGGACAGTGGTTCCCATGTTTCGAACAACTTGCAGGTCTACAGGTTCTGAACCCAAGCAATCTGCCTAAATTGCACAAATGGACCATGAATTTTAAAGAAGAGCCTGTCATTAAAGAAACTTTATATGACAGCAAGAAATTGTTGCTACATTTAGAAGGTATAAGGAAAAAAAGATTTATGGCCGCCCAAGCACGAGTTCTTTGATTTTTATTAAAAGCGTTTTGGTTGTTTTTCTTATGTTTACATGATTGTGTTAGAATAAATTATAGTACTAGGAAAACTTGGATGTTTTCTTTTCCATTCCCCCCCCCCCCCCCCCCCTCAATTTAGTTCATGAAGAGTTTGTTATGTTTTGGACTATGCTTAAATGTTGTTGCTTTTTTTGTATTGTGAAAATATCAAGTTCACAATAAATTTTAAAATATCTTGAAATTATTGTATTCTCTTTTTGTATTTATTTAAACTGACGATATTATAAAAAAATATTATTACTATAATTATACTCTAGCAATATAATTATACTCCAATATCAATATATGAACAATACATGAATGTCTTGGGTACAAATATATTTTACCTGATTATATATAAACATGCTTGATAAGAATGCAGCAGACACTTGATTTATTATTTATAAATATAAGAGATAACACAATGTCATACTTATACTGAAATGACAGACAAACATTTCATTTAAAGTACCATTACTAATATAAATATCAAATACTTACAAAACTCTAGCCATTTTATCAAAAAAAAAACCCAAAAAAAAAAAAAAAAAATTACCAAAAATCGCAGTTGCTAACTGCGATTTTTGGTAAATACATATTTTTTTAGGGAAATATTTTTAAGTTTTAGTCATTTTGGGAAATACTTTTATCTGAAAGGCTATATAGCAAAAAATTCATTGTTTTGGATAATATTTTGATTGTTTTGGATAATATGTATATCACTAATTAATCCAGGGAAAGAATCGCTATTGCTAATAGCGATTCTGCTGAAGAATCGCTATTAGAAACTGCGGATTTTGAGCAATTGTGATTCTGCTGAAGAATAGCAATTCTTTCCCTAGATTAATTAGTGATTAATTAGTGGCTAATTAATATAATTAATAAGAATCGATGTTACTAATATCGATTTTTATTAAATTTATTTTATTTTTAATTATTGAAGATGACTGATAAATCGATATTCGCTGTCTCGATTTTAACTTAAAATCGATGTTGCCAATAACGATTTTACCTAAAAGGTATATTTAGAAAAATACTTTTTATTTTGAGTCATATTAGGAAATAGATTTGTGTAAAAGACTATATTGGAAAAAAACTCCCCATATATAGGTAGACAAGAAAGGGTACTCAAAACTCAACAACTCACCTTCATATTATCTTCAAATTAAATAATTCAACCTTCAAATTATATTAACAATGGAAAAATCCGGCCATACTGTAAAGCTATATGGGGCTTGGGGAAGCCCATTTGTGCATAGAGTTATATGGGCTTTGAAGCTAAAGGGTGTGGAATATGAATACATTGAAGAAGACCTCTCCAATAAAAGTTCATCACTTTTAGAGTACAACCCGGTTCATAAGGAGGTTCCGGTTCTGGTTCATAACGGCAAACCGGTGGTTGACTCGATGGTGATTCTAGAATACATTGAAGAAACATGGCCTCATCTCTACCCTTTGTTGCCTGCTGATTCTTATGACAGGGCTCTGGCTCGATTTTGGATTGCTTTTGGACAGCAGAAGGTAAATACTAAATTGATTGATAGAAATTTTAATATTTAGTACGTATTATTCAATTTTAATTTGTGGAATTAGTTTGCAGAAAACTATTGTTTCTCCTTTTATCTTGAGCTTGTTTAGTTTAGAGTTTTGGATGAATCCAAACAGGGCCGGCCCTAGACAGTCGGGAGCCCTAGGCGAATTATAAATTTGGGGCCCTTTGTTATTAAAAATATGATCAATTTATTTCTTTAAAGGTAAAAATATTAATTAAATATTGACATATTATATTCTCTAACATATATTTTTTTAGATAGATAAGTAAATCTAACATATTATTTTTACATAGATAATTAAATAACAAACTTATTTAACTTTTAAAAGATTCAACTGTGAATTTTTTTGAATAATTTTTAATATTAAAAATATTATTTTAGCCGAAGCAAATTTTGCAAGTATATGCACATCCTTAACTCTATTTCATTCTTTTACAAATATCATAATTGATTGCTTGACTTTATTTCATTTCGTGAATCATTTATAAAAAAATACACATACATATAAAATATGGATGGGGCTAGACCAATTTTATTGTGGGTGAAATTATTTTTTACAATGTACTAAGTGAGAAAGTAATAAGCAGAAAAATCATATTATAAAGAAAAAAACTATATTCTTTTTATAATAATTAAGAAAGATTTTTTTTTAAAGCACTTATTAAGGAAAAAATTGACAAGATATCATTAAATAAGAAAAAAAGGATTAAAAGAATAATTACGACGAATGGGAAATAAAAAAGACGAACATTATTACAAAAAAAAAATGTTAAATAACATAAAACAATCAAAATATAAGAAAAAAACTCAACATTGGGATTTGAACCCTAGACCTCCCACTCATCAAGAGAAAGTATTATCAAGTGAGTCAAGATTCATGTTATATACATAAAATTAATAAAATTAAAAATATTTAACCTTTTAATTTTCCTAAAACCTATATATAAATTTTGGGGCCCTCTGAACCGGGGGCCCTAGGCGCCGGCCCAAGTTGCCTAGCACTTGGGCCGGCACTGAATCCAAGAATGAGATTACATATTTGGTTGAGTTCTGACCTGCTGGCGAAATTGAACAATCTCGTGATATTAAGTCGGAAACTCTTTCAAGTTTGACAAAATTCATGAAACTTAGCACAAACTTATATATAAAACTAAAGTTCAGATGGACTTTTGGCAACATGCACCTTTGAAAATGGACAATTTGGCAGATAGCACCCTTGAAATTAAATTAAATTTTAGCAGAATATACCCTTGAAATACATAAGTTTTGGTAGAGTGCACCTTCAAAATTAAATTTTAGTGAGTGCACCCTTGAAATACATAATTTTGATATAGTGCACCCTCGATATACATAAACCCATGAAACTTAGCATAAACTTATTCACAAAACTAAAGTTCAGATGGACTTTTGGCAACATGCACCTTTTGAAAATGGACAATTTGGTAGATTGCACCCTTGAAAATAAATTTTAGCAGAATACACCCTAGAAATACATAAGTTTTGACATAGTGCACTTTCAAAATTAAATTTTAGTGAGTGCACTCTTGAAATACATAATTTTGATAAAGTGCACCCTCGATATACATAAGCTTTGGTAGAGTGAACCCTTTTAATCTTTTTTTGCCAAAGATATTGTCGAAAAATCGAAAATCCTGATATTATATTAAAGTGCACCCTCGATATACATAAGCTTTGGTAGAGTGAACCCTTTTAATCTTTTTTTGCCAAAGATATTGTCGAAAAATCGAAAATCCTGATATTAATATGGATATAATTATTCTATTAACTCATTTTCCTTAAAAAGAAATTGATTTCCTTCCAAAAATCTAAGCAAAATGAAATAAAATTTTAGTTTAGGGTAAGTTTATCCTTTTATACATTTAATTAATCTAAATTTTAGGAAGAAAAAAAAAAGTAACATAAAAATCTGCTCCACTTAATCTACAACAGGCTCATGCTTTTGGTTTGAAGTTATATGAACTTGCCCATATTAATATAAATATTGTAGCTAATTCTTGTGGGTTGATTGTTGAGTTTATTGTGTTCAAATCTATTTATTATGTCTTGACTACAATTTTTATGTTAAGTGCATTGTATATTAATCTTCTTAAATTTAAGAAGCTTATGATTTTTTAATTTAAAAATCTATTAGAATATACGTGAAAAAATTGATGTCAAATATAGAATATAGATCTACATAAATGATGAATATTTGTGCAAAAATGATTGGGGGATGTAAATATGGATGTTAGAAAAATGAAAATTTAGGAATACAATTTAAATTTCAGAAAGGAAATGAGTTAAAAGGATAATTATGCCCCTATTAATATAAAGATTTTCAATTTTCGGATAATCTGTTTGTTCAAAAAAGATTAAAAGGGTGCAACTTGGCACATTTAATTTTTAACCCAAACTCCAACATTCAAATTCAATCTAAATGAAATTTCAACTTTTTAAAAATCACATAACCTGTCAATTAAAACCCAAGCAAATAGAATCTCAGGGCCCATTTGGATGGATGGATTTGAAATGAAGAGGGATTTCAAATGAATGGATTTGAAATTCCAATGATTTGAAATCCATTCATTTGCAATCTCTTGTTTGGATAAATATTTTTACAAAGGATTTCAAATCCATTCATTTAAAATCCATTGTTTGGTATATATCATTTGTCTTATTTGAAATTCTCAATCGTGCCTTATAATTTGCTCTATGAGTTAATTCTTGTTGTTGATTTCGGGATAAAATCGCATAAATCGATTTGGGGCAAAATTATAATTTTTGAAAATTGAGGGACCAAAAGTGCAAATTCGGATTTCAGAAAATCTGGGGCCGAATTTAAAATATTAATTTCTGAAAATTCCAGACTGAATTGGAACTTTGGGTTTTTCGAAAATCTGGGGTCAAATGGCAATTTTTGAAAATTAAGGGACTAAAGTGCAAATTTGGATTTTTGAAAATCAGGTTCCGAATTGAAAATTTTAATCTTATGAAAATTATGGACTGAATTGCAGTTCTGAATTTTTTAAAATATGGGGTCAAATTGCAATTTCTAAAAATTAAGGGACCAAAAGTGAAAATTTTTATTTTTGAAAATCAGGGGCCGAATTGAAAATTTAATCTTCCGAAATTAACTGAATAGCAATTCTTGGTTTTTCAAAAATTTGGGGTCAAATTGTAATTTCCAAAAATTGAGGGACCAAAAATGCAAATTTGAATTTCTGAAAATCAGGGGCCGAATTGAAACTTTTTATTTTCTTTAAATACTGGACTGAATTGCAATTATTGATTTTTCAAAAATCTAGGGTCAAAATTGCAATATCCAAAAATTGAGGGACCAAAGGTGCAAATTTGATTCCTAAAAATCAGGGTCCGAATTGAAAATTTTAATTTTAGAAAATTCTGGACTGAATTGTCATTCTGGGTTTTTTGAAAATTTGGGGTCAAAATTGCAATTTCCGAAAATTGAGGGACCTAAAGTGCAATTCGAATTTCTGAAAATAGTAGCCGAATTGCAAATTTTAATTTTTTGAAAATTATGGATTGAATTGCAATTCTAGGTTTTTTGAAAATTCGGGATCAAATTGTAATTTTTGAAAGTATACAATGTGGACTTTTTTTAAAATGGATTTCAAATGACTAGTTTTAGAAGGAATTTCAAATTCACTTAAAATTGGCATGAAATCCATTGGACTAAAATCCAGGATTTCAAATGAATGGATTTAATTTTGCATCCAAATAGCACGATGGATTTGACAAGGGATTTCAAATCCACTTAACCCAAATCCATCCATCCAAATGGGCTCTCAAAGTTTCAGTTTTTAAAAGTTAAATTCGCTAAATTGGACCAAAACCCTTTCAAATAGAATAGAATTGATATTTTTTTACCAACTCAAGTGGGATTCAGGTGAACAAGAAGTCTTTGTTTAATTATTAGTATCATTAAGAAAAAAGAAAGCCTATTTTTTTTTATTTTTATTGTTTAGAGTTGAAAGTTGAAATTAAATGGCCGACAAGAGGACAATGATATAGTCATCCATTTTTCTTAAGTTATATTTTACTAGTTACTCCTGATGAAATATTTATTGTTGGTAGTTAGGGCAAACCAAATGGTTGGATTGGGTTGGGGTGAAAATTCTCTGTACCATAATTTATGTATCACAATGGTGTATCACAAATAAGTAATTGACACATGTACATGTGATAATTATAATAATTATTACATGTACATGTGTCAATCACTTATTTGTGATACACCATTGTGGTACACAAATTATGGTACAGAATATCTTGAGCCATTGGGTTGGGGTTGGGTTGGGGTAGCTGGGGAGGTGTGTCTATGCGCCTGTTGGATATTTGGGCGTGGCTATGCATTTGCCAGCTGCCTGAGGACGTTCGCTTAGTCAGTAATTCTTATTAAAATATTAATTTTTATTTTTATTTTTTAGTTTAGTTTTACATTTTTGGACTTTTGGTCCCACATTATATGTACATGAAGTAATAATATAAAAAATGCATTATATTTTTTAAATTGAGACAAGAAATATAGTCCTATAAAATGATTCGATTTGGTGATATCACATGCAGAGTTCTACGATCCACGCATTTTGTGGATCATCAGAAGAGAACAATAAAAAAAGGGGTGAAAAAATGTTGGAAACTCTAAAAATAATTCAAGATCAAGCTCTAGGCGATAAGAAATTCTTCGGTGGCGATTCAATTGGAATGGTCGACTTGTTCTTCGGGTGGTATGTACAGTGGTTCCCATGTTTCGAACAACTTGCGGGTCTACAGATTCTGAACCCAAGCAATCTGCCTAAATTGCACAAATGGGCCATGAATTTTAAAGAAGAGCCTGTCATTAAGGAAACTTTATATGACAGTAAGAAATTGTTGCTACATGTAGAAGGTATAAGGAAAAAAAGATTTATGGCCGCCCAAGCATGAGTTCTTTGATTTTTGTTAAAAGCGTAGTTGGTTGTTCTTCTTATGTTTACTTGATTGTATTTGAATAAATTATACTTAGAAAACTTGGATGTTTTCTTTTCCATCCCCCCCCCCCCCCCCCAATTTAGTTCATGTTAATCTAAGAGTTTGTTATTTTGGACTATGCTTAAATGTTGTTGCTCTTTTGTATTGTGAAAAAATCAAGTTGACAATAAATTTTAAATTATCTTGAAATTATTGAATTCTCTTTATGTATTTATTTAAATGTGCCCTTAAAGTCATAAACTTTAACACAAAATAACAATTAATTTGCAAAAAACTCAATGCAATAAACAAATAGCTACAAAATAACCACAAATCCCATTTTCCATTGTCACAACTAACAAATAGAGGAAGATTATTTAAATGCATGGAGTATTCTTGGTTCATTTTTAATATCAAATAAATTTAAGCAATAATTTTCGTTAAGTAACTTTTATAGTTTGACTCAAGCTCAAATGATAAATTAAAATTTGATAAAATATATATAAAAGTATTAAATTATTCGATGCCCGAATTCAAAATCGTTAGTCAAAACTTGTTCAAGCTTTTTTAACTCAACTAATTTACACACCTACTATAAATAATAGCATCATCATCATATATTTAATCCTCCCACGTGTGGAGGTCATTTGTAACTTGTAAGTATTTTAATTTAATCGGTCCTAAATTGTCACATATTAATTGCTTTTTCAGTTAATTGGTGTGTAGAAAATGGAGATTGACGAAATATTTGGGGAATCAAAACGGCCAAAAATTCCTACAAAGAGCGCTATCTACGTCTGGGGTTACAACCAGTCGGGTCAGACGGGTCGGAGGGACAAAGAAGGAAATTTACGTATACCGAGGCAGCTGCCACCGGACCTTTTCGGCTGTCCCGCCGCCGGAGGGAACTCACGGTGGCTCGATATTGCTTGCGGTCGGGAGCACACTGCTGCCGTAGCCTCCGATGGCTCGCTCTTCACTTGGGGTAATATATTATGTTTTCCTGTATTTTAATCATTACTTATTCATCCCTAACTAAGTGCGGATTTTGTAATGGCATTTCACATTAATTTTATTTATTATAGTCCAGCATTTTGTTTCTGATTAATTAAGTTATTTGGGGAATGTGAAGGCCTAAATTTGGAATTGTGATTGAAGAGTAGAATTGGTAGGGACGGGGAAAGAAAAAGTGTAGATAAGGTTATATGTGATTCTCTTGCACTGTTATTATAATTGAGAAAATCACTTGTCTTAATCTTTTGTTAAATTGAATAACAAAATTATGGGTAGGAAAGACGAAGATTAACGCTATATGTTGCTGATCTTTAATTGAGTTCAATGTAATTCAGTATACCCCCTAAGTAATATCCAAGAGTATTATGTCAAGTTCTTAAAAAGGAATATATCTTTGTCGAAATTCTGAGCTAATAGAAAATTTACCTGCTATTAAGTTTGCAAAGTCTATCTTTCTTTATTTGCCTTCACATTGCAGTTATCCCTGTTCTGAATTTGCATGATCACCTCTCTATGAGGTGTATCAGTATAACTCTTCTGCTCTGTACTTTCAACGCAGATTTGTTAAGCACGTTTTTTTCTGGCTCTGAATAGGGGCTAATGAATATGGACAACTGGGGGATGGGACTGAAAGGGGTAGAAAAAACCCAAAGAAAGTGAAGCAATTGCAGTCTGAATTTGTGGTATCTGTATCTTGTGGAGCACATTGTACTGCAGCTATTGCAGAGCCGCGTGAAAACGATGGATCTATGCCAACAAGGAGACTCTGGGTTTGGGGGCAGAATCAGGTACTTCCAGTGTTCAGATTAAACCTTTAATTGTTAGTAAACTATTAAAAACTCCGTAACATGCTGAGAATTACCTTTTCAGTATAGCTTTTGAAAGATAAAGCTAACAAGTTTTTCAGTTTTTTTTAGTCCTCTGTTTTATGTGGTGGCTTTAATATCTTCTTTTTTATGCGTTTACATTTTACAGGGTTCTAATTATCCACGTCTATTCTACGGAGCCTTCACGCCGAACACGGTACTATTCTCACGATAAAGCAACTGCGAAGAATAATTATTTCCCTTACTGACTTAGTTTAGATGATATGAATTGATTTCGAAGATTGTCATTAATATGAAATAAGGACGTTCTCATATATTACATTGAACTCTTGGTACCACACTGCGAGTTTTTGATACGAGTTGATTTCAAGATTATCTACTAATATGAAATAAGAGGGACATTCTCATATTCTACATTGAACTCTTGGTACCACACTGCAAGTTTTTATTTTTAACTAGATTTTCAGAAATTATCAAAATCTTGGAATCAGTTGGTTTCATCTGTATTTTGCTTGTAAACAATGGCATTGTCTTTTTGGTACTTGCGCAATTGTGCTTTGTTACTTGAAAGATCTTTGCACTGTGCAGTACTTTCTTTTTTCGTTGCCATATATGGTTTCCCTTTTATTTGCATGCAACAATTTTTACCTTTTCTTGTTCATTTAGGCGTAGTAAACTTGTAATGCGCCATGCTGATTCTCTTCAACTCATTTCAATGGTTCTAGGTTGTTCACCAAGTTTCATGTGGGGCTGTTCTTGTAGTTGCTCTGTTAGAAGATGGCTTGCTACAAGCTTGGGGTAACGTTAACCTATATTTTATATGTAATAATAGCATGCTAGATATTCTTGTTTTGTTGTATGCATTTCCTTTGCACCTTTTTGAACCAATGCTAATGCTAATGTTACAACTTTGAGCCTACTCTTCTATGCACAATGCATCAGTCTTGAATGTTTGTTACTCTTTATTTTGTAGGGTAAATTACGAGTACCCCCTCAGGTATGACCTAATTACGAAAATCACCCTCACGTATTGGGTATTACAAAAATCTCCCTCGGGTTTGTCGCCATCTTACAATTAACCCCTTGCCCTAAAATGTTTCAATTTTACCCTTGAGTGTTATTTGTATTGTTTGTAATGTCCTATAAGTGTTAAAATTTGGGTGCTAATTATTATATCTTATAAATTAGAAAAAAGATAATTATATATTTACTACCAAAATTATTGATAAAATTTATAATTGCCCATAAGTTTTAATAAATACTGCAAAAGAAAAGGTATTTATATATTTATTAGCAATTTAAATTGTAAAATGTTAAATTAAATAGAATTTTAATAATATATTTTATAAATTTGAACAAATTGTTTACACATTAGTTAAATGGGTTTATTTTATAAATTAATAAATTTAATAAAATTATATTGTATTATAAATTAGATATTCTGATTTATTAAAGTTCATATTGTATTATAAATTGAAATATTTATGGAAATTTATGTGCAATTATAAATTATATCAATTATTTTGGTGGTAAAGATATGATTATTATTTTTATAATTTACAAGATATAATAATTAACACCCAAATTTTAAAATTTATAACAAATTATAAACATTACAAATAACTTTCAATGGCAAAATTGGAACATTGTAAGGACAAAGGGTTAATTGTAAGAAGGTGACAAACCTAAAGGGTATTTTTGTAATACCCAATACGTGAGGGGTGTTTTTGTAATAGGCCTTAGGGGTATTCGTAATTTATCCTATTTTGTATATTTTGGCCTCAAACTGTGAGATTTGTATATTTTAGGTCCCTAACATGGTGGATGAGGGTAGCCACGAAAATTTTGAGTATGGTAAGCTTGGCAGAGGTGTTACCTGTGAAGGAGAGATTATTTAGTACAACGCTGCACCACGTCATCAAGTACACGTGGTACAGTCCACCAATACACTTGGGACATGTGGATTGATCACCCCATATTCTAGCCATGTTCCAAAAAAATAGGGATTCAGGAAATTGTGTTCACATTGTCAGAACATGAGTGATGTGGATTATTAAATCCACATGTCCTAAGTGTATTGGTGGGTTGCATCACGTGTACTTGATGACGTGGTACAACGATTGTACTAAATAATTTCTCTCTGTGAAGGCCTTCAGGGGGCACGCATAATTAATGGACCCTGAATATACAGGTAGGTTTAATGTGGAGAGTACCATACAACAGCTAGCTATAACAGAAGCTACAATATTCCAAGTATTATTAAAACCAATGTTAATAAAATCGGACCGGCTGGTCCAACCGGTTCGACCACGAACCGGATCGGCTTGTCCGACCGGTTCAACCATGAACCGGAGATTGGTTCGGTCCGGTTTACCCCCTAAAATCACTTACACCAAAAACCAGTTTGAACCGGTCCAAAATCGACGAACCGGTATGGACCGGTTCAACTCGGTTATGAATTTCCTTTTTTTTTTTTTTTTTTTTTTTTTAATTTTTTTAATGTTAAAAATAAACTAAAAATTCTTGTAAAAGGTGAGACTTGAACACCCAATCTCTAGGATGAAACATAACTTCCTAATCATTTGAGTTACATAATTTTTGTTGAACTTTTAATACAAATTAAAATTTATAAATTATAGAAACTTGTAGCCAAATTTATTTATAAATTAGATAATTAACTCAAATAAATATTTTCAACATTTTGAATGAAAATTAATACTCAAATAATAATTTTTTTATTAAAATTTGTTCTATAAAATATTTCTTTTCAATATTATTTTTAGGATAAAGAGTCAAATCGATATAATATACAAGTTTGATTTTGAATATTAGACTTTTATACATAATCATATTTTAAAATTTATGAATTTCTAAGTTTGTTGTATTTTTAACTTACACTTTTAGATTTTTATAAAGAAATATAATCATATTATATTTATATGAGCATACAAATTAGTACCATATTACCTTTATGATATAAATTAGATAAATATTATATGATTTAATTTTAGTCTAATATAAAATTATTTATATTTTTACTCAATTGTAGGATAATGTTTAAATTTTATGTATATAACATATACTTTAAAATTAAATATATTTATTATATTATTATGACGTCATTCGGTCTGACCAACGGTCCGACCGATTCGACCAGTAAAACCAGTGCCCAGTCAGCTCACCGGTTCACTGTCCGGTCCGGTTCTGAAAACATTGATTAAAACTGATAATTAAAATCAGACAATATTATTTTATATTAGTGGTTTTATATCCCTTGAACAACACCTACTTTGCAAATTGCAAGTCAAACAACAATATCACAACAAAACTTAATCACTTTCTTTCAATTATTGTATTCTATTTATAAATAATTATAACTAATACATCATTACGTCAAGGTTCTGTAGTTAAATCATAAGTAAACTTGTGATAGAGAGACTAATCATAATAAATCGATCATTAACATATATAATAGAATTCTTTAATTATCCACTCCCGCCCATGACTTCTCTGATCACTTAAGAGCTGGATACATATATAGCTATAACCATGTGGAATGTTAAATTATTTAAGAATCCAATCCCATATCTATTAAATTTAATCTTAACTATCATTATCTTTAAACGTGAAACCAGCTATGCCCTCATTCTAAGTCCAGTTTTCCTTTTTCTTTTTATAATTCATCTTAAATGATTTAATCTATCAATTCCATTCATTTGAACTAGTCTTTCGTGGTTAAGCTTAATTAATTAAACCTTCTTATTCAACCAATTATATACGGAAACTACTACTACTACATATGAAAGAATTAAACTACTAATTCAAATCCTAATTTCCACAATATCACAATAGCAATTAAAAAACATAAATTGAAGGATTAAAGTGCAATAATACCTTAGTTAGAATGTTTCAAGAAGACTTGTCATGGTGTAAGTGCCGGAGTCGGAGCTGGTCGGAGGCGCGTGGCACGGATCTGGAGATTGAGCTGCGGCAGAGGTGGATTCTCTGGAGAAGGTGGTAGCTGGGTCGCGAAGGGGGATGTGGTGCGGCAGTGGTCGTAGATATGGAAGAAGAGGCGGCTAGCTGGGCACTTGCAAAATCGCAGTGGGAGAAAAAAATTAGGGCCGGCTCGCGCGGGGTGATGGAGGAAGAAAAAGTTTAATTTTGATATGAATTAAAAACTTTCGAAGGAATTTCAGTTCCGTCAAAATGTTTATTTATTTATTTTTTCACGAAATTAGTATATTTCGACATAAAATATTCCGTCAAAATATATTAATTTCGACGGAACTGAAATTCCGTCAAAATTTTCAATTTTTTTTTTGTATTTTTTTTCTTGAAATTAATACATTCTGACCTACATAAATCCGTCGAAATATTTTTTTCTTTAATTTTTTTTTTATTTTTTCGCGAAATTATTAAATTTCGACCAAAAATTATTTCTGTCGAAAATTTAAGTAAAATTTCAACGGATTATTTTCCTTCGAAATTTTTCTTTTTTCTCTTAGTAGTATGGATATTTTTGGATATTCTTTATAGTTTGCTTCTCTAGCCAAATAAAAGTTATGTACATAGCTGTGTCATGAGCATTTTTTGGTCTTTCATAAGTAAGATGTGATTATATTTTAACTTCTTCTTTGTGTGGTATAATAATATTTACGAGAATTTCATTTTAATTTTTTGTTTACGATGAGGGTTTACGACTTATATTGTACTAAATCTTTAAATGATATAAATAATATTTTTTTTCTTAAAATATATTGATGTTTAATTATAATAATTTTACATATATATTTTTTATTTTTAGGAGCTATTTAAAATGATAGTTTATTTTTTATTTATGAAGGTTCATGTTTATGTATTATAGGAGAAGAATATTGAAATTATAAAAGCTGATGTAAGAGATAATTTATACTTTTTATGAGTTAATGTATTAGATAAATATAATAAAATCACATGGCTAATTATTATCATCAAGTAATTTTACATGTTCGTCCAATTGTATTTTAGTCCGAAAAAAAATATTACGAAACATACTGCCTACTAAAAATAGAGATATAGGAAAAGAGAAGTACGATAAAGAAATACAGTATGTTACTTTAAATCAAATCAAAGTTGTTATTTATGGGAAGTAATGTGAGACATATATTACTTTATGTCAAATTATAATATTTTTCTTATCTTTTAAAAATAATCCTAAGTTTTTATGAGAATATTGTTTTTGAAAACGGAGAGAATATTTTGTATTCTTTCTAGAAAAAAATAATAATTTGTCCGCTTAACTTTTCAAAAGAGCACATAAATTCTCTCTAAGAAGCTAAATAAATATGTATACATTTTTTCACCGACACAAATGATTACATCGGTATCATTAAATCAGTAATTTATTCTATTACAAACAATCAAATACTTGTATTAAATTAGATGAAAATTCACATTAATATTAAATGGATATTTCATATAAGGATAATAAATTATTTCATATTGCATGTGCAAATTGCAATCAGCCAATCAATTGGGATACTCTTCTTACCATCCAATCACACCTTCCTATATAGTCAACGCATTCTATGGATATTCTAAAGAAAATTTGTAAAAAATTGTTGGAAATTCTGAATATAATTCAAGATCCAAGAAAATCTTTAATGGCAAAACAATTGGATTGGTTGACTTGTATTATGGAAGGTGGGGCTAAAGATTCTAAAGCCAAGCACTCTGCCTAAACTACATAAATGGGCTATTAATTTTGAAGAACAATAAGAATTTATGGTACACTTAAAGGAAAATTCTAAGGTCACGTCACATGATGTAAGATATAATCAATAGATTTATGATATCTCATTAATAAATTACCTACTTAGCAGGTTACTAACAAGTCATAATTAATATTATTACCATAAATAGTTGTATTATATTATTATTTGACCACATTCATTGTAATATTTAACCACAACAATAGTAAATTATAAACTAATAAATTATTATAAAAATAAATAAATAATTATGTATAATAATATCTTATAATAAATGATATATAATATTTTGTGCTAAATGATTAGTATTAACCTTTGAAAAAATTCATATATATTTTAATACACATAATTTATAGTTTATTACATATTGGACATTAGTAATTGTAATACTTCATAATGTGGTTAATTACTACTAATATGGGACCATACTATGTATGCGGAGTCAATATTGTGTAATGTGAGTCTTTACTACTACATGTGAGACATATAATATGTAATGTGAAGAATTATATACATTGGTTAATTAGTGCTAATGGTAATACTTTATAATGTGATTAATTACTACTAATAAGGGACCGTACTAAATTTGTGAATTCTAATACCTTATAATATAAAGAATTGTCAGTAATTTAGTTATGACCAATGGTGATACTATACAATATGACTAATTAATTACTACTAACATGAGACCGTACTAAGTATGTTGAGTCAATACTGTGTTATGTGAGCATATACTACTACATGTGAGACATATACCATGTAATGTGAAAAATTATCAGTAAATTGATTATTACTAATGGTAATACTATATAATGTGACTAATTACTACTACAAAGGTGCTATTGAGATATTGGGCCCTTATGGTATTTCGTACATATTTCGACGATTAATGTGAAAAATTATCAGTAAATTGATTATTACTAATGGTAATAGTATATAATTTGACTAATTACTACTATTATGAGACCGTACTAAGTATGTGGAGTCAAAACTATGCTATGGGAGTCTATACTACTACATGTGGGATGTATACCACGTCATGTGAAGAATTATCAGTAAATTGGTTAGTAATAATGGTAATACTATATAATGTGACTAATTACTACTAATATGAGACCGTACTAAGTATGTGGAGTCAATACTATTATGTGAGACATTATACTATGTTAGTTAAAGAATTATACACACTGGTTAGTACTACTGATAATACTTCATAATATTGCTAATTAATACTAATATGGGACCATATTAAGTTTGTAGAGTCAATACATGCTATGTGAGTCTATACTATTACATGTAAGACATATACCATATAATGTGAAGAATTATTAGTAGATTGATTAGTACTAATAGTAATACTATATAATGTGATTAATTATTATTAATATGAGACCATACTAAATATGTGGAGTCAATTCTATTACATGTAAGATATTATACTATGTAATGAGAAGAATTAGACACATTGGTTAGTACTAACGATAATATTTTTTTATGTGGCTAATTACTACTAATATGGGTCAACCGTAGTAAGTTTGTGGAGTCAATACTATGCTATGTGAGTCTATATTACTACATGTGAAACATATACCATGTAATATTAATAATTATCCGTAATAGTTAGTACTAATGGTAATAATATATAATGTGACTAATTACTACCAATATGAGAGAACATACTAAATATGTGGAGTCAATACTATATAATGTTAGACATTATATCATGTAATGTGAATAATTATACACATTGGTTAGTACTAATGATAATACTTCATAATGTAGCTAATTACTATTAATAATATGGGTCGATCGTACTAAGTTTGTAGAGTCAATATTATGCTATGTGAGTCTATACTATTACATGTGAGACATATACCATATAATGTGAATAATTATCTGTAAAATTGGTTAGTACTAATGGTAATACTATATAATGTGACTAATTACTACTAATATGATACCGTACTAAGTATGTGAAGTCAATACTATGTAATGTGAATAATTATACACATTGGTGGTGTTGTACCTATTATATATGAACTTATACCATACAATATGGAACGTATAATTTTTATGGTAATTTAATATTAATTTGGATAGAAAAAAGAAAAGAAGGAAATTAGAAATATTTAAGGTAATTAACTTTGGAATACTAAATAATATAAGATACATTATAGTTTTAACCTGTTAAACATGTAACTCATAATTAACTAAGTTTAATTTATTTCTATATTATAAAATTTATGTGGTTGTAATTACATATTTATGATTCAATGCCTTAAATTAAATTGACGTCACATAATGTGACGTGACCTTAACCTTAGAAGTCCCCTACATTTAAAATATAGTACTCCGTATTAAGGAGTAAAGGTTCGTGGCCACTATGCACGAGTAGTTGGACTTTCGTCGAAAGCGTGTTGCAATAATTATTAATTGACATTTGCTCGTGAAAGTTCATAGTTTATTTTTTATTTATGAAAGTTAGGAGAAGAATATTGAATGTAAGAGATAAATTATATTCTATGAGTTAATGTATGACATAAATATTATAAAATTCCCTGCTTAATTATTATCGTCAAGTAATTTTATATATTTGTCCAATGGTATTTTTTTTCAGGAAAGTTGAAGGAAAATATTAACTTCATTTCCTGCTATTGAATGTGGGTATTTTCTCTAGTTTCATACTAGCTTTTCTCTAGTTTGATACTAGTAATTAGTTCACTTTGATATCATTGAATGGTTTCGATTTGATATAGTGTTTGATGTAACAACATATTTATCATTTAAAAAAAAAAATGTATGAGAAAAAAAAAACTGATTTTCCTTTATTTTCCCATACTTTCCCGACAACCAAACAATACATTAGAGTTTGATTTGACGAAGTTAAGGTCTATCGTTTGTCATCTTACAATTTCAACATTTTTTGGTAATAATTTTAACAATATAACGCCTCAAAAGATATATATGTAATTTCACCTAATCTGAGGATTTGGGTGTGATTATCCCTAAAATAAATAAATAAATAAATAAAATCATCCTATATATATAGGTAGACAAGAAAGGGTACTCAAACTCAACCACTCACCCAGTGGCGGAGCTAGACAATTTTCCTAGGGGGGGCGAAAATTTTTTCTCGATAGTTTTTTAATGTTTTGATAGAGTGACAAAAATTAATTTAAAATAATGTAATACTATAATTTTATCCAACATAAGATAAACAAATATACTAGCAATTATTTTATCCAACGAATGATGAAAAAATCTATTAGCAGCTTTTTTAAGAGTTCATTAAATATATGATTCAAAATATTTAGAAATTAATAAAGCATCAAAACATTTTAAGATGATGTATAATAATTGAGATTTAACAAAGAAAAATAATAAAAAGGAGAAAGATGTAAACCACAAGTTTTGATCTCTGGCTGCCTAACAAATTTAAACATCAGCACTCTAACCAGCGCACCATAGCCATTTTCATGTTATTGTTGTCGAATAAGTTTTATATATAGTAGTATAAAAAAATTCTTGGGGGGGCGACCGCCCCCCCCAGCCCCTGAATAGCTCCGCCAGTGCACTCACCTTCATATTATATTAACAATGGAAAAATCCGGCCATACTGTAAAGCTATATGGGGCTTGGGGAAGCCCATTTGTACATAGAGTTATATGGGCTTTGAAGCTAAAGGGTGTGGAATATGAATACATTGAAGAAGACCTCTCCAATAAAAGTTCTTCACTTTTAGAGTACAACCCGGTTCATAAGGCGGTTCCGGTTCTGGTTCATAACGGCAAACCGGTGGTTGACTCGGTGGTGATTCTAGAATACATTGAAGAAACATGGCCTCATCTCTACCCTTTGTTGCCTGCTGATTCTTATGACAGGGCTCTGGCTCGATTCTGGATTGATTTTGGTCAGCAGAAGGTAATTACTAAATTGATTGGTAGAAATTTTAATTTTTAGTACGTATTATTCGATTTTTAATTGTGGAATTAGTTTGCAGAAAATTATTGTTCCTCCTTTTATCTTGAGCTTGTTTAGTTTAGAATATTGGATGAATCCAAGAATGATCTGACCTATGTTTGAGTTCTGACCAGTGTTTTAAAAATCGGATTGGACCGGCCGGGTCGATCGGTTTAATCGGTAACCAGTTGTCAATTCGATCCGATTAACCCTTCAAAACCAGCTTTGTTCCTGACTAGTTTGAATCAGAAAAAATCGGTCAAAAACCGGTAAAACCAATGAACCAGTGAACCGATTGAACCACTGGTTCACTAATAAAAATAAAAAGTTTATTCAACGGATTTTTATTTCTCTTCCGCGACCTTTAAACTTCAACAATACTCTCACATCTCTTCTTCTATTTTTCACTTTGAATTAAACAAAATCAACAAGAAACAAAAAAATCTTATATATAATAAGTTATATAAATATATTTGAGTATCAAATTCATTAGAAAAGTCATTTTTTTCACAAACTTAAAGTACTATTATTTTTTTTTTATATAATTCAATGACAAAATTCATCATTAATTTCTCTTTTTCATAGGTGATTAGTAATAAAATTATTGTTTTTGATATGGTGTTTACTATAATTTGAATTATTGCATTGATATATGTTATCATACTTGTAATTTTATTGCTATCATTCATTCTTAACTCAAAATTTGTAGGAAAAATAATTTAATCATGAGATAAACGTTTAGTTTATGAAAATAAACTTGAAAAAATGAATGATATATTTTTTTAAATAGGTGATTACATATATTAAAATAAAAATAAAAATATTATATTGAAATGACGTCACACCGGTTGGACCAGTGATTAAAACGGTTAAACCGATCTAACCAATAACCAGTAAGGCTACCGGTTCGATGTCCGGTCCGGTTTTTAAAACATTGGTTCTGACCTGCTCGTGAAATTAGATCCGAACTTTTTCAAATGGAGTTTGACAAAATCCATGAAACTCTGCATTAGGGCTGTCAATGGGGCGAATTTCCATCCGGATCCGTCCGATTTATTAGGATAATTGTCCGATTAGAGATTCGATGGACCTGATCCGATTATAAAGATCCGAAATCTGAAACTCATGAAGCGAATATGGATTTAGGTCGATTCGATCCATTAAAGATCCGTATCCGACAACAAATAAAAAGAAAGATACATATACAAAATGATTTATAAAAATAAGTATCATTAATAATATTTCAACGTCAATTTAAGAAGATAGTAATTTATAATTCGTTTATAAATTTATTTAAACCAATATATTCATTCTACAAATATGAATATAGTAAAGAAACTTTGAAAATGTGAGCTAAAATTAAATAAAATTGAAAAGATAATAAACTTGTTTTAGAAAAAAAATATTAATTTAACTTTTTAAATACAAATTTATTGGATCCGAAAATATCCGATATCAGGCCAAGATCCGTTGGATTCAAAAAATCTAGATCCGAGCACAATCCGAGCAAGATCCGAATCCGACAGGATTCGATCCGATATAAATGGAGCCGGATCTGGACGAGCCTGATCCGACCAGAATCCGACCCATTGACAGCCCTACTCTGCATAAACTTATTCACAAACCTAAGTTAGACTCTTGATTCTTGAAACATATAAAACTTGGCACATTTAATTTTTAACCCAAGCTCCAACATTCAAATTCAATCTAAGTTGAATTACAACTTTTTAAAAATCAAAGAACCTGTCAATCAAAACCCAACCAAATAGAATCTCAAAAATTTGGGAAAATTACTTTTCTAAACTTGAAATCTGCTAAATTGGACCAAAACCTTTCCAAATAGAATATAATTGATATTTTTTGACCAACCCAGGAAGTCTTTGTTTAATTATTATCATTAAGAAAAAAGAAAGCCTCTTTTTTTATTCTTTAGGGTTGAAAGATGAAATTAAATGGCCGACTAGAGGATAATGATATATATAGTCAATTAGTCCTCCATTTTTCTTACGGTATATTTTAATAGTTACCCCAGATGAAAAGATTTATTGGGTCAGTTAGGGCAAACTCAATGGGGAGGGTTGGACTTCTAAAAATTAATGGGGAAGGGTTGGGCTGGGGTTAGCTGGGGAGGTGCATTTATGCGCCTGCAAGCTGATCGGGTGTGTGCGTCCAGACAGCAATCAGGGGATGTCAAGTTGCCCCTGACTAAAATATTAATTTTTATTTTTAATTTTTACTTCAATTTTTAATGCGTGTATTATTATTTAATAATGTAATATATTTATTTAATTTGTGATAAAGTTTTTAGTTTAAATATTTTCGTTTAATTTTTATTGTTCATATATTTTTTATGATATTTTAGTTTATTGAATTGAAATTTTAATTTTTTTTATAAAAAATGACAATTAAAACTAAATCATTTAATTAGAATATATATATATATATATATATATATATATATATATATATATATATATATAAATTTTTATTTACTTTGAAAATATAATTTAAACACTTAGACAAAAATATTCAAATTCATACTTTATTATATATTGTGTAAATATAATTTTGTGTTGATTTTTTTTAATATATTTATCAAATTAAATCACCAAAATGAATTTTAATAACTTGCAATGAAAAATAATTGGAATAATACGATTTAATATGATTAGTACAATAAGAACAAACAATTTAACAATTTTTTTGTTGTCATATCCAATTGTTGTTGTTGTATGTTATTGTATTTCATTTTATTTTTCTTTGTTGCATGTTATGATTTTTTTTAATTTAATGATGTATTTCTTGTTGTACTCCGTCAATTTAATGAATTTTTTTTTTTTATTATTCTTAGTTTAAAGATTTTAATATTCATATTAATTTAAATATATTATTATTGTTATTATTATTATTATGGTGAGAGTTGGAAGATTTAAATTGATATTAAATTAAATGGGAAGTCCTAGAATTTGATTTGGAAAGGCAGGTGCAGGGACAACTGGGGAGCTCCTGAGCTCGACCCCTGCCCCAACATTAGGTTTGCCCTTAATCCACATTATAATAAATTAACCCCCAGCTCAACTCATGACTTTTGATTTTGTTATCGTGAAAACTTGTGACATTTTCTATTACGTAGTTTTTATCAATAATATTAATAGGCGACCTTGTATTTTTTGTCTCACTTGATTAGATCATCAACACTTTTATTACCTTTAATTTATGTGATCACACTTTTGGTCTCGGTATTTTAAAATATTTTATACTTTTAATCCTGTATTACATGAATTTAAACTTTTAATTCGAAACTTTATAAAATATTCGTACTTTTGGTACCGTAGAATAATCAAAGTTTAATAATTTTGATCCCATAATTTTTTTACATTTTTGTACTTTTGGTCCCACATTATATGTAAATGAGGTGACAATATAAAAAATACGAAATATTTTTTAAATCTAGACAAGAAATATGGTCCTATAAAATGATTCGACTTGGTGATCTCACATGCAGCGTCCTACTGTCCACGCATTTTGTGGATCTTCAAAAGAGAACAATGAAATAACGGGTGAAAAAATGTTGGAAACTCTAAAAATAATTGAAGATCAAGCTCTAGGCGATAAGAAATTCTTTGGTGGCGATTCAATTGGAATGGTCGACTTGTACTTCGGGTGGTATGTACAGTGGTTCCCATGTTTCGAACAACTTGCGGGTCTACAGGTTCTGAACCCAAGCAATCTGCCTAAATTGCACAAATGGGCCATGAATTTTAAAGAAGAGCCTGTCATTAAGGAAACTTTATATGACAGCAAGAAATTGTTGCTACATTTGGAAGGTATAAGGAAAAAAAGATATATGGCCGCCCAAGCACGAGTTCTTTGATTTTTGTTAAAAGCGTATTTGGTTGTTCTTGTTATGTTTACTTGATTGTGATTGAATAAATTATACTTAGAAAACTTGGATGTTTTCTTTTCCATTCCCCCCCCCCCCCCCCCCCCCAATTTAGTTCATGTTAAGCTAAGAGTTTGTTATGTTATGGACGATGCTTAAATGTTGTTGCTTTTTTGTATTGTGAAAAAACCAAGTTGACAATAAATTTTAAATTATCTTGAAATTATTGAATTCTCTTTATGTTTTTATTTGAACTGACGACATTATCAAAAATTATTATTAAATGTGCCCTTAAAGTCATAAACTTTGACACAAAATAATGATAGATGATTAATTTGCAAAAAAGCTCAATGCAATAAACAAATAGCTACAAAACAAGAAATCCCTTTTTCCATTGTCACAACTCAATTCATTTTTAATATCAAATAAATTTAAACAATAATTTAGTTAAAAAACTTCTGTTAACTCTACAAAATAGAGTTAATTTCTATGTATTTTTGCGGGGAATGACATGAATTTCTGGAGATCTTAGATCGTTTTCACTAGGTTTAACTTGGTTTTTCTCGTTGGTGAGTCACGTATTCATTTTGTTATTTTCTTTTGAATTTTTCAGATTTTTCTCTTGATTTTTGGATGTGCGGGCAGAAGCCTCTTCGCTGGGGCGGAAAACCTCTTCGCTGGAGCGAAATCACAAAGCAGACTTCCGCTGGGGCGAACTAATTTTCCGCTGGGGCAAAAGCTGTCCGCGAATTCTTACTTTTAGTGTCCTAGTTTCACTTGGAAACTTATATATATGTGGAGGAAGAGAGAGAAAAGGGATATTTGAACACTTTTTGACAAGAGGAGAGACCAAGAAGAAGAAAATATCATTGAGAAGCGTGGAACAACATCTGAGAAGACAATTCTTGAAGATTGGAAAAACAGATCTACTTCTCTTTTCTAATCTTTTGCAATTTCTTTTCTCTTTTGTGTTCTTGTAATCATGACTTTGATGATTATTGAGTTTATTTCCGTTTTAGCTATGAACTAAATTTAGTTTTCTAGGATTACAATGGATTTCTTGAGAAAAACCAAGTTAAACCTAGTGAAAACGATCTAAGATCTCCAGAAATTCATGTCATTCCCCGCAAAAATACATATAAATTAACTCTATTTTGTAGAGTTAACACACCCCCAAACTTAATATTTTGCTAGTCCCGAGCAAAAGACAAAAAATGACTACAAGAATTGGACACGACCAAAACAAAGGACAACAACTCAAACATTTACAATCATGCATTACCAGTCAGACTAGTAACCATCACTTTCAAAACGTTATGCATTGTATCATGTTATTCCTGCGTGTGTGTGTGTATACATAATATGAGAATGTCGGAATCACCCAGATCACTATAGTTTCAAAATCATTGAGCCTAATTGCATGAATTCTTAAATTGCCAAGCCTATTCTCTATTTTCTCAGGTCATTAAACTCGTCACTAAGTTCTAACAATGCTTTCAGTCGAAGTTATGGAATCCTTTAAATTTGAACTTTCACTTAGCATTTTTTTTTATTATTTAGCATAACTCAAGTATATTTAGCATCACTCGCACTCATAACCTGTTCTAAAGAAGCAGTCAACATAGAGGAGTGCAGAATAAGTAAGTCAATGCACCCATACGTCGTTCATCTTATCGCAGTCAAGTTAGAGGAGTACAAGTATAAGTCTCAAGCGACGAGATTTTTCAGGTCTCGTACAAGTGAGGTTATTTTCTTTTAATTGAACTTAAAGCTTTTCAGTATTTTGCTTCATTCGGTTCTTATTAAAGTCATCCTTATCCCCAGACTTAGGCAAAACTATCACTTAGATTCTAAGTTTTCTAACCCTCGAATCTAGAGATCAGGTAGGCAAGATAAAATTTATTAAGCTCTATTCTAGACTATACTTCACTGACTTCATCCTAAATCCTCGATTATGCATTTGTGCTCCGAATTTTTGCAGGAAAAAACAATTAACAACACATAAAATTTCAAAAATTTTGATAAAAAATCGACCTAGCATGCACGACGTAAATGCAATCAGATCATATTCTGGAAATTTTTTTTTTTTTTTTTTTTTACTACTTGGGTTGCCTCCCAACAAGCGCCTTAGTTATAGTCATGGCTTGACTATGTCCTTCTTATTTAGGATCGCCCAAGGTAATGGTGGCAATTTGCCGATCAATGTTGTCCCCCAAATAGTTCTTTAGTCTTTGTCCATTGACCTTGAAAGTTCTCCCACTTTGTTCATCTTGTACTTCCACGGCTCCATAAGGAAAAACATCCGTAACAAGAAACGGACCAGACCACCTTGATTTGAGTTTCCCCGAAAATAATTTAAGGCGAGGGTTATACAATAACACCCGTTGTCCAGGCTCAAATTCTCGACGGACGATCTTTTCATCGTGTATCTTCTTAATTTTCTTCTTGTAAAGCATGCCACTTCCATTTTCTGGTGGCCTAATTTCTTCCAGTTTATTGACATGTAAAAGTTGTTTTTCATGTCTTTTAGACTTATTGCCAACCCTTTTTGCATGAGTCTTTTCTTCATTGAAATCACCACCATTAGGCCACAGATGATGGAAAAAGATTCTTTCATTTTTCACTTCCTCAAACTGTTTAAGCTCTAAATCTGGGGGTTCTTCAATTAACGACTTCTTAGCATTTGCAGACTTTACCGGGCTTTTCGCCACCTCACTTTTCAAGGTTGGTCTAAGATTAAGAGTTCTCACAAAATCGACCAAGTTGTCACCTTTTTCATCCTCTTTTGAAATTAATGGAGTTTTAAACAAATCATGAGGATGATTATGTAGAAATGTATCAGAAATAATATCTTTTACCACCTTGATTGAGAAACAATCTTCCTTTTTCTGATGGTGCTTCAACGATGAATAAATATTGAATGTTACTTCTTGATCTTGAACTCTCATCTTAAGTTCTCCTTTTTCAACATCAATCAAGGCTCGACCGGTAGCTAGAAAAGGCCTTCCAAGTATGATTGGCATATCTCGATCTTCCTCCATATCTAGAACTATGAAGTCTGCCGGGAATATAAATTTGTCCACTTTAACCAAGATGTCTTCTACTATTCCTCTCGGATAACTAAGAGTTCGATCAGCCATTTGCAACGTAACAGAAGTGGGCTTTGCCTCCCCCAAACCAAGCTTTCTAAAGATCGATAATGGCATCAAATTTACACTTGCACCTAAATCGCATAATGCCTTATTGATCAACTGATTTCCAATCGTGCACGGAATAGTGAAACTCCCTGGATCTTTCAATTTTGGTGGAAGCTTTCTTTGAATAAGCGCGCTGCACTCTTCAGTAAGTGCTACAATTTCATAATCTCCCAATCTTCTTTTACTTGATAAGATGTCTTTCATGAATTTTGCATAGCTCGGCATCTGTTCAAGGGCTTCAACAAAGGGAATGTTGATTGATAACTTCTTGAAGATATCAAGAAATTTTTGAAACTGTTTATCCAACTTTTGTTTTTGTAGTCTTTGGGGGAATGGAGGTGGTGGATATTCTTGAACTTTTGGTTTCTCATGGTTTGCTTCATATCCCTTGGATTTCTTTTCCATATCATCTCCATTATTTTGCTCACCCTCTATTGATTCACTCGGTGGCTTCACTTCTTCTTGATCAAGCTTTCTAGTGTTACCCTCGATCTCCTTTCCACTTCTGAGAGTTATAGCTTTGCACTGCTGCATATTATCATTTCTTGGGTTTGTCTCCGTGTCCGCATGCAAAGTTCCATGAGGTCGAGCATTAAGACTATTAGCCAATTGGCCAATCTGAGTCTCCAAAGCACGAATAGAAGTGTTCTGATTTTGAATTACGACGTTCTGGTTTTGAATTATGGCATCTGTCTTCTGCATGTATTGGAGCAATAATTCTTCTGTAGATGGTTTTTGTACTTGTGTTGGTGCATGAGCTTGTTGAAAACCCGGAGGTGCAATTGGTCCTTGAGCTTGAATGTTTGGTTGATTACCACCCCATGAGAAATTAGGGTGATTTCTCCATCCTGGATTATAAGTGTTGGAATAAGGATTGTTTCTCAGACTATTCGAATTTCCAACAAAATTAACCGATTTTGGATTCTCAGGGCAATGTGCAACCGAATGATTATCTCCACAAATATCACAAGTGGCATAGATTCTCTGAACATTGTTTCTACTACAGTTCTCATCAAGTTTCTTTGTGAGAGCTGCCAATTGAGATGTTAGAGAAGCAATAACATCAACATCTATAACTCCGGCTGTCTTGTTCTGCTCCGTGCGTCTTGATGACCACTGTTGAATATTTGATGCCATTTCCTCGATAATATCTCTAGCTTCATCAGGAGATTTTCCCAAAAGAGCACCATTTGCTGCAGCATCGAGGTTTCCTTTTATGTTATCTGTAAGCCCATTGTAAAAAGATTGAATTTGTAGCCAATCTGGAATCTGATGGTGAGGACATTTTTTTAGCATATCCTTAAACCTCTCCCAGGCTTCATCTAAAGTTTCATCTTTATATTGCAGAAAATCAGTGATGTCATTCCTCATCCGAGCAGTTTTTGCAGGTGGAAAAAACTTAGCTAAAAATTTATCCACTAACTGATTCCACGTAGTAATTGACCCATCTGGCAGAGCTTCTAACCAATTTGTAGCCTTCCCAGTCAAAGAGAATGGGAACAATCTCAGTCTGACAGCATCTGATGATACCCCATTGAATTTGAATGTATCACACATCCTCAAAAATAGTTTTAAGTGTTTGTTCGGATCCTCATGAGCATGCCCGAAGAATTGTTTCGACTCAAGCATATGGATGATTGCTGGCTTGATCTCAAAATTATTGGCCTCAACAGTTGGCCTGGTAATACTCGATCTTAGTCCGTCAACATGAGGGACTGCATAATCTCTGATAGAGCGATAAGCAGCAGCTGCTGCTTCTTCATTGACTTGTTCACCCATAGTCTGACCTTGAGACTCTGAATTTATTTTCAGCCTTTTTAATCTTCAAATTGTGCGCTCGATTTCAAGATCTAATGGAATAAGTTTTTTATTTCGATCGCTTCGCATGCAAAGACTAAATTTCCTGAAAATAAAGAAATAGTTCAAAATTTGATCTAAGAAAAGAATGATTGATATTAATATTAGCAAAATAGCGCAAATAATTCCCCGGCAACGGCGCCAAAAACTTGATGCAGGATTTATAAACGCAAGTATACGCAATCGCAGCAAGTAATATAATGATAAGTAGAGTATCGTCTCCACAGGGAATTAATGAACTAAACAACTAATTACTAAAGATCACTCTTTTTCTTATCCAAATTAAACGAATCTTTGTGATTATTATAACTAAGCAACAATGAAAGTAAAACTAAATAAAAATTGACAAGATTAACTATGATGATTAAAGCCCAGGATTACAATTTCCTTCAATGTTAAACTAATTGCTTTTATTTTCCCAACAATTCTATTTCAATTAAGATTTATTGCTAGTCTAGGGCACTTAAGTTTTTACAATTTCTTTCCAGAATATTGTAAAACTAATCTAACCTAATCAAAGAGCTATATTCCTATGCCAATGAAGTTAGGCCAAACCGAGTCAAGAACAAGCCCTAATTATGACTACCTAAGGTAATTAAGTATATTCCTATCTTAATTGCTAAACAAATTACCCAATTCGATGTGGGTGCAATTCGTACAAAGGTTACCCAATCTTTAACCTAAAACCTAATTTCCTCTCCCGATTCAATTAGATTTGTTAAACAATAGTTGGCCAGACTAATGAAATTCAAGCACAAGAATGGGTAAACAATAAACATCAATAAGATAGAATAAGGAAAAATAAACAACAATCAATTTAAACAAAGAAATCCATTGTAATCCTAGAAAACTAAATTTAGTTCATAGCTAAAACGGAAATAAATTCAATAATCATCAAAGTCATGATTACAAGAACACAAAAGAGAAAAGAAATTGCAAAAGATTAGAAAAGAGAAGTAGATCTGTTTTTCCAATCTTCAAGAATTGTCTTCTCAGATGTTGTTCCACGCTTCTCAATGATATTTTCTTCTTCTTGGTCTCTCCTCTTGTCAAAAAGTGTTCAAAGATCCTTTTCTCTCTCTTCCTCCACATATATATAAGTTTCCAAGTGAAACTAGGACACTAAAAGTAAGAATTCGCGGACAGCTTTTGCCCCAGCGGAAAATTAGTTCGCCCCAGCGAAGTCTGCTTTGTGATTTCGCTCCAGCGAGAGGTTTTCCGCCCCAGCGAAGAGGCTTCTGCCCGCACATCCAAAAATCAAGAGAAAAATCTGAAAAATTCAAAAGAAAATACCAAAATGAATACGTGACTCACCAACGAGAAAAACCAAGTTAAACCTAGTGAAAACGATCTAAGATCTCCAGAAATTCATGTCATTCCCCGCAAAAATACATAGAAATTAACTCTATTTTGTAGAGTTAACACACCCCCAAACTTACTATTTTGCTAGTCCCGAGCAAAAGACAAAAAATGACTACAAGAATTGGACACGACCAAAACAAAGGACAACAACTCAAACATTTACAATCATGCATTACCAGTCAGACTAGTAACCATCACTTTCAAACGTTATGCATTGTATCATGTTATTCCTGCGTGTGTGTGTGTATACATAATATGAGAATGTCGGAATCACCCAGATCACTATAGTTTCAAAATCATTGAGCCTAATTGCATGAATTCTTAAATTGCCAAGCCTATTCTCTATTTTCTCAGGTCATTAAACTCGTCACTAAGTTCTAACAATGCTTTCAGTCGAAGTTATGGAATCCTTTAAGTTTGAACTTTCACTTAGCATTTTTTTTTATTATTTAGCATAACTCAAGTATATTTAGCACCACTCGCACTCATAACCTGTTCTAAAGAAGCAGTCAACATAGAGGAGTGCAGAATAAGTAAGTCAATGCACCCATACGTCGTTCATCTTATCGCAGTCAAGTTAGAGGAGTACAAGTATAAGTCTCAAGCGACGAGATTTTTCAGGTCTCGTACAAGTGAGGTTATTTTATTTTAATTGAACTTAAAGCTTTTCAGTACTTTGCTTCATTCGGTTCTTATTAAAGTCATCCTTATCCCCAGACTTAGGCAAAACTATCACTTAGATTCTAAGTTTTCTAACCCTCGAATCTAGAGATCAGGTAGGCAAGATAAAATTTATTAAGCTCTATTCTAGACTATACTTCACTGACTTCATCCTAAATCCTCGATTATGCATTTGTGCTCCGAATTTTTGCAGGAAAAAACAATTAACAACACATAAAATTTCAAAAATTTTGATAAAAAATCGACCTAGCATGCACGACGTAAATGCAATCACCCCCAAACTTAAGAATTGCATTGTCCTCAATGATAAAATTGACGAAGATAACAGATAAACTAATTTGAAGCTGAACACAAAGAAAATATAAAGTAAATAAAGCACTTAAATAACGTCCCTGATTTCAGCTGGAGTTCAATCTTCGTCATGTATCTCATCTGGTGGTGGTGGGAGTTGTGGGAATGAAGATGTGTCCACATTACTGGCTCGAAAACCTTGAATCATACATTCGTATATGACTCGCAAGCATTCCCCATTATGCCTCACTTGATTCAGAAGATTCTTTATAGCATTGGCATCCGAGGTAGTAGGTTCCGCAATCGATGGAGGAGTTGACTCAGTAGGTGCTACTTGTTCATTCTCTTTAGAGAGAGATTCTCCTCCGCCGTTTTTCAGAAACTCATTGTAGTAATTCGTTACCCATGGATCGTCGTTCGCACCCGGTGGGACTGTCATCTTGATGAAGATGCTTGTGACATTTATAGGCACGGGTGATTTTTTTACTTTGTCATGTTCATGCATCGGGACATTAGCATTGCAGCATAGCCAAGAGATGAGACTGGGGAACCACAAGCTCTTCGGTGCCTTCGCATTTTTCTTTATCTGCTCGTATATAAACTATCCGACATCAACAGTTTTGCCGATTAGGATGCTAAATAGGAGAAGGCTTGTTTTATGTGAAACCTCTGTGGTGTTCCCAGATGGCTTGAGTCGAGATGCGATAAATGTGAGCCATGTCTTAGCTTCCCTTGAAAAATTTGTGGATGTGATGGTCTTTTGATGTGTTGACTTGTATTCTGCCCCTCGTCCACATGTCAATACTTTGATAACCAACGAATGATCCATTTCAGTCTCACACAGTTGTTTGAATTCGTCATTCGGAATATCATCTAACTCGTAATACTCATTGATTGACTTGGCATCGAATGGAACATACTTTCCCCGCACAAAGCAAGTGTCCTCCTTTTGTTCTTCATCGTTCTTGTGTAAGGGAAAGTTAGTGTAGAACTCATAGACCAAGTTCGAGTAATACGGGGCTGGTTCTCCGCAAAAAGACTCCCACTTTCTTTCCTCAATGTTATCTTCATATGGCTTTGTGAAAAGGTGATGTTGTTCCAGTGATTTCTTGAGATTTAATTCTCTTTCCGGTATAATTCCTTTTGTCACGAATCTATCATACCTATCGGAAGCCTCTTTAGATTGAAATCTCAAGGTATCAAACTCGGGTAGTTTCTTTTTTTTTTTCGTGAGGTTAGGAGATGATTTAGATGTGCCGGCTTCACAATTGAGATTCTTTCTTTTGCCTTTCGGTGCCATATCAAATTTCAAGAATTGTTAACCGATTCACTTTTCTATCTCCACTAATCCCAAATTCACCAAGCTTTTTCGGCACTTAATCCCCTTTAATCACCCACTCCTCAAATCACACTAACAAGTAATTCAACAAATTACACACAACCATCCATCCTCAAATCACACCAACAATCAATTCATCAAACCCCAAGGTAAATCAATTTGTTTGCAAATTCAATGTGAATTTCCAAAATCAACAATTCATTAAAGCAAATGGCATGTTATTTTCTTACGAACCCGTGGTGGAGACGAGTGGCGGCGGCGATCTAGGGTTTCGGTGGTGGCTGATGCGGCGGCGAGTTAGATCTGTAGTCGCGGCTGGGTGGCGCGTGGATGGTTGGAACGGGTTCTGTTTGTTCGCGTGGAACCAGGTTGCGATCTAGGGTTTCGCAAGGTGGGATCGAACGGCGGCGGCGGCTGAAAATGGGGAGGCTCGCAGCAGCGGCGGTCGCGATCTAGGCGTGGGCAGCTGAGGAAGAAAAGGGTGCGGTGGCGAGTTAGATCCGAGGTGAGGTCACGGCTGATGTTGGTGTCGGAGGAGGAGGTGGCGGCGGGTTGTGGTGGTGGCTGAGATTTGATTGTAAAGAGATGGTTTTGGTTAATGGTAAGAGAATTATGTGGAGAAGGGTTTGTTTAGGGATTGGAATTTTCTGCTGGGGCGGAGGTGATTTTGCGCGGGGGCGAAAGCCATTCTGGAAAATCAACTCAAAATTCCCGAAGTAGGTTTTGCGGGGGCGGTGTTATTTTTCCGCTACAGCGAAACATGTTCTGAAAATTCATTCAAAATTTGGTCCATTATTTTTCGTTGGGGCGAAAAATTATTTCGCGGGGGCGGATCATGTTCTGAATTTTTTTTTTTTTTTTTTTTTTTTACTACTTGGGTTGCCTCCCAACAAGCGCCTTAGTTATAGTCATGGCTTGACTATGTCCTTCTTATTTAGGATCGCCCAAGGTAATGGTGGCAATTTGCCGATCAATGTTGCCCCCCAAATAGTTCTTTAGTCTTTGTCCATTGACCTTGAAAGTTCTCCCACTTTGTTCATCTTGTACTTCCACGGCTCCATAAGGAAAAACTTCCGTAACAAGAAACGGACCAGACCACCTTGATTTGAGTTTTCCTGGAAATAGCTTAAGACGAGAATTATACAGTAATACTCGTTGTCCTGGCTCAAATTCTCGACGTATTATCTTTCCATCATGTATTCTCTTGGTTTTCTCTTTGTAAATCCTTGCATTCTCATATGCTTGCAACCTAAATTCTTCCAATTCATTTAGCTGTAAAAGACGCTTTTCCCCCGATGCATTTATGTCAAAGTTTAGCTTCTTAATAGCCCAGAATGCTTTGTGCTCAAGTTCCACGGGTAAGTGACATGCTTTGCCAAATACCAATGTATACGGCGACATACCAATTGGTGTCTTGAAAGCGGTTCTGTACGCCCACAGTGCATCGTCTAATCTCATATACCAATCTTTTCGAGACGTGCTCACTGTCTTCTCCAAAATTCTTTTTATCTCTCGATTAGAAATCTCAACTTGTCCACTGGTTTGAGGATGATATGCTAGAGCTATTTTGTGCGTGACCCCATATTTGGCCAAGAGAGCTGAAAATTGTTTGTTGCAAAAGTGAGTTCCTTCATCGCTAATTATCGCCCTTGGAGTACCAAAACGAGTGAAAATATTCTTCTTAAGAAACCTTAGCACCACTTTAGCATCATTGGTTTCAAAGGCAGATGCCTCCACCCACTTAGATACGTAGTCAACAGCAACCAAAATATATTTATTCTTGTGAGATGATATGAAAGGTCCCATAAAGTCAATACCCCACACATCGAAAAGCTCCACTTCCAGAATATAATTCAGAGGCATTTCATATCTCCTCGAAATATTACCCACCCTTTGACAACGATCACAACGAATAACGAACGAATGCGCATCCTTGAATAGAGTAGGCCAAAAGAAACCAGATTGGAGGACTTTTGCAGCGGTCCTTTCTCCACTAAAATGACCACCATAAGCCGAAGAATGACAATGATGCAAAATACTTTCAACCTCGTCTTCGGGAACACATTTTCTGATGATTTGATCAGCGCATAGCTTGAACAAAAATGGTTCATCCCAGAAGTATGACTTTACATTGTGCATGAACCTTTTCTTTTGTTGATAGTTCATATCAGGGTGCAACTTGTGAATTACCAAATAGTTGACTATGTCCGCATACCAAGGAACAATGTTATTTGAAATAGCAAGCAATTGTTCATCAGGAAATGTTTCATTTATTCCAACAGAATCCTTCAAATGCTCTCGGTTTTTCAGCCTAGACAGGTGGTCAGCCACTTGATTTTCCGAACCTTTCCGATCTCGGATTTCCAAATCAAATTCTTGTAATAAAAGTATCCATCTAATCAATCTAGGCTTCGCATCCTTCTTTTCAACTAGATACTTTATTGCAGAATGATCTGTATATACCGTCACCCTCGTACCCACTAGATAAGACCTAAACTTGTCGAATGCAAAAACTACCGCTAACAATTCTTTCTCAGTGGTGGTGTAATTGATTTGTGCATCGTTTAGAGTCTTACTAGCATAATAAATCGAATGAAACACCTTTTCCTTTCGTTGCCCCAAAACAGCTCCAATAGCAAAATCACTTGCATCACACATTAGTTCGAACGGAAAATCCCAATTGGGCACAATGATAATAGGAGCCGAGACTAACCTTTCCTTGAGCTCAAGGAATGCATCCATACAAGCAGCATCAAAATTGAACTTCACATCCTTTTCCAAAAGATTGGATAATGGCTTAGCAATTTTTGAAAAGTCCTTAATGAATCGCCTATAAAACCCCGCGTGGCCAAGGAAACTACGGACCCCTTTTACAGATGTCGGAGGAGGAAGTTTCTCTATTGCTTCGAGTTTAGCCTTATCCACTTCAATGCCTTTTTCAGAGACTCGATGCCCAAGAATTATTCCCTCTTTGACCATAAAATGGCACTTTTCCCAATTTAGAACGAGATTGGTTTCTTTACATCTCTTCAACACCGAAGCTAGATTAACAAGACAAGTGTTAAATGAATCACCGAATACAGAAAAATCATCCATAAATACCTCCATGCATTGCTCCACCATATCTGTAAAGATGGCCATCATACACCTCTGAAATGTTGCAGGTGCATTGCATAAGCCAAATGGCATCCTCCTAAATGCAAACGTTCCATATGGACAAGTAAATGTTGTCCTCTCTTGGTGCTCCGGAAAGATGGCTATTTGATTGTAGCCAGAATACCCATCAAGTAGGCAAAAGTACTCTTTACTTGCTAATCTATCCAGCATCTGATCAATGAACGGTAATGGAAAGTGATCCTTTCGAGTCGCTTTATTTAACTTTCTGTAATCCATGCACACCCGCCAACCAGTGACAGTTCTTGTTGGAATAAGCTCGTTATGCGCATTTTCAACTACAGTCATGCCACCTTTTTTTGGAACACATTGGACTGGACTAACCCATGAGCTGTCAGAAATTGGAAAGATAATACCCGAATCTAACCACTTGATAATTTCCTTCTTTACCACTTCTTTCATCACAGGGTTAAGACGTCGTTGATGCTCAACAGTAGGTTTATGATCGTCTTCCAAGTGGATTTTGTGCATACAAATAGATGGACTTATACCTCTAATATCTGCTATCGACCAACCAATTGCTTCTTTGAATTCTCTGAGCACGCGCAGTAGCTTATTTTCTTGATCAGCCGTTAGCAAAGAAGATACAATAACTGGCAAAGTAGAATTTTCCCCCAAAAATGCATACTTCAAATGCGTTGGTAATTGTTTAAGTTCTAAAATTGGAGGTTCTTCAATGGATGGTTTATTAGCTCTTGCAGATTTTTCAGGCATTTCTAGGATCTCAAATTTAGGTTTGAATCTTGGAGTGGCATCTAAAGTTTTCACACATTCTATAAACTCTTCGTCCTCCCTATCAATTTCCATTGTCAAAGATGCTTCCAAAGAATCAGTAGGAAAACATTCCAAGAAAGTTTCAGAGATAGCTCTATCCACCACGTCTATTGCAAAACAATCTTCTCTATCCTTAGGATGTTTCAAAGATGAATAGATGTTAAAGGTTACCTCTTGATCTTGAATTCTCATCTTCAGTTCTCCTTTTTCAACATCGATCAACGCTCGACCAGTTGCCAAGAAAGGCCTTCCAAGAATGATTGGTACATCGCGATCTTCGTCCATGTCAAGGATAATAAAGTCCGCTGGAAAAATCAATTTGTCCACTTTGACTAAAATATCTTCCACTATCCCTCGTGGATAACTGAGAGTTCGATCTGCCATCTGTAACGTAACTGACGTGGGCTTTGCTTCCCCCACACCAAGCTTTCTGAAGATCGACAATGGCATCAAATTTACGCTGGCACCTAAATCGCATAATGCCTTAGTCTCAGACTGGTTTCCAATCGTGCATGGAATGGTGAAACTCCCTGGATCCTTCAGTTTTGGCGGAAGCTTTCTTTGAATAAGCGCACTACACTCTTCAGTAAGTGCTACAGTTTCATAGTCTCCCAACCTTCTCTTTCTTGATAAAATATCTTTCATGAATTTTGCATAGGTGGGCATTTGCTCCAGTGCTTCAACAAAGGGAATGTTGATGGATAACTTCTTGAAAATATCAAGAAATTTTTGAAACTGTTTATCCAACTTTTGCTTTTGTAATCTCTGAGGGAATGGAGGCGGTGGATATTCTTGAACTTTCAGTTTCTCCATTTTTTCTCCATATTCTTTGGATTTCTTTTCCACATCATCTCCATTATTTTGCTCATTCTCTATTGATTCACTCGATGACTTCACTTCTTCTTGCTCGAGCTTTCTGGTATTGCCCTCAATCTCTTTTCCACTTCTGAGAGTTATAGCCTTACAGTGATGCGGAGTATCTTTTCCTGGATTTGTCTCCGTGTCTGCAGGCAAAGTTCCATGAGGTCGAGCATTAAGACTATTAGACAATTGACGTAAATTAACTCTATTTTGTAGAGTTAACAACTTCTAAAGTATGATTTCAGCTAGATTGATAAATTAAAATTTAATAAAAAATATATAAAAATATCAATTTATTCTAAGCTCGATTCGAAATCTTTATTCAAAACTTATTCAAGCTTTTTTATCAAACTCAACTAAGTTACACACCTAATATAAATAATAGCAATCCTCCCACGTGTGGTGGTCATTTGTAAGTAATTTCTTTCCGGCATTCTCTCTCCCCAAGTTCTTCGGAGATCCGATATCATAATTTTTCAACCCAGATTCTTCCGAAGGTAAAAAACTTAATCACGCAGATATTTAATCTAATCCGTCCTAAATTGTCACATATTAATTGCTTTTTCAGTTAATTGGTGTGTAGAAAATGGAGATTGACGAAATATTTGGGGAATCAAAACGGCCAAAAATTCCTACAAAGAGCGCTATCTACGTCTGGGGTTACAACCAGTCGGGTCAGACTGGTCGGAGGGACAAAGAAGGAAATTTACGTATACCGAGGCAGCTGCCACCGGACCTTTTCGGCTGTCCCGCCGCCGGAGGGAACTCACGGTGGCTCGATATTGCTTGCGGTCGGGAGCACACTGCTGCCGTAGCCTCCGATGGCTCGCTCTTCACTTGGGGTAATAAATTATGTTTTCCTGTATTTTAATCATTACTTATTCATCCCTAAGTGCGGATTTTGTAATGGCATTTCACATTAATTTTATTTATTATAGTCCAGCATTTCGTTTCTGATTAATTAAGTTATTTGGGGAATGTGAAGGCCTAAATTTGGAATTGTGATTGAAGAGTAGAATTGGTAGGGACGGGGAAAGAAAAAGTGTAGATGAGGTTATATGTGATTCTCTTGCACTGTTATTATAATTGAGAAAATTACTTGTCTTAATCTTTTGTTAAATTGAATAACAAAATTACGGGTAGGAAAGACGAAGATTAACGCTATATCTTGCTGATCATTAATTGGGTTCAATGTAATTCAGTATACCCCCTAAGTAATATCCATGAGAATTATGTAATGTTCTTAAATGGGAATATATCTTTGTCGAAATTCTGAGTTAATAGAAAATTTACCTGCTATTAAGTTTGCAAAGCCTATCTTTCTTTATTTGCCTTCAAATTGCAGTTATCCCTGTTCTGAATTTTTCATGATCACCTCTCTATGAGGTGTATCAGTATAACTCTTCTGCTCTGTACTTTCAATGCTAAGCAAGTTTTTTTTTTTTTTTGTCTCTGCATAGGGGCTAATGAATATGGACAACTGGGGGATGGGACTGAAAGGGGTAGAAAAAACCCAAAGAAAGTGAAGCAGTTGCAGTCTGAATTTGTGGTATCTGTATCTTGTGGAGCTCATTGTACTGCAGCTATTGCAGAACCGCGTGAAAACGATGGATCTATGCCAACAAGGAGACTCTGGGTTTGGGGGCAGAATCAGGTACTTCCGGTGTTCAGGTTAAACCTTAGGTGCAATTTTGTTGTAATGATTGCTGGAGGCGAATATTCTATTACTCTTTTTATATGTAAAAATGTTTGTGATTTCCTACCTATTCCACATTTTGATTCTATGTGAAAATTTACGTGCACACGTCTTTAATGCTGGGTGGACTGGAAGGGTCTTGGAGGTGTTACCCCTGGCTCTAGAAAAATTAGTTTTTTTCGAGAAAAAAAATGTAAATTCAACCTTTCCACCTTACTCGCCTCTCAGCCTTCTGCTCATGTTGGAAATCCTGGCCTACTGATAAGTTTTGGTTGGAAAAAACAATGTTTTATTATTGACATAGTGAAAGTTTTATATTGACCTAGTTCTTCACTTCATGTATTTCCCTGCCACACTGGGGTAATATATCAGGAATATTAGATTGTTGATTTAAAAAGTTTCTCTTAAGGCATCCATTAAATGACAATTAAATGTTGGAGGCCTGAAAAGGTATTGAGAAACTCTTATGAGTAGAAAAAAAGTTAATTTGTGAAAGCTACATTCTGGCCGTAGTTTTAGCACATTTAATTTTTCTTTACTGTTAGTGAACGATTAGAATCTCAGTAACATGCACAGAATTACCTTTTCAGTATAGCTTTTTCAAAGATAAAGCTAATAAGTTCATTTTTTAGTCCTTCTCTGGTTTTATGTTGTGGCTTTAATATTTTCTTCTTTATGCGTTTACATTTTACAGGGTTCTAATTATCCACGTCTATTCTACGGAGCCTTCACGCCGAACACGGTACCATTCTCACTCTAAAGCAACTGCGAAGAATATTTCTCGTACTGACCTAGTTTAGATGATATGAGTTGATTTCGAAGATTGTCATTAATATGATATAAAGACATATTCACATATATTACATAAAACTCTTGGTACCACACTGCGAGTTTTTTATATGAGTTGATTTGAAGATTATTTACTAATATGAAATAAGGGACATATTCTCATATGCTACATTGAACTCTTGGTACCACATTGCGAGCTTTTCCTTTTAACTAGATTTTCTGGTTCAATATTTGTAGCAAATTATCAAAATCTAGTAAAAAAACCTCCAAGTTGTTCTTGAAATTTGGTTGGTCTGTATTTTGCTTGTAAACAAGGGTATTGTCTTTTTGGTACTAGTGCAGTTGTGCTTTGTTACTTAAAAGATAATTGCACTGTGCAGTACTTTCTTTTTTCATTGCCATATATGGTTCCCCTTTTGTTTGCATGCAACAAATTTAACTTTTTCTTACGTGCTCATATAGGCGTTGTAAGGCGCCATGCTGATTCTCTTAAACTCATTTCAATTGTTCTAGGTTGTTCGCCAAGTTTCATGTGGGGCTGTTCACGTGGTTGCTTTGTCAGAAGATGGCTTACTACAAGCTTGGGGTAACAGTTAACCTATATTTTATAAGTAATAATAGCATGCTAGATATTCTTGTTTTGGTGTATGCATTTCCTTTGCACCTTTTTGAGCTTACTCTTCCATGCACAATGCATCAGTCTTGAATGCTTGTTACTCTTTATTTTGTATATTGTGGCCTCAGAGGAACTGTGAGATTTGATCTATTCAAGCTTCTTTATCGCATTAAATATTAATTAGATATTGTGACTGATATGGTAAATCAGGCTATAATGAGTATGGTCAGCTTGGGAGAGGTGTTACCTGTGAAGGCCTTCAGGGGGCACGCATAATTAAAGGGTATGCAAGGTTCCTTGATGAAGCCCCTGAGCTTGTGAAGATTATACAGGTTTCATGTGGAGAGTACCATACAACAGCTATATCAGAGGAAGGCGAGGTGTAAGTGTTCTAAAGGACCTTAATAATGGAGATAAATTCCTTAATTAAGCATGCGGTTTGAGATAATCCGCATGGCACAGGTTATTGCAGAGTTTGGTGGAGAACTCAGCATTGCAAGATTATAGTAGGGAGATGAAAGTGTGAAAATTGCATCACCTCGATTTCACTGCCTAAAATGCATTAATAAGCAGCTTTTGTTAATATTGAATTATAGGGCTATAATGAAATTATGCACATATACGCTTCACTTAAAAAATCCAAAAAATTGTACACATCATATGGTAGAAAAAGTAATACCGTTATTGTCATCATGTGCACTTTTATGTTTCATTTTCAAATAATGTAAATTAGTGTCAATCCATTAATATTCATTGTACACACATGCACAACGTTTTAAAGTAGATAATCCAACGTATTGCCTTCTTGGTAGTTAGTTCTTTTTCCTGCACATGCTATTTATGTTCGAATTGCGTTTTTCTTTCTGATTTTGTTCCTCTTTTGAACTTGAATTAGTGTTGGGTCGATAATAGACGTGATATCGAATCCATTGCATGGATATCAAATGGTTCCAAGTTTTAGAGAACTGGAAATCCATCATAATGGAACATGATTTGCTTGCTAGATAAAAATCGAGTGTCACAAATCTATGTTAAATTAAAATATCTGAACAAGTTAGATTTGTAATTTCATTTCTTATGAGCATATATTTATTGGTTATTAATTATCGCCTGATTCTTGTTATTTCTTGATCACACTTTTATACCACAGCTATACTTGGGGACTCGGGACTATGGGTCAACTGGGACACCGTTCACTTCAGTCCGGTGATAAAGAATTATTGCCTAGGCGCGTAGTTGCTCTAGACGGGATTTTTGTCAACGACATTGCATGCGGTGGTGTGCACACCTGTGCTTTGACTGATAAAGGAGCTTTATATGCTTGGGGCGGATGCCAGTGGGGGCAGTTGGGCCTGGGCCCACAAACTGGATTCTTTTCTTGCACACCCAATTCATCTGAAACGATGCTCCGCAACATACCCGTTTTGGTGATCCCAAATGGTGTAAAACTCGTCTGCTGTGGGCATTCTCACACACTCATTTATACTAAAGATGGGAGAATTCACGGATGGGGTTATAATAGCTATGGCCAGGCTGCTAATGAGAAATCTACATACGCATGGTATCCTTCACCGGTTGATTGGTATGATATAGAAGCCATTGCTCTTTTCTTTCATATTTTTTATTTGTTTTTATGTATTAAATCAATGAGTGATGATGCTAATGGAAGTTTCATTGGTGTAGGTGTGTTGGTGAAGTTCGGAAGTTAGCTGCTGGAGGTGGCCATTCAGCAGTATTGACAGATGCGTGTTCGTTAAAGGAGTTATGTGAGTTTACACTTGCGAACTGTGTGACTTTATCAAATGCATCGGAGATTGAGGATGTTGCATTACGTACTGGATCAGATGCTTTGGCTCGCCTTTGTGAAAGATTAAGGTAACAAAACTTCATATATCTTTATCCATTTATATAATGATTAGAATTCTATTGGATTTCCAAAACCTCTAACCATATCAGTCCACCGGAAATAATTCTACACATGTTTCATAATGCAACATATCCATTCATTGCAAGTTCACGCCTTTTTCATTGTCCACGAGCTCTAACATAGAAAAAGAGATTCCTTGACACATTAAACCACTAATTCGAAGTACTTTCCAAATCTTGTCTGTATACAATGGTATCAATAATGCTTCAAAAATTAATCATGTTGTTAGATGAGAACTAAAACATAAAAATAGGATTTAAATTGAAAAACTAGAGATAAAACATAATAAAATATTATGTTTATATATTATTTATTACTGAAATCATATATAGATAAGTCAATCCTGACTGTGCATAGACATAGAATTTGTCCAATTTCACCTATCTTGTACTTGAAATGATATCTATCTGCACTAGGAAATGCGTCTGGACATTTTATAAAAACGTTGTTTGAACCTTATTTGGCTTATGCAGGGAACATTCGGTCAGTAATGGAGATTGCAACTATGATGAAGCTTAGAATTCATTGATGGATGAGGGTCAGTAATATCTCACAGATTCATATTCATTACATAATTGTATCTAAAAGAGAATTAGAAGCATTTCTAGCCATTGTACTTTAATGGAATCCGATATATCCATTTGTGAAATAATGTATGTTGTGTAGTTGGAGAGCCTTGTACTTATTTATATTTGTTTGTAAGCCTCAGAAAATTACACTAACATTATTGTTATGTACATATTAAAGAAGAAACTTAAGCACTACATATATATAATTCATTCATGGTCATCATATGTAAGTGTATGTATATTGTTTCAAGTTTATCTTGATCAAATCTATCTTGTTAATCTATGATCAGATGGAGAGTTAATTTGATCATTTTTCACATGTACATGAAAACCTAGATGCAATTTTGAGCTTGTATGTTACACCCGTGGGGAATGAAGCGTAAAGCTCGTTTTTTTAGAACAGGAATTAAAAAAAAAAAAAAAAACGTCTCATCGAAAACAGAATCTATTTGAAAGGACCATTTTGTTTAAGCAGTTCAGCTCCCTTGCACCAGAAACATGCAATCAGCTTCAAGTCATGACGTTCCTTGCACAATATCCCCCAGATAACTGCTTTTATTGGTGTTATGATTATATAAATAGCACGTTTGTGGAAATTAGCTTATATCGAACATATGACCCAATTCCAGAACGGCCCGGTCCAATCGAGGCTCGAGAAGAAGAAGAACACGCCTTCAAGGTGCACCCTGAATACTAACATATTTTTAGAGCATAAACCCTAACGTATCTCCACACTCGAGATAATCCGGAATATTTCTCCTTATTGCTTTCAAATTCAAGAACACGAATATCTTAGTTAAGTTAAGTTAAGCAGAAGCTTCGCTGGAATAACCTTCGGCTTGATCTTAAACCTTAACAAAGCTTCTACTTTGTACGAGAGCATGTCAATTTCAAGCCAAACCATTTGGTGATTGCGTGCGAAGCAAACTGGAGCCGTACGCCGTACCAGTTTATTTTGTCCGCATCAAATTATAATTATATAATTTTATTGTATATGTGCCTGGTCAGTAAATAGTTAATAAGGAAAATGTAATGATCCTAGTTGAAGGGTATGAGACATTATCCCAAATTGATAGAATGAGATACTAATGTGGCATTTATATGATTTTAATGTCTCCAACTTCAATAACAATTGTTTGGGATGTGGTTCTCCCAGAGTCATAACATGGAAAAAAAAAAAAAAAAAAATTGGAAGGAAAAAGAGAAGCCCATAATAATAGACGAATTATTTACCTAGGCTGAGAAGAAGAGATGAAGGAATCGATTTTGGAAATTGTGGCGGATGGAAGTAAAGCTCCCTATGCATAGCTAGGGCTGAAAATCAAACCAAGCTACTCGACTCGAACTCGTTCGTAAAAGCTCGTTTGAGCTCGGTTCGTCACACTAATCAAACAAGCTTGAACATCTTTTTTCGTTCGATAACTTTTGAAGCTCGGCTCGAGCTCGACTCGATAAGCTAAAAATTAAAAAAATACATGTAAAATATCAAGCTACTCGATACTCGGCTCGAGCTCGTTCGATAAAAGCTCGTTTGAGCTCGGCTCGATTGAAAATCAAACCAAGCTCAAACACAAAATTTCAAGTTCGATAAAAATCAAACCAAGCTTGAACTGTGTGTCGTTCGGTACTACTCGGCTCGATTACAGCCCTATGCATAGCTTCACTTGAGGTTTTGTGTTCAAAGTTCAGACATCTTTATTCTTTAACATGCATTTAATTAATATAATAAGAATAATATGATAATATCCAAATTATGTATCAACAAAGGCCCATTAGCTCAGTTGGTTAGAGCGTCGTGCTAATAACGCGAAGGTCGCAGGTTCGAGACCTGCATGGGCCATTTAGCAATTTGTACATTTCTTCCCAATTCCTGCCGAGTGAACCCATTTCAACTGGACGCTCCTTTTTTATTTCATCAAAATTTATTTGTATATTTTTACTTTCATTTTACATTAGTAAAGTTTTAAAATAACTCCTGCAAATTGCTTAGGTCCTCACTACTCAAGCTTTAAGCACAAAATAATGTAAAAATAAAAACACGTAGAATTTAAGTAAACATGTACAAAACAATGTAAAAATAAAAAAACATATAGAATTTAAGTAAATTAAGTGAAATTTCAAAAGAGATAACGTGTTAATTGAAACTTCTTATGTTGAAACTACTTAATTAACCAATAATCAAACAGTACAACATTTAAAAAAAAAAAAAAAAGACTACGTACCTAGCTACACATACCATATTCAAATAAATTTTTATTTGGATTTCCTTAGAATACAAACTCTCCATTGTGCACGTAATGATTTATAGCATCTGGTTCACATGAATAATTAGCAATATTATTATCTTGATTTTGAATACCCATTTTGCTCTGATCATCAAAATTCCATAATCCAATATCCCACAAGTAACTATCAACTGTGATAAAATCAGACCAAGGTGCATTGGTACTATCTTGATAAGTCGTAGGCACGTATAGTTTATTTTCGAACGCGATTCCTTTCGTCGTATCTTGATTGCTATTTTTATCTTCAAGTGTTGAGGTATCTTCTTCTTTTTTTTGGCTAATGAATTTTCTCTTTTGTTGCTTAATTTGAACATCATCATCACTAATTGTTGCCTTTCTCTTTTTGAAATGAGTTCTCCAATAGTTTTTGATCTCGTTGTCTGTTCTGCCCGGCAAGTATCTTGCTATGGTCGACCACCTATACCGGTACCATTATTAATTAAAACCAAATAAAATAAATAATGGGAAATATATATTTTTCAGTAATTAAGCAAAAAAAAAAAAAAATAGTTGCTAATTAAAGATATTACTTGTTTCCCCAAAGGGCATGGAGTTCAATGATAATTCCTTCCTCTTGTGGTGTTATATGTCCCTTTTTTAGGCCAGGCCTCAAGTAATTCACCCATCTCAGTCTGCAACTCTTTCCACTTCTATTCAATCCTAATATTTAAAAAAAAAAAAAATCAAAACATGCAATAAATATTAATGTAGGACACTCTTCTGCCGTTGTGCTAAAATTTATAATGGGTCGGTAACAATGCAACAATCTTTAAATGCCACGTTTGAATATGCAACCCGACAAACATGACCCTTTATCACGAGAGCAATTGTTGTCATACTCAGGCCAACAACTAATCTCCTCCCAGTAATTGCCTCACTGGAAGGCTAACCCGGGCAGAAAGCTTAGTTGTGCTAAAAAATATAGCTGATATCAACGATCCCTTACCACGAGGACGATTATAAATATCATATTCAAAACAACAAATTAACATTTAATATATAATTTTAGCTAGCTCAAACATGTTGTTGGGTCAAGAAAATAATGGCATAATAAATTATATATACCTGCACACTTGGACACATTACTCCATCTTCCTTCACCATTTTGGGTTACATATTGAATAAGCAACCTATCTTCTTCATGAGTCCAAGGCCCTTTTCTCCATCCTTGCTCTGAAATTCCCCAGCTACCCATTTGATATTGAACCATATATTAACTCAAACTCAACTCTTTGTGTTCAAATTTTTCTTTTTCTTTTTTGTTTGTTTTTTGTCTAAAGTTTATCTGACATACAACCTAAACACAATCTTCCCAAGTATATATATTCGTAAGGTTGTCACCCTCATGTCATGACATCGTTAATTTTCACTGCTAAATCGGGCTAATTAAAAAAATTAACGAAATCTTTGTTTTTATATTAATTCTTTCCTTAGAGAATCTGCCAAGTGTAGGTGCACATTCTCGTCGGCTAAATGCTTGACCAATTGGAGTCGAACATGTGTGGACTAATAAAATACTATATATATTAATGGCATACATATATAGCCGTACGATATATATGATCATGCACTAGCTAGCTGGAGGACAATTATCATCATCGATTTAATATAATTAATTACAATCGTACGTAGTTAATTGCAATTGGTATACCTGATTAATTAATGGGGTACGTGTTCTGGTCAAGCTAGTCAAAGACATGTCAGGTGGAAGAGTCAAAGTCAAAGTCTCAGTCTCCTACATTAGATAAACAATACTATCGGTTAGATCATATTGGTGTGATCTCAACGATATTTAGAAACAAGGCGAGCATAGTTCGACCAAGTAAATGAGTAATAGATATGTCGGGTAAGGCCATCTCCAGTCGAAGGTGAAGGCAGACAAAAGGGGATCGTCATCTAGAGATGAAAATTAATTTTTCGGAGGACAACACGGGAGAAGGGCAATATGGGGTCAATTAGGAAGGCAGTCGGTGGCCGCCATTTGGCTGCCACCCTTTATTTATTTTTATTTTTAAAAAATAATTTAAATGTACGTAAAGAATGAATTTGTTACTTTTTAGAAATATATATATATATATATGTGTGTGTGCGCGCGCGCGCGCATACGTGTAAAATCCTTGAAAATTTTGTGAATGCCTTTATAAATTTTGTGTAAAAATCCTTAAACACTTATATTAAAAATGAAACTTTAATATTATATAATTGGTCACATTTGTCTTATTAGTTAAAATATATATATATATATATATATATATATATATATATGTGTGTGTGTAAAAAAATTGGGTGTATTTTGATAAACTACAACTTAGTTTTAAAAAACATATAGTTATTGTTATATAAAAATATAACTTAATTAAACTTATTATTATTGCAACTTAATTTAAAAATACAATTTAAAGATCAATTAAAAAACTTAACAAATATGACTACAAAGAAACACCTAATTCGAAAATGGCCTGTGTGTTGTCCACAAGTGTTCGACTAAATCGTTTTTCAATTGCTTATTGACTTCTTTATTTCGAGTGTTGCAACGATGCATCATATATGATTCCAGGTCAATGTTGCCACGACGCATCATAATGATCCAAGTCAATGTCGCATCATATTAAAAATAAGACTTACTTAGATTTATTATTATTATTATTATTATTATTATTGTTAAATGAGAGTGGGTAAAGTTTTGCTTGCCTCCCCTCTTCGACTGGAGATGGCCTAGATGTATTATATTGTCGGTTCAGTTGGAGATGGCGGACTAGGCAAGGCAGACAGACAAGCATGAAGGAAGACATTCAAAAGGGGGCAGTTGCATGCTTCGGCTGGAGATGACCTAATAAATGAGGGAACTTGTAGCTAGGAGATTTACTTAGGTTGACCCGTTCGAATGGATTTCATTTGGGTCGACCTTAGTAAAAGCGATGCGGATCTTCAAGAATTTGGTAGTTTTCCCCGATATTTGGGTGCATAATGGCCAACACAAGGGTGAGCATTCGTTTTTTGCCCTACTTAATGATCCAACGACTCAGTCATATAGTTTATCGTTTGTTAAGAAGGACAAGTCGACGGTGGTCTCAGAGAGATCAACTCAACTCCTAAAATTCCTCATGTCCTATGAAAAATTCAACATAGAGGCATAAGTAGTTTGATGTGAGCGAGTAAGTTCACTGAATGACTGTTACGATTCTGATTTTATTATGTTACCATAGTTATTGGGATTATTTTATTTTAGTTATTCTATTCCTATAGGAGTCTAATTTCATATTGAGATTGTGGTCCATCTTACGTCTCATAAAGTAAGATTATGGTTCTTTTTACGTCCATTAAAGTAAAAAACAAATAATGGTACCAGAAGATCATATCAATGGCGAAGTGCTCCAAGGTCAGACACAAGCAGTTAGGTGGATGAGCGATATATATGACGTCAAAAGAAATGCCGACTTATATATGCATGCCAATAGGTAGGTGTAATTAATCATAGATACATATTAAAATTTAATTGTCACTATTTAAAAAATGTGATGCAATTATAAATCACATGCAATGCATTTTATCTTTTGAACAAATGAGTACGGCCTAACTAATTTTTTTTTTTCTAACTAAATTTGAACTAAGAAAATTCATGGACAAAATGATGAATTGATGATGATATCATATTAAACCTAAAACATAATGTTCATTGAGCCGCAAACTTTAGTGAGTTGTTGGTGTGTTTTCTTTTAAAAAATGTTTATAATCCAATTACATTGTAACAAATGTTTATCTACGTAATCTTGGACATCATGATCTAAATATAGAATTTAAGCGAAAATGACTCTTCTATTGAAGCATTAAGAAGCTTCTTGTACAATTTGAATAATGCGGTTATTAATAAAATATTTAAAAGAAGACGAGTTGAATGAGTCTCTATACATAGACACGTGGAGCGATTAGCACTTTAATTAGAATGGTAGGGCAAGTACTTAGATAATTAAAAAATGGGAATAACGCTATTTATAGGTAGTGATGTGTATCATAGTTGGAATTAAATATGAAAAGCTTTCCAAATGAGATACTATAAGATCTAGCAAAGTACAGAAATCATTTTTTATGATTAATGCTTGTAAAGATGCTTGATAGGAACTTGAAACATTCGTATCTATCTTTGATTATTTAGCATTTAATTTATCATGGTAAATATATAAGAAGTGTATCAAGGAACGTAACTTAAACAAGTTCTTGCTCTCCTCTAATATTTGTAGGAAAATTGACTGAACAAAATCAATATTTATATTTATGTTCCAAGCCTAAACATATTAGTTGAAGGATTAAACAAAACAAAGCAGTAATTTCTTTAGCTTTTATAAATCAGCCGCTTTTAATTTAATTCGCCTCATTTTATTTATGTACTATTGTAAGATTCATTATTACATAATGAAACGTTTTAGGTATATATCATATACGAAACATTAAACAGGAAATTCTTATTTAAATTGGGTTTGACTGAATCTAAAGTAATTATATATTAAGTGCAATATACTTGTTTTGTGGTTGAATAAATTTGATGAAGTCAGTTTTGAAGCAGAATTTTTCAGTTACATGTGAATTCACGAAAATCAGAGGCGGACCTATAGGGGGGGCGGGTGGGGGCGCCCGTCCCCCAGCAAATTTTTTTTTTTTTACTAGTAGTGCATATCTATTATTATTATAGTAGTATTTTATTTATTCTTGTTAGTACCTTTAAATTCCTAAAGGAAATAATCTTGTGAATAAAAAATCTTTGTCTACTTTAATTAAATGTGTGGTCAGATCTTAGAGAATGGAGTCCCATTAATAGAGTTGCCTAGTTTAAGTAGAATTTGATAAGGAAAATATTATTTAACACTTAATATAATTCTCTTTTAATAAGGAAAAACAAAACAACGTTGAATCTTGGAATTCCAATTTTTTCTCAAATTAACTTTTTTTCACCTAGTTATATCAAAAAATGGGGTTTTCTTCACAAAGCGGCTGAATCACTCAACGCCATTATCAAAAGGTACTTTTTTAAAAACTTTTATGAATAATTAAATTTATTTATAAAGTTTTTAATTTTTCATCACTAAAATTATTAGAACTGATTTAATAGTCTGGGTTTGGCGTTTTGATTTTTCATCAAATTTTGATAATAATTCTATCATAGATGAATTTGATATCATGAGAAAACGTAGAGCACAATTTAAGATGTCAAAGTAAACTTTTAGTTGCTAATATTTTCATTGAAATTTATATTCAACTGTCTTCTTAAGTGATCGATTCATATTTTTCTTATGTCTAGTGATTGTTTTTGCATATTATATATTTTTTATTATCTTATTTGATTAGATATATTATCAATATCAAGTATCATAAGACTTATCGACATATTAAAAATAAATTTTGATAATCATAATATTTTATATAATTTAATTATATACTTTCCATTTTAATCTCGCCCCCCGCGACTAAAATTTTTGGGTCCGCCCCTGACGAAAATTAAGTTGCTTATAAGTGCATGGTTGATGGAAATGTATAATAATGATTAATTGTGATAAGGTAGAATCAGATATAATCTTGAAAAAAGCTTCTAGATAGATGAAATATTTGCTCCATAAACAGAGAAAAGGATATACACAAGTACGGTATACATGTGGTGGAAGATACAATTAATGTATTGTCATCAAACATAATTCGAGACAAGAGATCTTATCCCAGTATATTTAATTATTAATTTCCTCTTAACTTGTAAATAATTTTATATAAGTTAAGTAGCATAGTCAGTAAGAAATTTTTTAATTTTTTTGAGAAAAATTTAGAAATTGTAAATCATATAAAATATATTAAATTATAAATTTAGAAGCGGAAAATTGTTGCCTAGATCCTACCTTTCATAGTGTATATATGTAATTTTATAAATGCACTAAATTTGTTAATAGTCTGTAAAAAATCTGGTATAGACAAAGTATGACCCATCCGGAACTATGAAGCACATGGGTCAGTCAAACTCTATCCAAACACGCCATGGGCCTTCCATTTTACGGTGCCAAAAAAAAAAAACGTATTAAACGACCGTGATAAAACTTGTGACGGGCCTTGTGATTCAAATGGTTTAGGGTCCAATCTTATTTCACATCATATGAAAATTAGCTAAACGATATAAATTTTGGGCTTCCAGGAGAGCCCAGATCGTGGACATTGCATTTTGGGCTTTATTCCTCTTAACATGTCCGCTTCCGGCAGGACCTTTTTTTTCCTTTTCAAATTAGTTTTAGTAATCAGATTGAAGTTAATTAAGGAATTAAATAAAAGTTACTTTAAGAAAATGAAAATTGCCATGCCAAATTCAGTTAAGTTAATAAGGAAGTAATTCTATTAAATTTAATAGAGGAAAGGATTTTTTTTTTTTTTATTTATTTACAACAATAAGTAAAAAATCATATAGTTATCTATGCTACCCCTCCGTTTTTTTATTTGTCGCTTTGGAGGATTGCACACGAATTAAAAAATGTCATAATAGTCATTTTTTTGAAGCAAAAAATAATCCTAACACTAATAAGTATTAGTAAGAAGGATAAAATTGGTAAAATAACATTAATTTTATATTGAAATCCTAAATCCACTAATAAAAGTAAAAAGGGTAAATTACGAATACCCCCTCAGGTATGGCCTAATTACTAAAATCTCCCTCATGTATTGGGTATTACAAAAATCCCCCTCAGGTTTGTCACGTTCTTTCAATTAACCCCTTGCTCATAAAATGTTCCAATTTTACCCTTGGAAGTTATTTGTAATGTTTATAATATGTTATAAATTTTAAAATTTGGGTGTACATTGTTATTTCTTGTAAATCATAAAAATAATAATCATATATTTACCACCATAATAATTGATATAATTTATAATTGTCCGTAAATTTCAATAAATATTTCAATTTATAATACAATATAAACTTTAATAAATTTAAATATATTATCTATAAAACAATATAATTTATTAAATACTAATTTAGAAAATGAATTCATTCAACTAATGTGTAAAAAATTTGTTAATATTTATAAAATATATTATTAAAATTCTATTTAATTTAATATTTTACAATTTAAATTGCTAATAAATATGTAATATTTTTTTTGCAGTATTTATTAAAACTTATGGGCAATTATAAATTTTATCAATTATTTTGGTAGTAAATATATAATTATCTATTTTCTAATTTATAAGATATAATAACTAGCACCCAAGTTTTAACATTTATGAGACATTACAAACAATACAAATAACACTCAAGGGCAAAAATGAAACATTTATGCTCTTACTTGCTTCATTCACCTATTATTACTCTATTTATTAAAATTTTCTTCATTCTTAAATTTGGCAATATCTCCTAATATACTAGTATTTTGAATGCAGATACAAGGCATGCTGGATTGGAGTTTTTTTCTACATTACTCATTTGTCATCAGAATAAATTTGGTCACGCGGGTGCCAGGACCGCTAGTGAAATAATAAATGAAATTACGGTTAAATATTAACATAAATTTATGTGCTTTAATTATCTATGAAACAATTATTTAATATTAGGACTAACACATTATACTCAGTTTCGAATTCTTGTTGAAGAGATTTCCACTTTATGTGTCCAACGCGCTTCGAAAGGGATTAAATTCTTGAAAAAATTATACTAAAAAAAAATGTATGTGTACGAATACCGCGTGCGACGGTTGATAGTATTTTTCAAAAAAATATCTACATATTATGTGAATCTCATAAAAAATTACTCACAACGAGTGAGGGTAAATTGGTAATTTCCAAAATATTTTAAGCCGTAACCCTAGTTCTGCAACTATAAATAAGCCTTCATTTTCTACTCTATCACCACCCACAAAAACAAAAGCAAAAACATCTGCAGATTCGGCGGAGGTAGTGTGATTTGTGAAGGTTGAAAAGGGAGAGAAAAGTGGTCGGAAGCGTTCGGGTTGGGAGTGATTGGAAAGGTGAAATGAAAGTAAAAGAAATTTCCTTTCCAATTCCTCCCATACCAAAGGCTTTCGATCTATCCTCCCCTTTCAATCCTTCTCTTTGTATTTCAATATGATCTTTGTAGATCTCTGTTTTTCTTCTCTAAGTTCAGATCTCATGTTAATACATCTATGTTTTTCTGCTGTAAATCCAAATCCTTTTCACTTACACTGTAGTTTCAGCGCTTGATTCCAATTTTCTTTTTTTTTAAACTAAAATAGTCTCAAATACAATTATAAAGAATTATGAGATTTGAATTTGAGAATTGATTTGCATAAAGGATCTGAAAATCACTCTTATATGATTAAATACATTATAAAAAAGAAAGCAGGTTTGCACAAAACGGCGCCGTGGATGAACGGAAAAAATGAATCCACAGATTCCTATCAAAATGCGAAATATGAAATTAATTTAGGTCCAATCTAGACATCGGCGGTCACTGCAAAGAATTTCGCTACCGGCGACATGGCATCGAACCGTAAACAAAAAAAAAAAGAGTTAAGATTTAATCGTAACCTCAGAGACCCGTTCAAAATCATACACACAGCGGCACGGCGGAAAGCACGCAGTCCCGACCGATGAACAATAGTGGTCACATAGACAAAGATTGAAAATCGGTGGATGGGAAGAGTGAACCGACGGCACAAAACGCTGCGTTTTAAAGTGTCATACGGCACTTCCTATTCTTTGGGAATTCTTCCTCATGGTTTTGAATTGAATGAACATAACAAAATAGAAATTAAAGGTCGAAGGAGATTTGAGGAAAGAGATGAGGGAGGGGAGCTTGGGGGAGAGTCTTCAGTGGATCTGGTCTAGGAGTTCTCCTCCTAGACCGTGTGGTCCAGGATTTTTCCAATTAAACAATTCACTTTGTTCTTTGGTTTATCCACCCCAATAAATATTTTTTGTTATACTTTTTACTTTATATAGTCTTAGTCTTAACACATAAAAAAAATCTTATATATTCTTGATTTGTTTAATACTTATATCTAATTAAAATGAGAAATTGTATTTATCTTAATTAATTTTTTACAAATAAATTAGAAAGATGTAATCGAATTCTAATAAATAAAAAAAAAAAAAATATTGCATTTCATCTATATATGAATTTTTTGTTAACCAAAAGACAAACACCTTTTTTTCCTTTTTAAGGTAAAACACTTGTCAGAATGTTATAAAAAAAATACTTGCTCTAATAAATACTCAAGCAAAAATTTGGGTAGCAATTCAAACTCAATAAATAAATAAATAAATGTACAAGACTTGCATGAAATTTTTATATACTTAAAAAATAAAAGATAGAATAAAGGCATTTTATCAAATAAATTGAAGGAAAAACTACTGCCCAATAGAGTGTCAATTCAAAAAAAATGGGTTTGTGTTTTGTAAATATGGAGTATGCATACAAGACTATTAGATACATTTTGTTTAGTAAGGCCATCTCCAACAGCTCTCTTAAATTTCAGCCTCTTATCTTAAAATATAACTAATGAACAATGTTATACAATCCCACTTTTTACTCAGCACTCCAACAGCTAGTTTATATTTTAAGAGACTACTTTTTAACAACCTTTATCATTTCACTCAAATAGCTAGTTTATATTTTAACAAATAATTTTAATTATTATTTTATATAAATAATAATAATATATTTATAATACTAATTGATTTTTATTTCATAATAGAAAAAATAGTTTTTTAAAAAAAAATATTAATATTAAGTATTGACATTTAGCGATGCCCCAAAAATTATAATCAAAATATTATTACTAAATCATCGTGACAACGTTAATTATCGCTAAAGAGGTTCCACTATTTGTCAATAGTGACAATTTTTTTTATAATGATATTCAAATTATAAAATTTGAATTTTAAAATTTTGATTCAAATTTGTATGCATTTGAATTTAATTAATATGTATTTGAATGTAGCAGTATGGATATAATTAGTACAAACTATAAATTTAAATTTATTATTATTTTAATTAGTAATGCCTCCAATTTATTGTTTTGCATAAAAGTACAAAAGTTTTTTGTATTTTCCTACAAATAATTGCATATAGCAATTTTAATTTAGCCATGGGTATTTGGCAAGCCAAACTTATAAAATTTAACAACTCCTAAATTATAGAGGTGCTCTTGGAGAGCACTTTTTATCAAAATTTTAGCAAAACTCTTAAAATTTAACTTTTAGCATTGCTCTTGGAGATGGCCTAAGTCTATAATATTTTCTTTTTTTAACCATTTTTCTAAAATAAAAATTATAGTATTTTATAAAAGTTAATGTATATTGTGTTAATTTAAATAGATAGTTTCACTAAAAATATAAAATTATTGTATGAAATATAAAGATTTATGTATGTATATTGGATTGATTTGGATAAAAGACTTACTGAATTTTTTAATTTCAATATATAAAATTGGAACACAAGCCTAGACCAGGTCCACTGAAGAATCTTCCCAATGTTAAAAGTTGGGTTTTGCTTTCTATTTCATTTCATTGTCCTTTCAGTCAGCGGGCAGACGTTAAATTTCAATGAACCGTGCCAATATTTAGATTTTTATTCATAATTTTGTTCATTATTCTTGACTTTTGTGTTCTGTCTTCATAGGAAAATACACACAGAAGGTCATCAACACCAAATATTTGAATTATTAAATTTTAATAATTTAAAGTTTTCTAAACATATATTCACATTATTTTAATTCTTTATATTCAAATATGTTATAGAAAGATCCATTAATTCTAGATATTTATTTAGTTTTTCAAACCATTAAAACCTTAATTCAACTTAATAGTTAATACTTGTGTATTTTCCGCATTCAGTTTATACTTTTCCTAAAATTTTAAACTTCTGGACAAATTACAACCAATACCGACCTACATTTATTAGTTTATTACTTGCCTTTTTTTTTTTTTTTATATATTATATATTTTCTATGTAACTTGGCTAATGGCTAAATAACTTGACCAGTACAATAACTTTTATATCATGACATGACATCAATGAGTCCAGAATGGTCAATTTCATAAATCATCAACAAACACAAAATTTGTACTATACCGTTGGACATTTCAATTATTCCTAATTAATGATATCACCTAATCCTCTTACATTGTTAATCCCTTCATTCATATTCATAAGTATCTCAAGTCTTTTCTCCTACATTTTAACTTCTCATCCAATTATGAATTCTTCATCTTCATCACGAAAACCTGATGTAACCCTATCCTTAAATTTACCACCATCTCCTCCAATAAATAATGAATTAAAATCTGAAAATGGTGCAAAGTTAATTCAACTTTTGCTAACTTGTGCAAGCCACACCTCCTCTGGCAACCTTCACCATGCAGATGCATGTCTCCGCCAGATATCTCAGCTTGCCTCCGTCACAGGTGACTCCATGCAAAGGCTTGCCGCCAGGTTTGCCTCCGCACTAGCGACTCGACTCGTTAAACGTTGGCCTGGCCTTTATAAGGCTCTAACTAATGGTGGGAAGGTTAGTCCATGTGATTTTGATCGGGCCCGCTCCAATTTCGTTCGTTCCTTACCTTATATGGGCTTTGCATATGCAATTATTAACCGGACCTTGATCCAGGCCATGTCGGGCGAACGTTTGATCCATGTTATTGATTTGGGTTATTGCGACTCAAAGTTGTGGGTTTCTTTTATTCGGGGTATAGCGGGTGGGGCTGATGGACCTTATGGATTTGATGGGCCTCTATGTATAAAGCTAACGTGCGTTAGTAGGAACAAAGAGGCCAAACAAAAGTTAGGAAATAGGCTTGTAAAAGAGGCTATGAGATTAAACATTTCATTTCAATTTTATTTTATAAATGCTTGTCTTAAAGATCTCACGTTAAACATGCTTAACGTGGAATCAAGTGAAACAGTAGCTCTGATATCAATTTTAGATCTACATGTCTTATTGGTCGAAGATGATCGCGTCAATTCACATTTCGGATTCAACAAAAGCAATGAAGTGAAGATATGTAAGCAAATGCATGAGTTTCTTGAAATGGTGAAGTCAATAGGTCCAAAAGTTATGCTACTAGTCGAGCAAGAGTCTGACCATAATTCAAACCGTCTAGTCGACCGATTTGTTGAAGGATTGCATTTTTACAGTGCATTGTTCAATTCAATCGAAGTTACATTTGGAGGATTATCGTGCTCAAACAGAACGAAATTGGAGGATATGTTTGGAAAGGAAATTGAGAGTATCATAGCTTGTGAAGGGTTGGAGAGGGAAGAGAGGCATGAAAGATATGTGAAATGGGCCGTTAGGTTTAAAAGGGCGGGCTTTAGGCCCGTTAGATTGTGGTATGATAACATGGAGGAGGCCCAAGAAGTGGTGAAGGCTTATGGGCCTAAAGGGTTTAAGGTAATTAGTGAAAAGGGAAGTTTGATGATTTGTTGGCATGATAGGCCCATTTATGCAATATCAGCATGGGATTGTTTCAGTTTATGACTTTTTATTTCTATTTTTTATTTTATTTTATGTTGTTTGTGTAGATGTAAAGGATTGGCATCCAAATTAACAAGGTTTCTGCCAGGTGCCTCCATTTAGCAGTTCGATTTCAATCTCTCTTTCATTAGGGAACGGTCGTCCCGTTTATCATTTAATGGTTAAAGTGTACTCCCTTCTTAAAGATCATACAATTGATGTTCCTTCTATCAACGATCATGAAACAACACAGTTTTATATTTCGTTGTTGTAAGTAAATCACCGAATTGAAGTTAGTTATATAAAAGAAAATGTTAACATTTTAACTTTACAACATGCATGGCAGCATGGTTGATTATATATGAGAAAGGAAGATTGTTTCAGAAAAGAAAAATGCCATCATATTTTTTAGACTTATTTCATCCCTTTCAAACATGTTGGACGCGTTAACTAGGAATCTTTATCAACGGGAATTCAAACTTGAGTTCGTTAACTTGTAGTGAATAGTCTATTCCATTAGACCAATTAGTCGATTTCATTTGGCCAATCACATATGATGTTTTGACTTATTTCCAAATTTATGAAATTACATAATTTATGATTTTCAATTTTAAATTCCTAATTTATCTAACCACCATATCATAACAAAAGTTTTACTTTGTCCTTGCGAAGGGAAGTTAAAATTCACTACCCTAAACTGAGAAACCTTAAGGACCAATTTGCGCAAGTGTAATTATAGAAAGTAAAAATTAGAAATAAAAATTAACATCAACTAGACCAATTAGTCACTTACACTTGATCAATAGCTTGTTCATATTTTGACGAATTTCTAAGTTTACGAAATTACATAATTTATGAATTTGAATTTTGAATTTTAAATTACTAATTTATCTAACCACCATATCATAACAAAATTTGTACTTTGTTCTCGTGAAGGGAAGTTGAAATACAGAATATTAAACCGATAAAAGGACCAATCGGTTAGCGGTTGAACCGATTTGAGAATTGGGTTTTGGGTCTCTTTCGGACCGGACAATTCATCCGTTAAAGGTTTAATCGGTTCGACCGGCACGTCCGGTCCGTTTTAAAAACATTGCTAGGGTTTTTGCGCTTTCCTACTTATGAAGTTCTATGTTTAATGCTTTTTAAAATAAAAATAGATACACGAAATCAAACCCTTCTCATATCTCCGCCGCCGGAAAGACCCCGGTTATCTATAATCTGCCGAAGAGATGGGCGGCGACGATGAAAAAATTGCAGACGATGAAAACCAGAAGAACTTTGATATCAATGATTTCACTGTAATCAAAGAAGGAGAGGCTGAGATTCTAATGCACGCCAAAAATGAAGTCTTTTATAACAAAACCCAGGTCCTTAAAATAATTATTTTCATGTTTATTGATTATTTTTGGGTTAAAGTTTGTGTCTTTCCTGGTATCTGATTTGAAGTTAGTTTATTGCTGCAATGAATTAGATTGAAGAGTAAATGAGTGGGTCTTTCTTGTTTCTATTCATTATGAACTCTATTATAGATTTGAAATTGTCTAACTAAAGCTTGTGATTAGCTCTCAAATTTAGTAAATTTAAGAATTCTTTCAATCCACATAAACTTCACATTACTTTACTTTCTTTTTGGAACTGTGCTTTGGGGGAATCTGAGCTTTGAAAATCTACTGATGCCAGGTTAATAATAGAGACATGTCTATTGCTGTTTTGAGGACATTTATATCAAAAAGGAAACAAGAGCATGACTCAATGCTGTCCAGGAGAAAGAAAACCGGCCCCAAGGTTGCAGAGGAACCTGCTCTTGAGCCGGAAGCGGTTGAGGATTCTGTAATGCATAATGGAAAATCTAATGGGGAATATGAAGTCTCTGAAGAGAAATCTCAAGATGAACAACCCTGCATTATTTCTGAAAACCCAGCTCCTGAGCAAGAGGGTGGTAAAGGCCGGAAAGAACTGAAGCCACCACGTGTTCTGGAGGTAAATATTGATTTCATCTTATTAATGTTTTCATGTTGTTAATGCCCTTTATCTGAGAAGTAATTACACTGTCGCCACTATTATCTGCGTGTCAGTCACTATCTTATGCTTCAAATGTGATTGGCAGGCGTTGTCAGCTTCTGGTCTCCGAGCTTTGAGATATGCCCGTGAAGTAGATGGTATTGGCCAAGTTGTGGCCTTGGACAATGATAAAGGTAATTTCTTTTCGTTGCTTGTGCTATGACATGATTCCTGCGTCAGAAATGCTAATATTGCCGCCTTCTGCAGCGTCTGTTGAAGCTTGCAGGAGAAACATCAAATTTAATGGTTCAGTGGCATGCTCAAAGGTGGAGTCAAACCTTGTGGACGCAAGAGTTTACATGATGACTCACCCAAAAGAATTTGATGTGGTATGCATTTTGAAGTCATCATTTTGGTGAATTTCTTATTGTGTAAATCCAGTTTCATGTAGATCTAGAGGATGTAACTGTAACCAAAACTGATATTCTCAACACCTTACCAATCTACAATGTTGAGAATAAAATATAGGGTAAATAAGGCGTAGGTTACCAAATACAATTAAGATGCTACAAACTTTCAATAACAAATTTGTTTACCTATAACATTGGGAATGATTAAGTGATACTTTGAAGATGATTCATCTTCAATTTGTACTGCTTACTTCAAGCTTTGTACATATTTTTTGTTTGTCTGCATTAAATTGGTCTTCTACTTGTCATTGAATTCTTGATACAGGTTGATCTTGATCCTTATGGTTCACCCTCTGTTTTTCTGGACTCTGCTGTTCAATCAGTTGCTGATGGAGGCATATTAATGTGCACTGCAACTGATATGGCAGTGCTTTGTGGGGGCAATGGTGAGGTCTGCTATTCCAAGTAAGTTTGTTTCATTATAAATCGAATTTTTCTAATCTCAGAACCAACCAAAAAGTAGTTCTGAATATATGCTCTGCTTGTTGGATCAGATATGGCTCTTATCCATTGAGGGGAAAATATTGCCACGAGATGGCATTGAGGATTCTTCTTGCATGTATTGAGGTATGTTATTGCAGCAAAAAGACAAAAAGATGATGGTCCGGAATTTTTTATATTAGCTCCACTTTTGCCTTCTTTCTCTACTTCTTTAATTTTCTTTTATATTTGTTTCTTGATTTCAGAAGATTGGTGAATGTATGTAATGTATGAACAATGAAACAAAGATGATCTTTTAATTAATCTCTTTTAATGTTTCTCATTATCATTTATAATATATATATATATATAGAGAGAGAGAGAGAGAGAGAGAGAGAGAGAGAGAGGTGTACTTCAAGCTTAAAAGTGAATGTCTTTTACAAAAAGATTAAAATTGTATTCGATATCTATATCATGCAGCATTTTAGATTCAAACATTGTTAGAAATCACAGACTAGCTGAAAGAAGAGCTTCAATGGAGTTGATATGATACAAAGCTATAATTATTGGATTTGAAACTTTAGTTGCTCCTTATGAGGTTTCTTTTTCGACAACATGGTTACACCAAATGGATACTTTCTTAAGCTTAAACCCCTGAATTAGAATGTGAAAGAATCCTTTTTGTGTTTTTTTATTCCTTTATCTTAGTGATATTTCATTGCATATTGTTCTTATATTATGCAGAGCCATGCAAACAGATATAAGCGGTACATTGTCCCTGTGCTATCTGTTCAGATGGATTTCTATGTTCGAGTTTTTGTTCGTATATATACGTAAGTTTTTTTTTTTTTTTATAAATCATATATGTGAGTATTTCTTCACCAAGTCTTTTTGTTAGACACATAACTACAACATTATTCATCTTATAATACAAAGCTAAAACAAATATTTGCTTGCAGTTCCGCAAGTGCAATGAAGAACACTCCTTTAAAGCTATCATATGTATATCAATGCATTGGCTGTGATTCATTTCATCTTCAGACAATTGGAAGGACTGTCTCTAAGGTACACATTTGCATTTGTTAAGACTTCCTTGTTCTTGTGGGGTACATATATTTACTTTGGTATATATTAGAAAAATGATATAATTATGTCATTTAGTTTGGAAATTATATTTACAGCTCAGTATAGTAAGGTTAAAATTTGTGGTCTCTTTTCTACCAAAAAAAAAAAAAGGAAAAAAATCTGTGGTCTCTAAATTGTCTTTTATTGTTGAATGTATTCTCAAATTTGCATGTGCAAATACCTGACGTTCTTTTTATTTTTTGCATATGAACACCTTGTTAGAAGCAAATTTGCTTCCATTTGAATAATACATAATTTTTTTCTTCTATTGAATGGATTCCCAAATTGAGAAATGACTAAATTTGAGTTAACATATGCAAGTTGCTACACATGTTAATTTTAGGGACTACAAATATATAGTTTTGAGGACTAAAATATTATTTGTTCAAATATATGAAAACTGTCCCAATAAATCAACTTTATCATGGCATATACCATAAGTCCCTTTACTGTGATTAGCTTTTGGCATATATTTTCTTCCTACCCGCTCATGTCATCTAATGAGGACATTTTTATTAAATGCTCTAGAATACAAGTGTGAGATACCTTCCGGGATTTGGTCCTGCTGTTGCCCAAGAGTGCAGCGACTGTGGCAAGAAATACAATATGGGAGGGCCTATATGGTCTGCACCTATCCATGATGAAGAATGGGTAACTTCCATTCTCGAAGATGTTAAGTCTATCAAACATCGCTATCCTGCTTTTGGTCGCATCTCTGCTGTATTGACTACAATTTCAGAGGTATGTTAAATTCTATGTGGCAAACATAACTCTTCGTTGTATACAAGAACCAAAATCTGATGTAAAGATTACGAGGAATTTGTATATATATAATGTTAGACCAGAGAGGTTCTATGGATACTTATGTATACCTGGTTGTTTTTTTCGCAGGAACTACCTGATGTTCCACTGTTTCTGAGTTTGCACAATCTTTGTGCAACATTAAAATGCACCTCCCCCTCTGCAGTTATATTTCGTTCTGCTGTAATTAATGCAGGATATCGTATATCAGGAAGTCATGTAAATCCACTCGGTTTGAAGACCGATGCCCCTATGGATGTGATTTGGGATATTATGCGCTGCTGGGTAAGCACACTGTATTTATCAAAGGCAAATTTGAATCTTTAGTCCCAACAGGATTGGACCATCAACACCTCTTATTCCCGTATCCAATCCAATTTTTGCAGTTTTGGTCCATATAATTAGTAGTCTTTGTTTGCACTTTTGGTCCCATAGGACTGTCACAGTTTCCACTTTTGGTCCCAAATTGGGTGAAAAGGGGAAGATAGGACCAAAGTGCAAACATTTTAAAAGAATTGGGACCAAATGTGCAATTTTGTCAACTATGGGACTAAAAATGTAGGGATTTTACCATTTTTAAAATCCTATGCATGTTCGGACCTCAAGTTTTTTTCAGTATTACTTTTGATAATCTAAAGAAAAAGCTGATATTGAGATCCTTTATTAAAAGGAAAAATAGCATTTTTTATATTGAATTTTTCAGCAGCACATAAATCCCCTCTACCATTATTTTTCTAGGTCTAGGTGCTACGAAAAACTCACTTTATGTCGTTCGTGCTTATAGTTTATTGCGGTCTCATTCTCAGGTAAAAAATCACCCCGTAAAAGCTCAGCCACCTGATCAAGCCGGAAGTGTTATTCTTGCCAAAGAACCTGTTCTCCAGGTAAAATGATTTGTGGAGTATAGGTTTGTTTCGCAATGAAAATTTCTCTATGATATAAAAGCTTAAACAAAAGTTTGTTCGCCATTTGGTTAACTTACAGGCTAATTTTGCACGAGCTGTTGCTTCGCTTAGCAAGGCACAGGCGAAAAAAGTTGCAAGATTTCTTCCTAACCCTGAGAGGCATTGGGGGCCTAAGCTAAGGGCGGGTCGCCAAATTACCAGCAAGCATGTTTCTCTTTTGGGTGCAGAGGCCATTAACGGGTTAAATAACCACGAAGAAGGAGACGAGCCCCCAAACAAGCGAAAGAAGACGGAAGATGATCAAACTCCTAATTTATGATACTGGGCCTTGCCTGCTTTCTTTCAGACCAGGGCCAGCCCGACATATTAGGGGGCCTAGGCAAAATTTTGACTCAGGGGCCTTTTCTACTAGAGAAAAAAAAAACGTCATTATTAAAGGCTGATGATATAGCCAAAGCAATTCTCCTAATGTCAGAGCAAATGGGGTTAAATTTACATATTTGGTCTTTTTACGTAAATTCCAACTGCACTTTTGGTTTCAACGATGACTTTCTTTTTGTATATATTAATGCTCTATTTCCTGCTTTTCATCAAATTTTCCGGATCTTATATCATAAAAGAATCATAATTATTAAGGTGCTAATTAAGGTCCCTCAAATAAATTAGGTTATGAATATCGCTTATTCTTTTGAGGAGCATTCTTAAGGGATAGAGATCTACATTTAAAATGGGCAAAATGGCAAAAATTATCCCAAACTAATTATTGATTTTGGATTTTCGTTCCAAGCTATTCAACTTGGTGAATTTCGTCTCGTAATTTAATATTTTTTTGTTTTGTGGAATAACGTCCCACTGTTAATTATAAGACGGGAATTGCACATTTGTGAATGAATTATCAGATGGCTGCTTATATGTCATGATTTGGTAAATTTTAACATGAATAATTATATAATATTGTAAAATTCGTCCCAAACTAATTACAAAATTAAACCGTCATTTCCATTGAATTAGAAATTTATTCGAAATTTAATATTGGGACTAAATTCATACAAAATGATAAATTATGGGACGAAATTCGGCGAGTTGATATAGTTTGGGACGAAAAATCAAAATTAGTAATTAATTTGGGATGACATTTTAAACAAATATTAAATTGTGGGACGAAATTCGGTGAGGTAATATAGTTTGGGACGAAAATCCAAAATCACTAATTAGTTTGGGACGTTTTCTGTAATTTTACTTTTAAAATCTGTATTGGAAAGATAACAATGCAAGCTCATACAGGAAAGAGAAGATGAAACAAGAATTAGTGTTTGGATCCATATGTGGTTCAAGGGCACATTTGTCAAATAATTTTATTTGCTAATGCTCTAGCTATATCACCGGCTATTGTTAAAATTTATTTTATTACTCTTAAAATGGTAAAATTATTTTATAATTATTTGAAGAATTTATCTCTTTGATATTTGTTATAAATAAATAAAATGACAAATCAATTTAATTATTTTAAAAAAATGCAATCGTAATAAATTATAATAGTTCATTCTAAAACCCTCGATAAAAGTTTGAATTTTTTTCCGTTTTGTTTAATGTTGAAAAACATGGGAACCACCAAAGACTTACAAATACTTGAACCAAACACCTTTTGTAAAAATTTCTCTAAACAAATTTATATATACTAATGAAACATTTACAAGATAATGTATTATAATTAGTTTATGATTATTAATGTAAACCCCCTCACTCATCCCAGTAGCCGAGTTAACTCAGTGTGTCTTTTTAATGGCCATTGCACCAGAAAGAAAAATAAAAGAAAAGGGGCCTGTTGTAGGAAGTCTCATTGATTGAGAAATATTTATTGAATTAGAACAATAAGTCATAAATTTTAAACGTCATCCGAAGATAAGTTAAATAAGTAAATAACATTAAACTTACCAAACAAGTCGTTGTAGTATAGTGGTAAGTATTCCCGCCTGTCACGCGGGTGACCCGGGTTCGATCCCCGGCAACGGCGTTCTTAGTTTTTGCCAACATTTCTTTTTATAATTGGGCCCAACTATAAATTTCTTCTTTAATGTTTTTATCGTAGATTTCAACATCAGGTCGTTGTAGTATAGTGGTAAGTATTCCCGCCTGTCACGCGGGTGACCCCGGTTCGATCCCCGGCAACGGCGTTGATACGTATTTCAGTTTGTATTTTGATTTTGGGTAAGATTAATACGCATCATCAATTTAAACATTTTTTCTAAGAGAAAAACTATTAAACATGTCCATAGGACACATTTACTTTTTCCTTTTTTATAAATTTGTGAGAGCTTTAAACCACTTAAGTGAATTTGATAATATATCAAAATTGGGTTATGTTTAATAGAAACATAGATAAAATTGAGATTATGGGTTAAATGTTAACTCTTGATATTATAAAACACAATTAATGTTAAATTTGGGAATATATCGAATTCAGATCTTTGAAGAAGCAAATAAATTCAAATATGTACTCGATTCAAATATTTTTATTTATTAATTTATTTATACATTGAATCTTAATCGAATAATAATCTTAATAAATTGAATCAAATTTCTCATGAAATTTTAATTTCTTGATTAATATATCATCAATAATGCAACATTTACCCTGATTTCATAGTAGCAGTACAGAATGTCCATGTCCACGTCCATCATTCAGTTTCAATGGACACGAATAATTAACCCATTTTCTTTTATATACAGAACAAATTATTCCACCCGGGAAAAAAAATTGGTTTCAATTCTCTAGTCCACTTGTTAGCTGAAAATGTACAATACATTCAAAAAGTTGCCCTAATCTGTACACTGTTACTCGATTCGTTAGCGAGTAGAAACCCTAATTCGAAGTCCATTAGGCGCTTCAACCCTTGGAAATTTCATCAGCTTATCGCCCCCTACTTCTTCCCATTTGTATTTCGTCACAAAATAATGAAGAAAAGTAGAAATTTCGGCCAATCCCAGTTCTTTTCCAGGACATTGCCTCGTCCCTCCTCCAAAAATTAAGAAATGGTGTTGATTTTCCATTCCCTTTTCCTGCAATTTTTCAAATTTTTTATTATTAAATTTGTAGGAAATTTATGGAAATTACTTATTAATTTAGGTTATGAGATTACGAACCAGCCATCTCCTTGGATTGAAAGTTAATGGATCAGGGTAAAGGTTTGGATCGTAATTGACTTCTCTTGTGTACACATATATCCTCCACCCTTTGGGAATTACATATCCTGAGAGTAGAAGCAGCAAAGGTAAGCAATTATTATACTACTTTTAACTACTTCTAATTTATGAATTGAATTTCTTGGGAGCTGCTTGTTTTAACTATTTCTAAATTATGATTTGAATTTCTTGGGAGCTGCTTGTTTGAGTTTTTGGAAAGTGGTTTAGAGATTTGATCATGTTTTGAAATGTTCTCTATTTTTGTGTATTTAATAAAGTTGTTTGTTGGAGTTCTAGAGATGAAATGAAAACTAAATTTAATTTTTTAAAAATTGGCATGTTCATTGTAGAGATTAAAGGAAGAAGAGGGAATAAATAGATTTACGTGTCAATTCAATGTAGAGTTTGTGTAATTTTTTTTTTTTAAATATGATGTTTTCTAAGAGTAGATTGTTTCGAAAAATTGAGATAGAGAACTATAGGATAAATTTCTTTGTTGTTTGATTGACTTTTCAGATAACACCGAAATGTTATTGAAAATCCGAACAAAGACGCAATTGCTCTTTTATCAAAATGTAGACAAAATAATTCATTTAGACAAGAGATGGGGCATCAATGGAATGTCTTGGGTCGGAATAACAGGTTTGCCATGTGGATCGTGATAGGGTAGGGTCCATGAAGAAATATGATCTCTTGTTCTATCATTATTGCTCATATATGCAACTACTGCCCTACTGCTTTCATGCAACTCTGTTTTTTCACATTTTAAAACGTGGGATGCGTCAAAAATGGCAAAAAGTTCGTAAATTTTGATCTCTTATCTAGTCTTGTAGGCATAAGTAATAAATAACACAAAGAATAATACTAAATATATAGTTATAAGAATAATTACCCACCATTTATTTCCATATCTCTAGTTGTTTTCCTCAGAACTCCATTCACTATTGTAGCTAATCTTGATGTTTCATATATGACCTGCATCAGCATTTATCTGCCAACTTAAGTTACCTTGAACAAAATTTTACCACAGTAACTATTTTTAACAAGAAAAGTTGCAATACTTACTGCACGTGTGAAGGGCATTGATTTGTAGTCATCATACTCAATAGGATCCTCTGGCCTTTTTCTTTCTCTGATTGCAATATGTTCTTTCTGTTATTTTTTTTTATCAAGTTATTAAAGATCATATTTGTTAAGCTAAAATAAGCATAATACAGAACTCAAACTTCCACTTACTCTCAATTCTTGAAGTACTTTAGGATGATCATGAAGGTACTTTATGGCCATCATAGAAGTAGTTGATATAGTCTCATAACCAGAATACAGAATTGTGATGATTAAGTCAATCATTTCATCATCACTTAGCTTATATTTATTCTCTTCACCAAGTAAAAAACCAAGCATGTCCTTTTGTGTTTCTTTGGAGTCTCTTCTCTCTTCTACTAGTTTCCTCAACAAGCTTGTAATGTTCTTTCTTGCCTGTAATAAACATAAGTTATGAGTTTGAATGAATTCAAATGTAAAAAGCATTTTGATAAAATGTATGAGTATTTAAAATTTACCTGAAATCCGCGATGATAGTTTGTATTGGGAAGGTTGATTGGAAGTGAAAGAGTCCCCAATACTAGTTTAAAGAATTCAGGCATGAAAGATTGAGATATAGAGTTAGCTTCTTTGCTTGCTATTTGTCTCAATGATGATAGAAAAGCCATCTGAAATAATAACAGAGCAGAATCAATATGAATGAATTATGCATTATGACTTGGATCTAAAGTTTTCAATGACAAACCTCTTTTGTTTTCTCTTGAATGTCAATGATTTTGTCATCCCAATTGCTCAAATGGGATCTCATGAAATCGTCTATTTTCGGCAAGAGTTGGTCTTTGATCATTGTAGGGCTGATAAGAGCAAGTAAAGCCCCTCTCATGTACTTGTGAGCTGAACCATGGACAGCTGCAATGTTGCATTTGCCTAAAATGTCTAACATTGATTGCGGATAACCGGGTACGAGCCCTTTTGCTTCGTTTACTAGGATATATCTATTTAGCTCAGGATCCATTGAAACAATGGTGGGACAACCTAGTATATGGGATTTGAAAAAACTCCCAAATCTGTTTGTTGAATAAAAAATTAGTCGAAGATTATACAAAAATCAAAGAAATTACTACAGTTTGAACAACAATTGAATTATTTGTGATTGCCCAAGTTTCTTTATTATGAGTCATCATGCATATAAACATGCAAGAACAGATAAAAGTTGTGATTTTTATGCTTAAAATTTCTCATCTTTTTCATTTTTTTGGATGGACAGGTCTATTTGTTCTTGATTAAATTCAAATAATTTGAGGAAGGATGAAAGAAACACCTTGATCTTTGGTTTTTCATGAAGGCTGGACCTAGTTTAAGAAACTCAGTAGTTTCACCAAAAATTGGCCAACCCATGGTACCAGGTGGCAATCCTTTCTTCTTGTACCTCACCTCATTCCATCTCAGTAAAGCAGCACTCAAGATGCAAATTCCCCAAAATACCCCTACAATTACAATTAATCCCCCCATTGTTTCTCCCTAGAACTTAGAGAGAGAGAGATAAGAGAGGTATGGGCTTTGATATACTGACTCTGTTCATGTGTTCGTGCGGGTGTTTATATAGATAGACCTTATGAAATAAATGAAGATAGAGAGATAGTGGGGGGGGGGGGTGAGTGGGGGCCTAGTTTTAAAAACCTGAAAGAAAAATGAAAACAAAAACAATAAAGGTATTAGATTACAAAATCTTGGTGATTAAGTACTTGTGTATACAACCAGCTTGATGCATTGCTGTTTCATACTCAGGTGTCTTCTTTCTACTGATTCATCTAAACTTTTGCTATAAAGAAATATATTTATTTATATTTTTAGCTGAATTTTTTTATTGGATGTGGAAATGTAGTTGAAGTAAAGGTGCACTGTCCAGGTATGGCGTCAATTGATTTATTAGTAGCTTTGTTTCTTAATCATTTGGTTATTTATTAAGAAAAAGAAATTCAATTGCATTTTACTGTTTTAACCGTTTTATATTTGCACTTACACTTCAGGTTTTTAGGTATTTCAGTTATGGACTGTGAGAGTATATCACATTCTTTTTGATAACCCAGGTGTTCAAGCTTACAATAGACTAATCCTGAATCCTCAGAATCCTTGCCCTAGTTTATCCTAACTCTTTCATCATTTAAATTAATTCCTAGTTTATCCTAACTCTTCCATCATTTTGTACTCCATTCCTAAGGGTCCATTACTCAAAATTATAACATGCTTTCTATTTTTCAAAATAAATTTATCTTCTTTTAATTTTCTCACACTATTATTTCAAAAGTTAAATAAACAACAATCTTCTTGTTTCTGAAAAAAATTATAGAAACTCTACTTTGATTTTACATAAATTAATTTATTTATTATACAAATTATTTCACATAACAAACATGATTTGACATTAAATTTTTATACAATTTATACATGTTACACATACAACCTAAATTATTTTAAAAGAAACTTACATCTTTTTTATTTTCCAAATCACTTAACTCAAACAAACAATATTACGTAGATCTAGATTATTTTATAAACCTCAACTACTCTTTTAAAAAACAATCCATGACCTTTTTCGATCATTTGACAGTACACTCCGTAATTGTCACTTTATATTTGTGAACTTCAAAATTGAAAAAGTTGAGAGACAAAAAAGTTAAGTGTAAGAAAGATCAAAATGATGTAAAGATAAAACAAATAAAGATTGGAGAAAAACTCGGTTTGACTGAGATGTAAGAAATGTGGGCAGTAAAGGAGCACATGGACGCCACCCGATTTGAAGCAAAGCTTTGGGACTAAGTGGTTCACATGCATGTCATATAGATCTCTTTACATGTAATTACAAAAAGTCACTTGAGGACATGTTCTTCGTTAGTGATATTTGATATGTGTTGTACAAGAAAGTTATAGTTTGAATTTAATTTACAATACTAAGCCAATTCTAAAGTAAATGTATTTGTATATGTTTTATAATGAACACTTCCTGGAAGATGTTATCCTGCCACAAGATAAATAAATTGCTATTGTAAATAATCTATGTGCGTTTGAGTTTGATGTAAGTTACAATTTCCTGTGTTCAGGGCTGGCTCGATATACTAGGAGGTCTAGATGAAATGTAAAATCGAGGTCCTATTCTACAAAAGAAAAATATTACTATAAAATATAATTTTCTTACCTTTAAAATTGTAAAAGTATTTACAGGGTTTAAATTTATTTTCTTACTTTTAAAAGTGTAAAAATATTTTTCTCTATCATATTTGTTTTATAATAGATAAAATGACATTTCAAATTAACTTTTTTTTTTTAAAAAAAAATTCAATGGTAATATGTTTTTATCATTTAAAATAAAATCTTTCTTTTGAAAAAAAACAAATACTATAAGTATTGTTAATATAATTATATAACTAATGTGAGTTAATGGAGTTAACTTCACTTGTCAAAATCAATAAATAGATAAAACATAAAGGTAGAATATTTATACCCTCGCAATTACGTTACAAAAGGGGATCTTCAGTAAAATTTATTGTACCAATTTTTATTGTCCAGACTGGATCGCTAATTTAAGAATTTGTATCGAATGCTAAACCAAACAATTCGGTTCGATTTGGTATAAAAAAACCAAAAAGTGTGATTTTGGGTCTCTTTGTAAACTTCATATAAATTAATTTTTTAAATTTATAGTTTGTCCCAAACTCATTGAATCAAGTTACATTTCAACCCTAACTTTTAAATTGATCCTAAATATCAGAATAAGAAAAAGAAGAAAAAAAATTGGCATCTCTATATAACTTTGGCGCCTTCAAATCGTAAATTTAATGTATTGTTGCAAAACTACAATATCATAAAAAGTTTTACCAAAATACTAAGACACAATAAAATAGAGACAATGATACTATCTATTATAATAGTAATTTCTAGATAGATCAATAAAATTATTTAGTAAAAGTCTATAGATTATCATATTTAGTCATTAGATCAAATTGATCTTTACCGTCCTTTTGAGAATATGATTATATAAATAGGGCCAAACATAGTTTATTATTGTTGATAATACGTTTGAGAAGAAAGAAACATATTTTCTTATATTGAAATTGAATCTAATATGTGTAACTTACAGAGAGATTCTATTTATACTAAAACAAGAAAATAAAATAAAAAATATATCAAGATTACATATATATACCCTTAGAAGGTAAACAACTAACTTAAAACTATACAGGGGATAAATTTGGGGACTTTAATACACCCCCTTGAAGAAAATATTTTTAATGCCCATCTTGAATATGAGAAACTGTAAAGTAGGAGCATGGAGAGCTTTAGTAAATTAGTCACCAAGCTGGTCTTGAGATTTGACAGGTAATAGCTTGATTGTTCCCTTGACAACTAGGTCTCTCACAAAGTGACAGCCGATTTCTATATGTTTAGTACGCTCATGGAATATAGGATTATTGGCAATGTCGATGGCAGAATCCTTATCACAAAATAAGGAAGTCACATCATTGTCATGAACATTGAGCTCTTTAAGAAGATATGTAATCCACATCAATTCACTTGTTGTAGTTGTCAGGGCCCTATATTCTGCCTCAGTAGAAGATCAGATACTGTAGTATGTTTCTTGGATTCCAGGAGACCAAGGAATCGCTTAGGCCAAACCCAATGGAGGGGGTCTGGCTTGGGATAGGCCTGGAGGTGCTGGAAATTATGGGGGGAGGGGGTTGGGCTGGGGGGGGGGGGCATATGGGGTAGCTGGGGAGCTCCTTAGCCACCACGGCAGGCGCGTCAAAGCGCCTGCCAATCAGGGGACGCCTAGTTGCGTCCCCTGATTAAATGTTTTTTTTTATTATTTAGTTTTGTTTTTAATGTGTGTATTGTTATTTAATAGTGTAGTATATTTATGTAATTTGTGATATAATTTTTAGTTAAAAATTTTTTGTTTAATTTTTATTGTTCATATTTTTTATGACATCTTAATTTATTTAATTAAAATTTTAATTTCATTTTAAAAAATTAAATTACAACTAAATCATTTAATTAGAATATAGGTGGTTATATAATTTTTGAACAATATAATTTAAACACTTAGACAAAAAAATTCAAATTCATATTTCATTTATAATATTTTTGTAAGCATATTTTTGTGTTGAAATTTTTAACAAATATATTTATCATATTAAATTACCAAAGTGAAATTTAATAACTCGCAATGAAAAATAATTGGAACAATACGATTTAATTTGATTAAGAAAATAAGAACAATCAAGCAAGAAAATACTTATGAAAAATAATTGGAACAATACGATTTAATTTGATTAAGAAAATAAGAACAAACAATTTAACATACACTTAAGCAAGAAAATACTTAAACAAAATAAAAACAAACAAGTGAAAAAATACTTAAGCAAAATAACACAAAAAAAAATACGAATTAATTTGAAATACATCTCACAAAAATGGTTTATGTTTTTATTATTATTATTAATTTATATTATTATTATTAAAATTATTATATTTGTTATTATTATTAGTATTCTTATTATATAATTATTATAATGGTGAGAGTGGGGAAGAATTAAATTGAGATTAAATAAAGTGGGGTGAAGCCCTAGGGTTGAATTTGGATAAGCAGGGGGTGGAGGCAGGGGCAACTGGGGAGCTCCGGAGCTCGACCCCTAGCCCCTAGCATTGGGTTTGCCCTTTGGAACATGCAATATCCTGTTATTGATTTTCTACTATCAGGGCAAACACTCCAGACTGAAACCGAAAAATGCCTTTACTAGTATTGGATGTAGCTGAGTAGAAAAGGCCTTGACGAGCTGATTTGATGTATCTAAGAAGATGATTTGCATCTTGAAGATAAGGTTCCCTTGCTTGAGACACAAATTGGCTCAACTTATGTACAACAAAACTTATGTCAGGCCTGCTAATTGTTAAGTACAACAGACGTCCCACCAGTTTGCTGTGGGCAGCAACATCTGATAGAAGTTCTCCAATTCTGGAACTTAGAATATGCTTGGATCCATTGGAGTTTTGGCTGGGGGTCCTCGACATTTGGGCCCCAAGGCGCCGGCACAACTGCTATGTGAACTTGGGCCTGCATTGCTTACCGGCTTCATCGTAGCACTTGGGCCGGCACTGCTTAGCGGCTTTATGTAATACTAGTTTATGAGTTTTGTAGACTTTTATATGAGCATTTAATGGGTAGACAAATGGGCCTTTAATAGGTCTTATGGAAAAATACATATTTAGCTAAACTGATTAACATTTAATGACTTAAATTTTATGTGCACTTGAGCCGGCACTGCTTAGCGGCTTGATAACTAGTTTACGGTTTTTGTAAACTTTTATATGGACATTTAATGGGTCCATAAATGGATCTTTAATGGGTTTAGTGAAAAAAATACATATTTAGTTAAACTAATTAATATTTAATGACTTAATTTTGACTCAACAATATTATATTATTGTTCTCTCCTAGATTTATGAAAATTTTAGTTAAAATATTATTTTTAAATGTATTTAAATTCAAATATATACAAAAATATTAAATAGATTTAACAATATAGAAAAAATCATTTAAATAATATCATATGAACTTAATCTCATTTAGTTATAATTAAATATTGTATTAATATTTACTTATAGCTATGATGTAATTATTTAATTTTAATTTAGTAAAATACACACTATCGTCATAGATGGGCCGACCCAAACCGGACCCATTAAAAACCCGACACACTAACAACTCGACCCATTCATGACCCACATAAAATGACTCGTTAGCGGCCCGGCCCCTTTTCTACACGCCCGGAACTGACCCAACCCGCCCATTTGCAACTCCTAGTAAAAAACATGTTATTTCACACCTACTATCTACCGTTTTGAACTTCGCGGTTCTGTGGCCAACAAAGGTATTATGACTTTGTTAAATGAAGTCGACCTTTTTAAAAGCATATCGTCATTATCTTCACGGTCTTGTCGAAAATGAAACTCAATATCTAAATCCAATTCAAATTGTTGTTTAGAAATTTCGTTGTAATTATCCAAGTCAATTTAAAAAAATGAAAATTGGACAACAAATTTTATTTTTTAATAATTACTTAGCCAACAATTCGATATGAACCCTCAGGCCATCTCCAACCCAATGGGGGGTGGATGGAGATAGCCCAAATTTACAATCCTGGATGGTCTCCAATCATCTAGTGGTCTCCAATCATCTAGAGGGACGCACTAACAGGGCGCCCCTTACCAACATGCACCAGATGGTGCCACTTGGAGCCACCAGGTGCATTTAATTTTTTTTACTTAATTTTTTTATTAAATTAAAATTAATTATTAATAAAAAAAATTATTAATAAAAAAGTTAAAAATTGAAAAATTAACTACGAATTTAACAATACATTAGTTTAATTTAATTAATTCGAAATGGAAGATACATTTTATTATAAAAGTTGTGTAAGGTTTAATAACAATATATTTTAAATTAAAGATGTAAAATTATTAGTTTTAATTTTGAATATATAAATTTGCCTATGAAAGTAAAATTTAACAACAATATAGTATAATAAAATCCTTATCCATTACTAATTTGAAATTATATATTTGTCTAAAAAAGTAAAATTTATTTAATCATATTTAAAATTTATTTAATATCTAATATAGCATAAATGTTAAATGTACAATTGGGACAAAATGTAGAAATACGATTTTGCATTAAATTACGCCAAATTTTGGTACACGTACGTTGCTACATATAACAACTAATATAAATAAATAAAATACATGGTATGTAGGTACTACCTTATTATTTATTATTAATATTATTTATTTTTAAAATTATTATTATTATTATTATAGATAATATAGGTGAGAGTGAGAAAGTTTTTTTTTTTTTTTTTTTGGATTAATTAGAGGAGATAGTCCTATGGATGAAGATGGTGCTAATGAATGTACATATTCACCCGGATGAAAATTGACACTCCCAAACCGTATACACCCCCCGAGTTGGAGAAGCACTCATAATTTGTATCCTTGAACATGAAATTTGTAGGTTCTTAGGCCATCTCCAATGGAGATGGCCGGGCTGCGGGGCGGGGCCGGGGCGGGGAGGAAAACCGTTGGAGATGGAGGGGGCTCGGGGCGGGGCGGGGCTTGGCTGCGGGGCGGAACGGGCGGGGCCGCGGGCTGCGCGGAGCACGCAGGCCAGCCCGCGGCCCGCGTGGGTTTGGGGAAGAAGAAAGGGGCGCGTGTAAAACACGCGCCCCTCTTTAAAACAGGTGCCGCCAAGTGGCGGCACCTGATTGGTCTTTATTTTTTTTTTTTTCATTAATGAATTAATTGTGTATTAAGATGGAGACAAAACGGCAAAGGGCCATAATTAATGTTAATAACACGCTTTGTTGCCATAATTAATGATAATAACATGCTTTGTTGATAATAATTAATGAGGCATGCTTAATGTGATATTTATGCATAATTAAGGAGCCTTAATTAATGTGATATTTATGTTAGTTAGTTATTTAATTAATGTGTTACTTTAATTAATGTGTTATATACTATATATAATTAGTGTGTTACTTTATATAATTATGATATACTTATAGATATAGTATATAGTATGATTAATTATTTAAAGTAATTTTAAATAAAATTATGATATACTTTATAAAAATTTAATCATTTAACTACAATATTGGTGGTGGCTATAATTATTTAAAAATACGGAATTAGTTAAAAATAAAATTAAACACTCATAGAAATAAAATTTAGATTAATACTTAATCAAAATTAAATATTTAAAGCGAACATATATTGATAAATACTTGTTTGTTGTATTTCCTTGTTTGTTGTATTGTGTATTATGTATTAATTTTAAGTTACTTTAATTAAATATTCTATTTAATATTAATATTTTAATATAATTAATAATTAAATTACGAGTATTAATATAATTACTATTAATATTAATATTAAAAAAATTTAAACCTATAATATTAAGTGAGAGTGGGCAAAGGAAAAAAATTTAATTAATTTCCCCACGGAGCCCCAACCATTGGAGACGACCAGCAGGGCCCCGGGCTGGCCCTGGGCTAGCCCCGGGCTCCCCTCAACCATTGGAGATGGCCTTAATGCCTACTAACTTTTCTTGTGAAATTTGACTTTTGGACAGATTTAACCTTTTAGCTTTTCTATTTGTTGTCCCATACTCCCACATGTTCTAATTTTCTATGCATCTCAAATTTCAGTATCTTCTTAGAGCCTTGTGCACAAGGGGAGACTATAAAAAAACTGAAGTAATGATCTCATTCCTATTTAAAATGACTCTGAGATTTGGTTCTCATGGCGTTTAGGTTATCTACAAATACATGAAATTGGTTGACGGTCCAAGGGTGATAATTAAATTTCCCATCATGTTAAAATATATTTGTCTTGTGAGTAGTTGAATCAGTTTTTCGGACTAAAATATCCGAAGGTATCTTATGTATAGGAAACTCTTTATTTATTTGCTGACTAATCACTAATCACATTTAATCATGATTTACTAGGTTGATTTAACTCTGATTGGTAGAGTTAAGTATCACATTATATAATATGAATGCATCTTCTCAACAATTTCCATGGCTAGTTCATCATCATGATAATTAAGTACTATTTGTTCAAGAAAACAAATATACTTTTCTTAATTATTTGTGTGTGATTTACAAGGAATTTGACAGGAACTTATTTGGGCATGTCTAGTCATATATTTATAACTAATAATTTATTTGTACTGCAGTCACATGAATATATGCTGTGCCTTGTTTTTAATCTTTATATGTTCTTTATATGTTCTTAATGGCTCAAAATATCAGATTTCTAATTTTAAAAGTTTCAAATCAAATTTCTAACCCATAATTTTGTACTTAAGGTACATTAGTCGTCATACATTTATGAAAATATCAAAATAATTATAATATTAACTGACATTTTGGTAAAAGGATATTTTAACATTTGCCCACAATTTACCTTGTATAGGGCACGAGGGCAATTTCGTCATCTCATAGGACAAGAAGACTTTGAATGAGGAACTCTATCTTGTGAAATTGGGTATAGGACTATAGGCTGGCATGCCTCTGAATTAAATTTAAAAAAAAAATCATGGTTCTACCTATGACCGTCAATTAAGTCGGGCCTACTCGAAGTCCAATGCTTTGACCCAATTAAAATTGGCTCGAATCCGAATATTTGTGAGTCGGGTCGAGTTTGAATCATTATATTAAACCCGATCAATTTATGAGCTAAGTTTGAGCCTAACACGGCTCAATCCGAATAAAGCTCGAACATATAATTATTTTAAATATTATGATTAATTATTTGTATTGTAGTTCTAGTTACTAATTATTATTTTTATTTTGAAACAAGTAAACTTACAAAAAGATATAATGTCAACTCACATATATGTTAGTATATTAATTACGTACTGAATTCCAAAACCCAAAGGAAAAAAGTTTAATCAAAGATTAAGATTAAAAATAAAAAAGACAAAAGTTTTTTTTAGAAGAAATAAAAGACAAAAGTTAAAACAAAAGGTTAATAAATTGAAGTCTTAAGACTTTAAAATTCTACTGCATGTTAAAAAAAATAAAACTTATCTCAAAAAATATGGGCAAATGATTCAATCTTTCAGTTAAAATATTATTTAATGATATATACTCGCGTATTAAGTAATACTAGTATGTTCGTATGTGTTACGGTAATCTAAATATTTTATATGTCAAACTAATTTTGCCTATATTAACAAATTCGATATAAGCTCGATTTAGACCCAAAACCCGAATAATTACATGAGTCGTGTTTGAGCCAAATAAATTAGAAAATTTATGAGTCGAGCTTAAACATATAACTATAAATTCCGACAATATTTAAATTCGAGATATTTAAAGCTCGATTCACAATTCCCGAATAACAATCCTAGTTCTACACTTCTACCTCATATATTTTATTTTTTTCCACCACATCAATCGTTATTTTTTTTTTAATTTTTTATAAGCAACATCATTCGTGAGTTTTCTCTTAAAAAATAGTGGTATTAATCTAACCAAATTAAAGTTGAGATATACCTCGAGAAGTCATAGTCTAGGAACATGAAATATGTAGGTCGTAGTAATGTCTATTTACTATGAGTACTTCTGTTTCTGTGACATCTGACATTTGCACTGAATTCCCCCCTTTAACTTTTCCTACTACTAATATTTTGTTGACTTAGTAGTTCCCCATGTTCTAAACTTCCCCACAACTCAAAATTCAACATCTTTCTTGAGCCTTGCGCACAGGCCCCACTATATGCCACGTTTTTGTAATTCAGGCTGGGTTTTGTCAGATTTAAATGAAAAATAAAGGTCTTGTTTATTTAGCGTTTTTTTAAAATTATTTCGTATTTAAAAAATACCAAATAAATACGTTTTTTTAAAATAAATAATTCACCTCTTAATTTTTTGTCAAAAGTCAAATAAATTATAATTTTTTTATCTCTAAATAAAATCTAGGAATAAATACTATTTTTGGTCCCTCTTATCATTAACTTTTTACAGAGTGGTCCCTTTTATGTTTTTTTCCCACTCTAATCCCTACTATGAATTATTTGTTTCACTTTAGTCCCTACTATGAATTATGTGTTTCACTTTAGTCCTTATCAGGTGGTTCCGATAATACGTAACATGCATATGATTATTTTTTAGGGCATTTTCGTCCGTTCACTATTGAGACTATTTGAGATATTGTTTAATTGGTGAGCAATTTTGGTGTTTGAAAAAGATTTTAGGAAAAAACTTTAGTTTGGAACGAAATGTACGATTAAGTTCGATTGGAATGAAAGCCTAGTTTGGAAATTTAGTTTTTTATTTTAATAATTAGAAAGAAGAAAATATTCATGTTAGTTTACTTGAAATGACAAAATTGCCCTCATGAGCATATCACATGTAATCGGAATCGCCTTGGACCACTTGAAAAGGACTAAAGTGAAACAAATAATTCATAGTAGGGACTAAAGTGGGAAAAAAAATATAAGAGGAACCACTCTGTAAAAAGTTAATGATAAAAGGGACCAAAAGTGGTGTTTACCTTAAAATCTATACAAAATCTAATTTGATTTGGCTTAAAGTAACTTATTTAGTATACAATTTATCTCATATAATAAATATGATTTGATATAAAGTCTTACACATCTTAAATCTACAATCTAATTCTTCAAAAAAAAAATCTACAACTACTTTATTTCTCGACCCACTTTCTCAAAACTCAAATGAACTACATTCGCAAATCGAGATTATCTTAATTACAAACCTCCACTACTCTCACCAACTATTTTCTCAAACACTAAACAAAAAGGCCCAAACAATAATTACAAAATATTTTTTCGTAATTTCTAAACGAACTTTCCATTTTCCAAAATATTCACATACTGTGTGCAGGGGCGGATCCAGGATCTTGGTCCAGTGGAGGCTAAATTATAAGCTAAATAATTGAAATACAAAAAAAAAAAAAAAAAAAAAAATCAATCAAGTAGTCCAACTTAAAATTCATACTTCATTCACGAGAAAATGTATGAGGAGATACAAAAAAGAGGAGGTAAAGTTTGACAAAAATAATCTCTAATTACATATGATACCCAATTATGACACCAAAAGAACTCAAAATATCTATGCAATTACATTTTCAAATGACACCAATTATATTCACAATTGGCCGTGTCAACATAATATACGGGACATAATTAGATCAATATTTTTATATTGGATTGGGGGAAAAATAATTATGTAGTAATGTATTAAATAAAAAACTAATATGAAAAACCGGTACTATAAAAAATAATTTGAGTTTACTTGATAGTTATTAAGAAATAAAAAAATAAATCAAAGGAAAAAAATATTAAGAAAAATAAATTAATTAAAATGCTAAGAAAGAAAAAAGGACTTGCTATGTAAATTAGTATATAAGGTTTTATATTTGAGTTTTCAAGATGATAAAAACATTTTCCCGTTTGGTTAGGACTTAGGACTTAGTGAAGAATTAATTATTGATAGTCTGTGTTCGAATACCATGTGGAACAAACTAAGCTTTAATTTTTAAAAAAATATATAAAAGCATTCTCAGGATTCGAACACCTGCCTCTTCTAAAAATCAAGTAGCACTCATCAAGTGAGTGAATGTATGAAATTTGTAAAGAATACTAACTGCTACTAATATATATAAATTATTTGAGTGGGGGCTATAGACCCCACTGGCCTCTACCTGGGTCCGCCCCTGACTGTGTGATATTTCATCTCTCAAAATTCATTTAAAACTTTGTTCAAACACACAGGACTCGGATACGAGCTTTTTTTTTTGTGATAATTCAATACATAATTAAAAAATCAAACATCATATATAAAAGGTTCAATGAATATATCCGGACTCTACCTTATTCATGATGTATAATCTTCCAAAGATATGTTCTTAGATATGCCGTACACATGAGCGTTACGGGTGTACATGTCTCATTAGTACGTAAATTGTAAGGTAGACAATATTGCCTAGTGATTGCCTAGTGATTTTCTCCAGGCCCTTATTTTGTTTATTGACTTTAAGCTGATACTATTTTGGACAATGACTTGAGATGAGCAAGGATCCTTGATGATATTTTAGATAGGGATTTGACACAACTTATATAGTGCCCCTTTATTTACATAAATTTCTACGAAATTAGTCTTCTTAATTTCCCTTTTTTTTAGGAAAAAATATTTTTTTGGTATCGTAGGATAGGCTGACTTGCACTTTTGATACCATTGGATACGAGAATGCAAATTTGGTACCACATGATATATTTTCATTGCAATTTTGGTACCAAACCCAATTTTTCTACAAAGTTAATGGCAATATACCCCCTATGAAATGCATAATGTTCAATTTATCCCTCTATAATTTAAAAAAATCAATTTACCCCCTGTAAAATTTTAATGAAGCAATTTACCCCCTTCAGCCGGAGATTGTAACTCACTTGTCGAAATTGAGAGTATGCATGCATACTATTTTATTTAACATAGTGGGATAAATTGCCACATTTATCATAACACAATAGGTAAAAAATCACATTATCATAATAAAAGTGGATTAAGTGCCGCCTATAAAAATATCAGGGAGGCGATGTACAAAATTTCAAGGGGTAAAATGCTCTTTTTTAAACCACGAGGGGTTTAATTGAACATTATGCATTTAGTAGGGGGTAAATTGCCATTAACTTTGTAGAAAAAATTGGGTTTGGTACCAAAATTGCAATGAAAACCTATTATATGGTACCAAATTTGCATTTTCATATGCAGTGGTACCAAAAGTGCAAGTCAGCCTATCCTATGGTACCAAAAAAGCAATTTTTCCATTTTTTTTAACTCATAATTTTTTTCTTCTAAAGAGTGTGATTTGTTAAGATGTATAATTTATTTACATCATGTCTCAATTCTCATTGAAGACTAGAACTTGAGTTCACCTCTTAATCTTGCTATTGCTATTCCATTTTATTAGGAATAATAAAATTATATATATTTTTAAAAGTTTCAATTTCTCAACTATCATCTAAAATTCTGTGTCAAAAGCAATGTAGTAAAAGAATAAATAAATAAATAAATTGTGGAAGTATAAAAAAAAAGAAATGAAATATTGTGTGTCAAATCAGTTAAATGACCACCGCTTCACTGGTAGAGCTGGTCAACCGTAGATCAAACTCAATTGAGAAAGGTACTAGATTTTTGAGTATTGGTCCGAGAAGCAATTGAAACGTCCAACCGATTCGATTTAGTTAACCTATTGGTCTGGTTTCAAAAAATTACTAAGTTGAATATTAAAAAAATTCAGGCTTTGGCCCACTGTTGTTCCACCCAAGTTGAACCAAACACTATTTTAAAATAGGTTTGTGCAGGTCTTGGTCCAATCTCATATCTTAATATATTACATTAATTATAATAATAAAAATTATTATTATCTAATTCATAACAATATAATTACAATCATTACACAAATATACATTCACATATACATAGAATAACTCAAACATATACTTCTGATCGGGATTGGGTTTCGGGAACCCCGTCCCGTTCTGATCAGGATTTTATATTTTGGGATGAAAAATATAGTGGATTTTTGGGTTTGGGGAAACCCGACAAATTAAATCGGGATGGAAGTCGGGTATTGTATCACACCTGATTGAAAAAATTGAATCTCGAATTCCTTATTATACAAAATAAAGTATACATTTCAAGCAATTTCTTACTCCCAAACCCTTAACAATTCATGCCCATAAAAAAGTTTAGAAGGTCATGAAGACAATTTTTAGTCTTCATAATCAATTCAATCCCGATAACTTGATATTTATCGGGAACCTGAAATAACGGGACGAAATCAATTCAATCGGAATTCGGATAGTCAAAATCAAAATCCGAATTCCAAAAATCCGTCCCGATCCCACCCCTACTCCTGAAGGTGAATATGTCGAGTGCCTATTTTTTTATTTTATTTTTCAAAGATGATTTTAATATTTACTAAAATGGCAAACAATCAATATTTTTCCTTTAACAAAAAGCAGAATTTTTCTTTTCAATTTTAAATCACTATCTCCTCTTAAGAAAATTTCATTCTATCTCTAAAAATCATAAATAAATATTATTTTAATTTAAACTTTTCTTTTTCCGATAATTTCTCAAATACCTTATAATTTTCTGAAATAAAAAATAACGTTTATTTCATCGGTCTATCCTAACCACACAACTCTTTCCGAATTGCACAAAAACATCTCAGAAAATACTTCAAATTTCTAAAATTACTTTAAAACATTCAAACAAACCCCATACTTGACCATTTTGAATTAGAGTAGAATGGAAAGAAACATGGGCCTAGGATGATTGACAGCACGTGTGGGGTGTAGATCCACGTGCGCTCGTTTTTATTCACTGAAAAGATTGATTGGTTTTTGTCTCTTTGTGAATTATATTCCTGCACTAAGCTTCTGCAGACGAGATGTAGGTCTGACTCAATTTGGAGTTTTGGTCAGCTTTTGTTGACTAAATTTATCTGTTTAATTCTAACGGGTGAAAGTTACTCTGAACTACAATTTATGTTTTACATTGTGTATCACTAAGGCCATCTCCAAGAGCTATTGTAAAAGTTAAAATTTAAGAGTTTTGCTAAAATTTTGATAAAAAGTGCTCTCCAAGAGTATTTCTATAATTTAAGAGTTGCTAAATTTTATAAGTTTGGCTTGTCAAATACCCATGGCCAAATTAGAATTGCTATATGCAATTGTTTGTAGGAAAGTACAAAGAACTTTTGTACTTTTATGCAAAACAATAAATTGGAGGCATTGCTAATTAAATTAATAATAAATTTAAATTCATAGTTTGTACTAACTAAAACCATATTGCTTGTACATTCAAATACATATTAATTAAATTCAAATGCATACAAATTTGAATAAAAATTTTAAAATTCAAATTTTATAATTTGAATATCATTATAAAAAATTTGTCACTATTGACAAATAGTGGAATCTCTTTAGCGATAATTAACGAGTCACGATGATTTAGTGATAATATTTTGATTATAATTTTTGGGGCATCGCTAAATGTCAATACTAAAAATTGATACTTTTTTAAAAAAAACTATTTTTTCTATTATGAAATAAAAATCAATTAGTGTTATAAATATATTATTATTTATATAAAATAATAAATAAAGTTATTTGTTAAAATATAAAGTAGTTATTTGAGTGAAATGATATGGTTGTTAAAAAGTAGTCTCTTAAAATATAAACTAGCTGTTGGAGTGCTGAGTAAAAAATGGAATTGTATAACACTGTTCATTAGTTATATTTTAAGATAAGAGGCTAAAATTTAAGAGAGCTGTTGGAGATGGCCTAACAACAAGTAATTGTCACATTCAAGTGTGATAATTATCTAATGATAATTAATTTTATATTAAAAGTTGCAAACCAGTATTTTTTCACCAAAAGAAAAACATTGTACGAGAGTACGTACTATTTTAATTTCAAAAAAGCATAGGGCCTGTTTCTGTTCTGTTTGTTTGGCGTTTCTCAAAAAATTTCGTGTTTGACAAATGCCAAACAAACATGTTTTCTATTTTCTAAAATAAATTTTTCTATCTCTAAGTTTTCTCAAACTACTTTCTCAAAATCCAAATAAACAATAATTTTCTTATCTCTAAACAAAACCTATACAAACTCTACTCTGATTTGACATAAATTAACATATCTCTTACACAATTTATCTCACAACAAATATGATATAACATAAAGTCTTACACATTTTACACCTACAACCTAACTCTTCCAAAAAAAACCACTCTCTCAAAACTCAAACAAACAATATTTTATTTCTCAAACCACTCTCTCAAAACTCAAACAAACAACATTACGCAAATCGAGATTATTTCACAAACCTTCACTACTCTCCCAAACTACTCTCCAAAACACCAAACAAACATGCCCATATATTCAGCTTCAGCTTCATTTTTTCTTGAAATTCTTCAAAAATCCTAAAAATAGAACTATAAAAAGTCAAAAGACCTAAATTGTTATTCCAAGAAAGAATCCCAAAATCTTAGGGTCTATTTGGATGGGTTTTGGCTCGGTTTCGCGAGTCTCGTTTTAAAAAAATTGGTTTGGGTGGTTTCGATGAAACCTCTGAGACTTCATTTGGATGAGTTTTGACTCTTGGATTTTGTGGTTTGAATAAGTTGAAACCCCACTTGGATTGGGTTTGGATGTTGGGGTTTAGGGGAAAAAGTAGGTGATAGGTGTCAAATCAATGTTTTTTTTTTTAGTGAGATTTGGGGGAAAAAATAGGTGGTAGGTGTCAAATCAATGTTTTATAGGTTTGAAGAGTTTGAGTGTGAGTTTTTGAATAGGTTTTTTTATGGTTTTATGAGTTTGGCGAAAACTCATTTGGAAGGGTTTTGGCTCGGTCTCGCGAGACCCGCGAGACCGAGCCAAAACCCATCCACACACACCCTTAGAGCCTGTTTGTTTGGTGTTTTCCAAAAAAAATTCGTGTTTGGGAAATGCCAAACAAACATGTTTTTTATTTTCTGAAATAAAATTTTCATCTCTCAATTTTCTCAAACTACTCTCTCATAACCCAAACAAACAACAATTTTCTTATCTCTAAACAAAACATATACAAACTCTACTTTGATTTGACATAAAGTAACCTATCTCTTACACATTTTTTCTCACAACAAACATTATTTGACATAAAGTCTTACACATCTTACACCTACAACCTTACTCTTCCAAAAAAACCTACACCTACATTATTTCTCAAACCACTCTCTCAAAACTCAAACAAATAACATTACGCAAATCGAGATTATTTTACAAACCTCCACTACTCTCCCAAACTACTTTCCCAAACACCAAACAAACATGCCCTTATACTCCGTATAAGAAAACTGTAATTGTATTTTCGTCCAAAATGTGTATCTATCCATTGATACATAGGTGGCCACAAGAACATTATGTTTGTGATTTTTTTTTTTGGTAGAATTATGTGTGTGAATTAGAATATTAGAGAAAATAATTATTATAATTTATAATATGGAGTACGAGATATGAGACCTGTTTGTTTGACATCTTTTAAAAAAATTCGTGTTTGAAAAAAACGAGATAAGTATTACTCCCTCCGTTCCCTTTTACATGTCACTTTAGAGAAAAAAAAAATTCCACTATACATGTCACTTTATAATTTCAAGATAGTTTTAAATGCTAATTTGATATTTTTACCCTTCTTTAATCCTAAATTCTATACTTAATATCTCCCAATTTTCAAAACAAATAACCATGCATTTATTAAGGGCAATTTTGTCCAACTATCCTTTAATTTTCCTAAAATCTAGAGCATTAAATAATTTCTTAATCCTTGTGAAACAACCTTAAACGACATCTAAAAGGGATACTTCCTCCATTTCACAATAAATGTCTTTTCAGAAAGAATATTTTATTCCACAAGACATGTCACTTAAAAATTCATGATAAACTTAAATGCTATTTTGACATTTTTACCCTTCTTCATTAAAAAGAGAGAAGAAAGATGTATATGAAAAGGGGGATTCTAGGGTGTCGCTACGATAGGTGCCGCTAATACCACATCAAGTGGTATTATCACACAATGTGTATCACATTGTATGGTATAAGGAGTATAATTTATATCATAGAATGTGACACACAATGCGTCGTAATACCATCTAATTTGGAATAAATACTACATGATGTGGGGGTCATACTAAATATATGGGGTTAATATTATGTAATGTGATCATGTACCATAGAATGTGATACACATTGTGTGGTAATACTACCTAGTGTGATATTAGCGGCACCTAACGTAGCGGCACCGTAGAATTTTCCATGAAAGAAAGAGATGGATTATAGGTAGTTACAAAAAATTTAATTACTTATCAAAGATAATTTTGTCCAATTACACTTTATTTTCCTAATATTTAGGACATTAATTGATTCTTTAATCCTTGTAAAAAATTATTAAACGACATATAACATGGATCGAATGAAGTAATTTTATGGGTAGCGATATTGCCAGAGCAACAATTGTTGTTGCCAGAGCAAAATTAATACATTTCCAAAAATACCCTCTCTCATTAAATGCTCTTTAATGGTTGTGTTTGTTGATCTTTCTATATTAGTGCATTAATTAAGTGATTTCTATAATTAAATCTTTTTAAACACATCAACTGAATCTTCTCCTCAATCAATAAAAAGGAAAAATTGGTTTCTTTCAGTTTATTATTTAGAAAAATTCAGATTGAAAGAAAAAAAATGTATTCGGGAAAGAAAAACTTCTACACGATAAAAATTTAGACAACTGAACTATAGATACTCGAAAATTAAATAATATTTGGCTAAAGAATTAACAAGTTAGTTTTAATTTCTCCATTGAAAGAGCTAGCTAAGTTTAGGGGGGAAAAAAAAAAAAACAGAAAGAGGTAGCTAAGAATTCTAGTAAATTTTTTCTTCTCCTTCACGTGTAGAAGTTTTTAGGAGAGAAAAAAATATGTTTAATGGTGCATTTTTTTCTCCTAAGTCAATAAAAAAAAAAATTTCCTAAGTCACGGTAAAGATTTAGACAACCGTGTAGAATTCCCGAACATTTTTTTTTCTTTCAATCTGATTTTTTCTAAATAATAAACTGAAAGAAATCGATTTTTCCTTTTTATTGATTGAGGACAAGATTCAGTTGATGTTCTTAAAAATATTTAATTATAGAAATCACTTAATTAATGCACTAAAATATAAAGCTCAACAAACACAACCATTAAAAAGCATTTAATGTCGAGGGTATTTCTGAAAATGTATTAATTTTGCTCTGGCAACAATAATTGTTGCTCTGGCAATATCGCTAGCCTAATTTTATATCAAAATCATACACAACAAATAAAAGTAAATAATTTTTTTTTCAAACAATAAATAAAAAAATGAGAAAGTAATGTTGAAGACACTAGTTACAATCTGACAACATTAAATTCAAGAAATTTACACGCGCGTCTTCCCGTATTTTTTTAATACAAAAATTTCAAATTTCAAGAAGAAAATTGACGGTCCCAATGCATCATTTTCCTACAATATTACTCTCTTCATTTCCTATTACATAGGTTTTTTTTATAGGATTAAGGAATTAATTAATACCCTAAATTTTAGAAAAATAAGAGTGTATTTGAATAAAATAATCCTTGATAAGTAATTAAATTTTTTTATAACTCCCTATAATTTTTTTTTACTTTTTCTAATACATCTTTCTTCTCTCCTTTTTTAATGAAGAAAAGTAAAAATGTAAAAATAGTATTTAAGTTTATTTTGAATTCCTAAAGTGGCATGTATTGTGGAATAAAATATTCTCTCTAAAGAGAAATGTATTGTGGAATAGAGGCAGTATAATATAACTCAACATTCATCCGAAAATCACTAATAAAATACTCCATTCGTTTTTTTAATTGTCGTTTTAAATGATTGCACACGAATTAAGGAATGTTATAAAAGACAACTTTTTTTAAGCAAAAAATTCAAAATACCATTTTAATCAAATAAGCTTAGCATTAATGTTAAGTATTACTCCTCTGTCCCAAATTATCTGTGAGATAAAAAATTGTCCCAAATTCTTTTTCACTTTAGAATTTCAATATACTACTAATTACATATAAAAAGCGACAAATAATTTTTTTTTGTGAAAGCGACAAGTAAAAAAAGGGAGGGAGTAAATTATATAGTTTGAACAATAGGATACATCTACCATAAAAAAATTGAAAATGGTAGGTCATTAAAATTGTCAATACCAACCCTGAAAACTTGACCCATTTAAAATTTACAATAATTAATATAAATTTCCACTTCCTCCAAAATATCTTAATAGCATCAATTTCATATATTATATCACTTCATTTAATCAAACTAAGGCCATCTCCAATGGCGGGCTCACGGCGCACGTGAGGGCCAGGTTGGGCTGGAAAACCGTCTCCAATGGCGGTGCGGGGCGGAGCGCGGGGCAGCACGAGCTTGGCGGCGGTCGCGGGCTGGAACGAGCTGGAGAATGGGTGCCGCGTGAGTCTTGGGAAGAAAGAGGGGAGAGTGTTGTGCACTCTCCATTCTTTAAGTCAGGTGGCGCCAAGTGGCGCCACCTGACTGGTTCTTTTTTTTTTTAATTGAGTTTATTTATTTTAAAATGTAGTAAAATAATTTTAATTGTGTAAAACTTGTAATTAAAATTTGTAATATTGTTAATATTAGAATAAATTGTGTATTGTTAATATTAGAATATAACTGAATATTTTTTTTAATTATAATTATTAATGTTTTAATAATAGTAACATTAAAAATGACTTTAATTACTTCTTCCATTTAAAAAATAGTAATTAAATTTTGTAAATAATTTGTTAGTATATTTGTTAATATTAGAATAAAATTAAATATTATTTATTTAATTTTAATTTTAATTATAATTATGAATGTTTTAATAATAGTAACATTAAAAATGGCTTTAATTATTTATTCTATTTATAAAATAGTAATTAAATTTCATAAATAATTTATTTGTATATTTGTTAATGTTAGAATAAAATTAAATTTTATTATTATTAAGTTTGATGACAATAGTAATTATTAATGATTTATATCGAATAAAATTTCTTCCTAAATTAGAATTAGAATTACTTGAAAATATAATTGAAGACCGAAAAATAATTATAATATTTTTAAATTAATTATATTATTTAAATAATTATTATTATTATTCTATCATTATTATTATTATTAGTATCAATATTAAAAACAATATTAAAACTATTATAAAAATGGTGAGAGTGGGGAAGAAATTTTTTTGGAAGAAATTGAATGTTGGAGACCACCACTGGAGATGATCATCCAGAGCCCGGGCTGGCTCGGGGGCTGCCCCGGGAGCTGGCCCGGGAATGGCCCCGAGAAACCATTGGAGATGCCCTAAGGCACAATGCCTAATCCCAATCGAGAGTACAAATTTAGTACTCCATCCGTACATTTCATTTTGCTCCATTGACTTTTGAAATCAAGTTTTATACAAGAGTTGAATTTTAGGTATCATTACATTTAATTCCTTAAAGTAGTAGTCGAAAATTAATAGTGTCAAATCATTATTTTATATTAAATGGTATTTTCGGAAAAAAATTTCATAATCTGAGAGTGTTATTTTTAGTACATCCCAAAAATAAATATAAGAAGAAATAAAAGGATGAATAGAATATAAATTTATTTATTTGACTACGTAGTTAAATCTAGATTTACCAAAAGCTAAGGCAATAAATTTATTGATTTGAATACTATTACCTACAAAGTTATTAGTTTGATACATATCCTCTATTTTTCTCACTCAAACCCAATAATCAAATCTCAATTTAAATTATATCTCAAAATTTAAAAATCATTAACTATTATTTTAATAATATTTTACAATCTCAAAAATCTATTCAACCTTTCAAAACTATTTTTTTAAGATCAAATCAAAAGAAAACTGAATTTTTTTTCAAGATGGTCGTTAGGTTTCTGTATAGTTTACTTTTAATTTATGGTTTAGTACCACTTTGCACCCTCAAAATGTATCAATTTGACACTCTGCACCCTAGAAAAGAAATAGTCTCATATATCATCTTTCCTTTTGCACCCTGGGTAAATTTTTGACCAAAAAAATAGGGATATTTTTTTCATTCCCTTAAAAAGTCAACATATATTTCCTTTCAAAATATAGTCATGTTAAATTCATGTGTAATTAAGGAAAAAATTGAAAAATTATCCATCAAAATAACACTAAAAAAATCATTATTTCAAACCTAAAATATTATAGTAGGAAAAAATTGACAAACTACCCATCAAATTACAATATGATTAAATCTTACACAAAAATTAAGAATAAGGTTTTTCACTTTTTTGTTAAGTTTAAAAAAAATATATTTTATATATTATTGGAGTAATTAAATAAAAATCAAAGAAAAAGAAAACAACGCCATTAGGTGGACACCAAGTGGCGGCCACCTATTGGCTCCACAGGCGTGTGCAAGGGAAAGGGCAGGGAAACTCCCCCCTCTCCTTCTCCTTTCCCCTCCCCCGCCGGCTATACACCATCCCCCCTCCCTCCCTTAATACTGAGATGTCCTTTTATTTTAATCAAAGTTATATTTATGTAGATTTTATAAGAAATAATTTTTTTTTTTATAAAACTAAATTTATTTGTGAAAATTGAAAATTAAAAAATGATAAATTTATTTTTGCGAAAAACAAATATTATTTGTTTGACTTTTCATCAACAAATGCTATTCTGAAAAATGAAACAAACATGCTACACATGTGAATAGTTTCGAAGTCAATTAGATTTTCAATACATAAATAAAATACATGACTTAAAAGAGAATTTTACATTTATAACTCCTATCTAAATTTCACATTTAGTAGTACTTATAATTTTTAATGTATCCATATGTGATCATGTGTAATTAGGAGAAATGAAATCTTCATTCTTTGACTAAGATTTGCAAGAAAAACAATTAAATATTCTCTTCAATTTTAATTTACGTCGAATCAAACATGACAAATATCCACAAAAAAGAAAAATAAATAAATAATTCAAATCTAGAAATAATTGAATTTCTTAAAGCACTTTAAGGAAGAGTGAAATTCCAATCATAAAAACCAAATTAAGATGTTTAAGAAGGGAAGCACTTTGAGGCTGGAATATGATCATAAAAGTAATCGACTGACATGTTTTAGGATTAGAAAGGTTGTTAATGGGACTTAAAGTAGTTGGAATGTTGTGTCTATTCATCAAATATAATGGAACAGGAAAATTGGATAAGGATAAAGAAAAATCTGATTTAATAAAAAAAAAAAATGAAATCGAGAAATAGATCCGAAAGTGACCCAGCAAGAACCATAAGGGCCCATTTAAATTATTTGAAACGGAAGAATTTGGAATCCCTAGCCTAAATCCATTGCATTTTGAGAACACAAATACAAAAAAGAATTTTAAACCTTAGGGCCTATTTGGAAGGATTTTAGTTCGATTTCGTAGGTCTCGATTTAAAGTAAATAGTTTGGATGGTTTCGGTCGAACCCCATTTGATTAGGTTTTTTATGTTGAATTTTGTAATTTTGAAAAGTTGAAACACTATTGGTATTTGAGTTTGGATGTTGAGATTTGGGGAAAATTAAATAGGTAGTAGACGTCAAATCAATGTTTGTTATAGAGTTTATGAAAGGAAAAATAGGTTGTTGGTAGATTTGTATGAGTTTCATGGGTCTGACGAGAACTTATTTGGAAGAGTTTTGGCCCGGTCTCTTCGCGAGGACGGGCCAAAACTCATCCACATATAACCCTAATTTTTGGCCCAATGGACCGTTTTATTACATTTTAACTGAACTTTAAATTATTTCTCTAGCTCTATCGTTGAAATTCATTTATTTACCTAATTCCGCTTGTTTTCATCAAGTTAACCCGTTTTGTACCAAATTAACCCATTATTATCGTTTTCATATCCTAAGGTCATGCAACCCATATTTTTGTCGAATTCATTCATTTTTACATGGTTAATCCATTTATTTAACCAATTTCACACATATTTAAAATTTAACCTGCTTTTCACTAATTTAAGCTTCAAACTTTCACACATTTTTCACCGATTCGACCAATTTAAACCCCCCTCTCCACAATTTAATGACCGATTTCATCACTTTTTAATTAATTTCATCCATTTTTTCACATATTTATATGATTTTCATTTAATTTTCCTTATTTAACCCATTTTTACCAATTTATCCGTTTTCAATCGTTTCTCACTGATTCAACCCATTTTTATCTATTTAACCTCTCTTTTATACCACCCCTATTTTCTTAATTTAACTAGTTTTCTTTAATGATATCATCTATTTTTCACTAAAATTACAACATCACTTATTACATATATTTTTCACCAATTTAATCGAACTTTTCATTGACTTCAATATTTCATGATTTCTTCAGTTCATTAATTTTTCTTTTATTTCATCAATCGTAAATGTTTTCATCGGGTTCACCAATTTTCACCGCTTGTACCTCTTTTTTGCCTTTCTCATGTGTTTCACCTATTTTTCAATGTTTTAACATGTTTTAATTGATTTTATCTGTTTATTGAGTTAAATCGGATGTAAATTGTAAATGGGTAAATTCATTCAAAACAAGTGAAACAAGCTAGAATGAATGAGAAAAATATTACTAATATATCAATTATTTAAATAAAATGACCAAAAGGTCACTCGCGTGAATAAAATTTTAAGGTCTCTTTTATAAGATGCTTTAGACAAACATTTGACTGGTAAAGGACTGATGTTGACCCTGACCAGGGCTAGTGGAGGACGATGTACATTGGATTTAAAAATTGTCGACAAAATTTTTAGGTTTTAAAATTGTGAATACTGGAAATTAGAGAATGACCAAACCACTCAACCTCAAATTATCAATTGGAACAACAAAAAATAATGAAAATGATTAGAGCCGCTCCAAGTGCTTAATAACTTGGCAACATTTCAGTCCTTATCGTCGGAAATTATTAATTTATGTCTAATTTGAACAAATTTTTTTTTTTTTTGGTCAAAAATCATTAATATATGTCCTATTTGACCGAAAATTTAATTTTCGCCAAAAATATCATGTCTCGAATGATATTTAAAAATTAGGGATTTCAAATTTTGACTCCAAATTTTGAAATTTCAAGTCAAGTGATGGGATTATAACTTTAATTTTTGATGAAAAAGGGTCAAAGTTCCCCCATAAATCGTAAATATATACCTATTTTTCTTTATAAAGAAATACAATCACATTTATTTTAAATTTTCTCTATATATCCAAAAGTTGGTCCTTATTAACTGATTCCGGGGAATTCCAACCATTTTTTCATCAAAAAATTAAGTTAGAGATCTTTCATGTGACTTGAATTTGCAAATTTTGGAGTTAGAATATGAAATTTCCAATTTTTAAATGTCACTCGATATATATTTTATGCGAAAACTAAATTTTCTAGTCACATAGGACACAAATTGACAATTTTCGTCATAAAAAAAAAAGGTTCTGATCAAATAAGATATAAATTGATAATTTCTGGCGATAAGGACTGAAATTAATTAATGAGGGTGACAATATAAATAATGTATATTGTCAAGATACTACTATAAATGACCAGTTTTAAAATGCAGCCACTTCCAAAAATAAAAATTTGCCCCTATAATCGTGAACAGCTTCCAAAATTTATATGTATTTGCAATTTTGTATTTGTATATATCTATGGTGCCTGGATTGTAGCATTTTTATAAGAGTCTACAAGTCCATTTGTATTTTTAATTAACTTTTAGTTGATTTTGACAAATAAAAAGTTGAATTAATAGACGTACATTTATTGTTGAATTATATTCGGTTTATAGAGTATGAAATTTGTTTCCGCTAATAAAAAATTATAAAAATATATCATGATTGATTGTAAATTTGTAATACAAAAGTGAAGTATTTTTTATTCATCTTAAAATAATATGATAGAAAAAGTATTTTGTGAACATGTAATTAATATGTTAGTATTTATAAAAGTAAGAAAATAAATTTAAATACATATAATTTAGTAACTTTGAGCCATGATTTTAGAGTTCGCCCTAGAAATGACTATACTGAAACAACAAATTTAAAAAATTTAGAGCATGCAGACCTGCTCGCATAAAATTTTCAAATGAATCTATGATTACAAGAAGACAATATTATAAAAATTAAAAGAAAAATAACATGATTAATTTGAAGATTGAGAACACCATCCATTCCTCTAAATTATTGTGCTCTTGTAACCAACATTTTACAAAAGAATCTTAGCTTTTGGTTGGCTTCATTGTACAAAACTCACTCAAAAGGCCATATGCCCCCACTCCCATGTGTGCATAACTAAGGTCCCCCCCCACCCCCAGCCTCATTTTCAGTCCTTATTATGTCACCAATTTGCTTCGTCTTTCCCATTGTGTCTTTCATTTCAACTTTGGTGCACAAAATTATTTTTATTTTGACACACTTGTGTCATAAAAGAAGCTACATGACCATGTGAATTCCTAGCCACAACTAAACATCAATATTTTAGCCCCTTCCGTGGGGGCTCTCACCCCCCACCCCCATTGGTTTCCTAGGTCATATAAAGGAACCAATGAGAAATTCTCACACGAAACTCGACTACATGTGACCTCATTGATTGTGAGATTATAAATTTTATTGTCCTTCATATAATCATCGAATAATTGACTCGTATCCACCTTCGCAGTTGCGCTTCCTCCCCCACCCCCATTTCTAATCCACATTATAGAGTGAAATGTATGAACAATTCCTTTGTTTTGATTAGGGTGGGTTTGGCCCAGCGGTGTGAGCTCTGAAAAACACTTCTAGACATTCATTGTGATTTTTGAAGTGTTTGGCCCCGATTATAGAAATTGCTTTTAGTAAATCATGATTTTAATGGTGTTTGGCCCTCACTATCATAATCACTTTTGGGATCTTCAGAAGCTAAAAATCAACTTATTTTAGAAGTAACTAAGGGCGAGTTTGGCCTAGCGATTTGAAAATCAATTATAGTAGAATTGATTTTACTAAAATGGATTTTAGCAATAATTGATTATGATAAAATTCAATTATAAAATAATTACTTTTGGATAATAGCTTTTGCAAAAGTAACACTTTAGTTACTTCTAAAATAAGTTGATTTTTAGCTTATGGAGATTCCAAAAGTGATTATGATAGTGAGGGCCAAACGCCATTAAAATCACGATTGACTAAAAGCAATTTCTATAATTGGGGCCAAACACTTCAAAAATCACAATGAATGTCTAGAAGTGTTTTTTAGAGCTTTCACCGCTGGGCCAAACTCACCCTAAAGTGTTACTTTTGCAAAAGCTATTATCCAAAAGTAATTATTTTATAATTGGATTTTATCATAATCAATTATTGCTAAAATCTATTTTAGTAAAATTAATTCTCCTATAATTGATTTTCGAATCACTAGGCCAAACTCACCCTTAATAGTGAATAAAAATAAAATCCCGTGTTATTTTTAATTAAAAAAAAATACCCCATACATTCTTTTTGCTTATCGTTCATGTACCCTTCTTATTGGAGTTTGCTTCATTCGTTGTAAGTGCAAGTAATTTGCAGGGAAACTGATAATTGTACTTCCCCAATAAATGCGAAAAATCATCCGTCCACTTATCCTCGTTAATTTAGAAATTTGTAAACTACCTTGTGTTCCATTAAAAATATATAAATAACTTCATTATTTACTTCAAAAAATGATAATGACCTCCTTATTCATATGAGGTCAATGAGGTCATTATTTAGAATGGATGCAATTAGCTGTTAATAAAAATGTTAACCAGAACAATTTTTTCTAATAAAAACAACATGTTATTTTGTCAATTAGACAAATGAGTGAATAGCAAATTAACTCTCTCTTCCTGTGTTATTTTAAATAGGTAATTTAACTCCATATGATAAATAAAAGGGCAAAATACCTCCCCGTGATATCCTAAATAGGCATCTTAACTCCATGTGATAAGAAAAAGGGCAAAATACCTCCCTGTATTTTTATAAAAGAAGCACATTGTCTTCCTCTAAATTGCTTATTAATTCATATCATAGGGAGTTAAATTGCTCATTATTTCATTTCACAGGGAGGTAAATTGCCCATTTTTATATCACAAGGAGGTAAATTGCTCATTATTTCATCTCACATGGAGTTAAATTACCCATTAAACATATCACAGGGGAGTTAACTTGCAAAAAAACCCTTAGACAAAGTATACGAGTTCTTTTGTGTCTCACTCGACATTATTAAACCATAAATTAGACTAAAATCCCCCTATTTTTCTCTCCAAAATTCCAAATGCACATTAGAGTTCATTTCCGAAAAAATCCCCCATTAAAGAGCGATGGCAAACATCTTTTGAAATATTATAGAGAGATGCTTTAGCTTTTCCTTTTTTCACAAATTAAATTGCCTATTTCATATATCATATAAATATAGAGATAAATTTTCATCAACGCGAATTAATTATATACACTCAGGCCCTGAAACACATGCAACGTACATAATTTGGGTCCTGAAAGTTCTCTCCTGATAAAAATTGAATTAGAAGACCAAAATTTAAAATTTAAAGTTGAAAGTTTAGAAAATAAAAGAATGTTGGACGCGAAATTATGACTAAATTTGATAAAATTAATTTTGCTCTAGCTAAGCTAAGTATCTATATATTAATAATGGATATTAAAATTCTGCCCGCACCAATAACATGAGCCCCATTACTCTCGCAAAGCAAGGTATCCATCAATGCAAAATCTAATTATTTTGGTTACGTAATATAATATTACTTTATATATAGTATATTAGTATTTTCCGGAAGTAAAAGTGTTTATGATGATTTTACTTTTTATAGTACTAAACTAAACAAAAGAAAAGAATTGTTGGACTTCTTTTGTTAATTATTGTTTGGGTTTCTTTTAATATATCTTAGGATTCGTAGCATGTGTTGGATGCCAATAAATCCTTGTAATCACATGCCTCGATCCCACCATTTTTTAAATAAGTCATCACAAAAATTGCATAATCACTTATTTTTATTCACTCTTAAGCATGCAGAGTGATCGGATTCAGGACACAAACAAATCAAGATGAATTAAGAATATGTTATTTTAATTTGATCTGATTATTTATGTATTTATGAATTTGAGATTATGTTTGAATTTTTTTTATTCTTAAAATATCATGCTTCAACTATGTCTGATTGAGGTAAACATGTACGAGCTGAGCTCGACTTTAGACTATTTGGTTAATTAAGTCCACTTATAAGTTATTGAGCAACCCTCACGGCCTTACCTTACAAGCTTACTTTTGAGGTTAAAATTATTTTTTATTTTTCCTTTTATTTCGTTTGTTTATCTATTTTTCTTTTATAACTAATACTCTCCTATACATGATTTACACGCATTTACATACTTTCTGATGCAAATCTACAATATATTGTTAAGTTTATTATATCAGTTCTATATATTTTTATGGATGTGAAATTGCAGAGTCGTTACTGTGTCATTTTGTGCTATAATGTTGAATTGACTAGTAATAAGGGAGTGATATCACAAAATATGGATCTCCTAGACCTGGTTCAGAGAAGAACTCCATAACTCCAACATGAAACTATATCGAATTTACATCCATGTATTCAAACTCTAATAACTTTTTTTTTTTTTTTTTAATATGATAAGAAATACATCATAATCACGTTTTATATATTCTGCACAAATATCTAATAAAATCTTCATAACCATTGAGAATAAAGTAAATTTAGATAACACTCCCTCTGCCCCAATTTATTTGTCATTTTACATGTTTTCACACATATTAAGACACCTACTAAATAGCCTCAATTTTAGGGAAAAAATAAATTATATTCCTAAAATACCCTTATTTATCTCACCATTAACTATTTACACTTTATACACTCTCTCTCTTACTTTCTCTCTTATTCTCTCTTTATCTTTTAGATGCATTAAATAAGGGCAAAATAGGAAAATATGTATTTAATAGTGCATTGAAATTCTAAAGTGACAAATAATTTGGGACAAAAAATTTTCTCTAAAAAGACAGATAAATTGGGACAGATAGAGTAATTGGGACGTCAAATGATTGAGAGAATGGAAAAGAAAAATGAACATGGAGTGTGAATATCAACTCAGTTGCATTAATCATGTTTTAAACAATAGTTAATATGGCTTCTTTTTTAGATAATTAATTATATAGCAATGATTCTTATTCATGATTACTATCTTATTTATGTACGCATAAAGATCAACTTTTGAATAAACAGCAAATTAAATGGTCCTCATCATTAGGCTTATGATGACTAAAAAGCCCAAGTTAAATGTCAATAATTAAATTAGTTGGGCCAGAAAAAAATAATCAATAAATTGAAACTTTCAAATTCATGGCCCACTAATCAGCTGTAGTTGTCATGGGCCAGGATTAACTGTAGCGTATTGATAACGCAAGATCTTCCCACAACCCCACTATCCTTTTTCTTCCTTTAGCTTTTAATTAATGTTCGTATCCTTTTTTTTGAAATAAAATAACTCACACCAATAATAGCGGACCATGGTTTTCTTTTGGTAATTTTTCCAAATTGCAAGTACATTTCGGATATCAAATAAAAAGACGATAAGTGAGAGTACATATATGTATATTTGGTAGAAAATATATTTTATTAATGCAACTACGGACTTTGGCATACATAAAAACATGTTAGATTGGTAGAAAATATATTTCTAGAAAATCAGAATTCAAATTTTAGCAAAAAAAAGGGTGTAGTTCAGTCTTTAAACTCATCTCACTAACTCATAATTGTAATAAAATATATAATACAGAAAAAACTGGAATACAAAATTAACAAATATAAAATAGATACAAATATATGAGTTAGAAATTACGAAGTGAGAGATGTGTGTAAAATCGTGCATACTTTCGTATTTAGGTTTATCTTGCAAGTTTTGTGTTACATTCTTCAAATGAGGTTTCAAGTTGTTAGAATTTGTAAAAGGAAAAATAGTTTGTCAATCTAAAATTGTGGAATTTTTTAGTTGATAAGTGACATTTGAAGAATGAAGAGGTAAGCTTGTTAATTAAAGAAGCAAAACAATACTTCAAAAAAAAAAAAAGAGCGCTTTCCACCTTGAACTTGTAGTCGGGCTGCACTTTCCCTAAACTTATGTGTTAGCACTTTCCCCCTAAATTCTTTGGTCCGAAAAGAGTTGGGGGGTGGCGGGAGGGGGAGTGCGACACAAATTTAAGCACAGGGGAATGTGTGATTTCTATAAAATAGAAATGCTAATTCAAATTAAATATATTGTTTAAATTTTTTGAAATAAATACAAATATAACGACTTATCAATACTTAGTAACATGGGCGAATCCAGGATTGGGGACTAGGGGACTGAACTTTTTTGTTGGCCAAATTTTATATTCAATAATATTCAAACTAAAATTTTGTACAAACGCACGAATGATGCTTAAAAAATAGATTGTCAATTAAAATTGTATTGAATTCAAAAGGCAAAAGTAATTTAATAAAAAAATTATTATCTAAGTTATACACGCCGTTTTTTCATATAATAAAATTCATCAATGATACATAATCGAATTGATTCATAATTAGTAAACATTTTTCAAGAATCAATGAAACCCAGATGCTTTGAGAAGGAAATATAGACAAATTTTCAAAATCTTGTTTACAAAATTTCTGCAATTAAAGTACATAGATGAATCTATATATAGGTTTTATTATAAAAAAGAAAAACCTGACCAAGTAGAATTAGGCTTAATTGTCCAAGAATTACGAGTCCCTAACTCCTAAAAGTGTAGGGATTAGATATTAGTCATAAGAAAAAAAAAATTAATTGGGCTGAAAATGTTGGGCCTTGAAGTTTTAATTCAAATAAATGAGTATAGTTATAGCCTATAGGCGAAGAAACTTTAGCCTTATTTTGATAATTAATTTTATTTATAGTGTTGCATTCCCTCTTTGTACATCATCAATTTTAATTTTGAAAGGATATATGAAGCTCTAATTTTTCGATCATCCCAAGAAGTTGCAGTTTCATATTTGGAGTGAGTTTTGATGGTCTAGAAATTAATATAATTGGTTTATTCCCTAAAATTAATTACCTTTTCCATATTTTATTTTGGCAAGATATATTACTGATGATGGCAAAATAGTAAAAAATTATTTCGTTATACCATAAATAATTATGCACGAAAGTATTACATGCCACAGTTGCTAGTATGTTAAAAGTATGAGTGTTTGTCTCGTTTCATATTAGTCTTATTTATTTATCAAAATTAATTAATCCAATTAATCAATATTATTGTACAGTAATCTACTAATGCAATCTATCGATATTATGGTGTAATAATGCAATTCAAGTTTTCACTTATGTTTGGCTTATGGATTTCAGTGAGTAAAATGATAAGTAAAATGCAAATGAACAATAAAAAAAGCTCAATGTTGCGTCATTGGATGCAAAAAAAAACATTTTCCATAGCACTTTCATCACTGAAATCCTTGAATCAAACATAGCCTAAAAGAACAGAACAAGTATACAACCTTTTATTTTTGCAAACTACGCAACCCATATGTTTAGATACGATTTACACCACATTCATGTACGTCTTTTCGCCCACACAATAACTCCCCGTTTGAAATATCCACAGCTTGAAATGTTCCTCCTCCCTCACTCCTCTACATTAATTACCAAGAAGATACGGTACGTGATTTATAAACACAAAACCATTTGGGTTTTTTTTTTTGGTAATTAAGAAAAATTAAATCATTAAAAAAAATTACATTACTTATACCTTGTAAAAATCGACAGCCACGAAATTTGGCCATCGTTTACCAGCTGCATTGTGGCATGTTCGAATCATGTTGCTTAGGTCTCCCGAATTGTATACACATGCGAGTCCTTTGCTAGGAATAGACCCGAAATAATTCATAAGAAACAATGATTTTCTTGTGTCATTTAAAACCGACGATTCTTCCCGATTAAAACAAGTTCCTGCTATCATCCCATTATCCCCATCTGATGATAATAATTAATTTGTAGATGTAAGTGACACAATCTGTAGATTTAGAAGCATAATATAGAATAAAAGATCCTTGTACTTAGAAAATTAGATGATCCTAAATGAAAATTTGAAATATTTTCTTTATTACATATACCTCTAGCTAGACCTTTTTTCTTAAAAAAAAAAAAAAAAAAAGGTCAACACTTACCCTTTCTGATCGAATACTACATTTTATAATCGATGATTGCACTATGTTGAAGAAAATCAAATTTGGGTATAATCGACTATATTAGAAAATTTATTTAAATATATTCAATAAGTAGGAAAGTACTAAAAAAATCAAATACTAAGAATATTATTATTAAACTAGAGAAATAACTACACTAGTGAGATTCGACCACATAATCTCTTAGTTTTGGGACATCATTTTTTTTCACTATACTATAGCTTCATCGACAAGTAAAAATTATATTAAGTAAATAAAATACACCAAAAAGTGCAAGATAGCTTAATACATTTTCAATGTATCGATCCAACTCCAACATGAATACTCAACTCACTTGTGACATGACAACAACATTCATTTTTTCGATTTAATCCATCTTACAATCGGTGCAAATTAACTCAACCTAGTATGCTCGATTGACAAACTTAACAAGTTCATTTCAACTTGATTATAATTTATCGACAATCTTGAATCCGAAGATCATGCAATGACTACATATTCATTCCTATCTTAGCATCAACTTTTGTCTAAGAATTAAATCTATTTTCACAATATTCAATGCAACTTAATTATTCAATTTAAACAACATTTTGAGAATAAATTTTATGTATATACTAATGAAGATTGAGATCTTACACTGATTTTCAACCATGTAGTTCCATTGATAAGCTATCCCTTCACTCTTTTCCTTGGACTTATTGGATGTAAACACTACTAGCCTCTGATTTCTAGCAATCATGTCACGGACAAGAGGCCAATCTTCACCTCTTTTAGGCATTCTCCGCAATGGAAACCAATACTTCATTAATCTTGCTTCTTCAAATACTTTGCTCAACCCTTTTGGTGTCTCAACATAGTCTTGCAATATCAATGTCACAATTTCTGATGGATTTGCCTTCAAAAAAGCTTCTATCTCTTCGAATGTCGCAAGGGCAGGTTGCTGTACAACATTGTTGATGTCCAAATTAATAATGTTAGAAACTTAAAAATATTGAACAAGCTAGTTCTAAAAATTTATAAGTTGTCCCGTCATTAATTTTGGTATCTTTTGGGTTGACACTAGTTTTTCGATGATATTTGTATCAATATAGTTTTAAATATAATAAAGAATTGAAAAATAAATGAGAAAGAGATTTTATAGTATGATATAATTAACATCACTCACAAAAGCTGTAATATCACGACATATGCCTCCAAAAGAATGGCACAACCATATGTCTCCTTCAAAATCATATGTATCAAGCATCAAGGCTCGAACTCCATTCTAAATTTGAAACTAAAATAGAATTAGTATATGTTGTAATTAATCTTAATTTTTTCTTTTTTTATCAAATGAAACAACCTTAGTACTTACATTTAGTTGTTGAGAGACTGTATCTTCTTGATTTAGGGCCGTGATTCTAGGAACTCCGGTGTGAGATGGCTCACCTTCTATTGCGAAAGAGTTGTGTGTTGTCAAAAATGAGTACTTGTTGAATGGTCGAGAATTATTCTGTCAATAATTTTTTTGTCGTTGAAGTTAATTTCTTTGTTTAGCGAGATTAGTCAATTGAATTAATTTTTCCAGCACTAATTAAAATGGGTCTTAGCTATATAATTGAAATATGCATATATGTATTTAGAAGTGATAGGATAGTGCACGTACGACATGTCTAGTTTATTTCATGAATATTTTTTATAAAGAGTAAAATTAATTTTATTATGTCATAATATTAATTTTTCACGAATTTCACTCAAATTTTCATCGATTTCACATGTATTTATCCATTTCTGTGGTAGTTTATTACCGGTTTCACCCAAATTTCCACCAACTTCACCAGTGTTCGTCAATCTCACCCGAATTTCATTGATTTCATATGTTTTCATAGATTACTTTTATTGATTTCACAAAACATCGATTTCACCCTTCCCCACCAATTTCACCCGTTTTTCATGAAAAAAATTCTATAAAAATTCGAGGTTACACATGTCTAAAATTACCTAATTAGTAAGTCATAAGTATTTTTTATTATTTCATAATAAGATGTGATTCAATTTTAATCATTTTGTAACATAATTATATTTAACAGAATTTCGTTATAAATTTTTATATTTAGAGTGTTTATGATTTATGTAGTACTAAATCTTTAAATTAACATTTTCTTACTTAAATAAATATCGATGCTAAAATATAATATTTTATGGGTTATTTAAAATAACAATGTTCTTTAATGCATGGTTTGTTTTATCTATTATAAGAGAAGAAGATTAAAATTACAAAAAATTGATGTAAGAGAGAATTTATTAATTTTAGGAGTTTATGCAAGAGAGAAATATAAAAAGACTTCATGTCTAATTATACCTCTTTGATTACTTTTATATAATTACCATTTTGAATTAAATACCACTTTACAATTTAAAGAAGAGTATTTTAGTCCGCATGTTTTTATAATAATAGTAGAGATGGTTTGTTTTTATCTATTATAAGAGGAGAAGATTAAAAATTACAAAAATTGATGTAAGATAGAATTTATTAATTTTAGGATTTTATGTAGGAGATAAATATAAAAAGACTTCATGTCTAATTATACCTCTTTGATTACTCATATATATTTACCATTTTAATTTGAATTAAATATCACTTTATGATTTAAAGAAGGGTATTTTAATCCGCACAAAAATGTTAAGAAATATTCATACTTTTATAATAGTAGTGATAAATTTAATACTATAATTATAGGCCCTTTTGGAATAGTTCGCAAAACTAGATCAAATCATCAAACTCAATTGTTAATTTTATACGTACCACTATCTGAAATTGGTTTGTAGCCTTTGATCTAACACATCTGGAACCTGGAAACCCAGATTCACATGAAAAACAATACATTCCTGCTCCACAATCTTTGTCCGTTGAACAATTATCCATCAACTGCATATTATATCTCAAAAACTTTATATATAATAACAAGTAAAACAAAGTATAAGAAATTAAACAAAGAATTCAACAAACAAAAATAGAAAATATACATAAACCAATTCGATTAGAATTATATCAAAATACCCTGCATGTTCCATTGGAGCAAGCGGCCGTTGCTGTGGCTAACAACGACAACACCGTCAGAAGAGAAATTTTATTTACACAACTAGATAATTTTCGATGAAGAGACATCCTCCAAACTTTCTTACAAAATCGAAACACAATTTTATTTCAAACCTATAGACATTTTATTTTACTAAAAGAACAAGAGAATAGAATTCTATTTTTTTTTTATCAAATATAATTTTATATATTCAATGCATTGTATATCCATAATTGTAAAAGTAAAAAAGAAATGACAACTTTGTCAAGCGAAAACCTAGGTGACAAATTGTAATAAATGCACCTCCCATGATTGACAAATTTCTTTAATTTCTGTTCGAACTATAGATAAAGCATTTGTGACAAATTATATATAATTTCTTTTTACTTTACTGGATACGGAAATTTGCCTGATTGAAATTTTTCGTTTAGTTATTGATGGTTCTTTTCATAGGCTAAATTATAGAGATAATTATTTTTCCTTTAATGGAATTTAAAGAGATACTCTCCAAAGAGATGAATATATTGAGAAATATAGGCAAAATTGCAAAAATCGTCCAAAACTAATCACTGATTTTGGATTTTCGTCCTAAACAATTTAATTTGGCGAATTTCGTCCCGTAATTTAATATTTCTTTGGAATATTGTCCCACCATAATTATAAGACGTATTTGCGCATTTGCTGATGAATTATCACATGACTGCTTAAGTGTCATGACATGGTAAATTTTAACATGAATAATTATATAATATTGCAGATTTCGTCCCAAATTAATTACTAGATTGAATGTCATTTTCATTAAATTAGAAATTTAATATTGGGACTAAATTCATACAAAATGGTAAATATGGGACGAAATTTGGCTAGTTGATATAGTTTGGGACGAAAAATCAAAATTAGTAATTAGTTTGGGACGATATTCCAAAAAAATATTAAACTACGGGATAAAATTCGCCAAGTTAATTAGTTCGGGACGAAAATCCAAAATCAGTAATTAGTTTGTAACGTTTTCTGCAATTTTACCAGAAATATATATACTCTTCAAAAAACTACCTGTCAATTGGATATTTCATTATATAACAATTCATAATTAACACTTCATTTCATAGTTTCGTTTTTATACTCCAAACTCCTAAATGCCAAAATTGAAGGTGCAAATACCGAATTAGCATAGTACTAATTGCGGAATACGGATCTATGTGCTAATAAGCCAAATACAGTGTTACAAAATTCCAATATATTAAAATAAAAAAATAAAAGAGTGTTGTTTTTCAGATATTTCGAGGTGCAAATGTCAATTTTCCAAAACTATGAAATTCATACAACTATGGCAACCATCTAATCTAATGGTATTTGATTCATGATCATACAGCGTGAAATTCATGGCGCCCAATCTTGATCCATTGTTTAAATCTGCACTATTCCGATCACCATTATTTCAGCTGATGAAGTCATTGTGTTTGATAAAATGTCGCACTGAAAGAAAGACAACCACGAACTGGAATATCATCGCGCTACATTTGCATTGTTTCGTCATATTCAAATGTTGCAACACTATCTTCAGAACCATGAGATGACGTTGGTTTTGGGTACGGATTCATAAAATTGACTACATCAATACATTCAGCATTGCCCTTACAAGAAGCTACTATTGTTTCCAATGATAACTCTTCACCGAGCAACATCTTGAGCACCGATGGCATTGATGGTCGATGATGTCGATTTTGTTGAGTGCATAAAAGACCGACTTGGATGCATCTAAGGGCTTCTTCCTCGGAAAATTCCCCCCCAATGGATTCATCTATCAGGTGCAATATATTCCCTTCATTCCATAGCTTCCACGCCTGTACATTATCCGTAAGAAAGTCTAAAATATGTATGCATGTGTATAGAATCTTTAAGTGTACGTATGCATGCATATAGAAGATCGTGTACGGGAAATAATAAACAAACACCATATATGTATGACTTACCTTTTTCATGATCATCCGGTTAGGTATTAGAAACTTTCTAGGTTCATTTACTTCAATATACCAAACATTTTTATATATTTATGTGGAAACTAGGTGCTTAGCAAGTTTGGTTTTCGGACACACTGAAGCTTGGGAATTGATATTTGTCTCACCGTCCTTATGTCTTGCAATAATTATCATATCGTTTACAAAATATATTCAATTCTTTTGTATCATCTACAATAGGTTTTGATGTAAACAAATGATAGAGGCAAGTACAACTTTTTCATATGAACTTCAATTGGGTGTTATTTTTACTGAGTATAGTACTTAAATTTTATAATTGCCTAAAGATGTGCTAGGGATGGTATTCATTTGTTTATTATGATGTTAATCCGTAAGTAAAATCTGTACTAGTGAATTAGTTTCCAGTACTTACATATTCAACAAGGCTTTGGTCATTGCTCTGTACCCAATCCATAAATCTTCGGCCACTCACAATCTCCAGGATTATAATTCCTAGGCTATAAATATCTGACATGACTGAAGCATTCCCATGCATATAATATTCTGGAGCCAGGTAGCCCCTGCACACACACATTACACAAAGGTCAGTGTGTTTGACTTAGAAATAGACGAATGAGAGATTGAGCATGAAATAGATTCCGACACTTACATGGTCCCAACTATTGTAGTTTCCACTTCAGATTGACCATCTTTCAAAATTATAGCTAAGCCAAAGTCTGAAATTTTGGGATTCATTTGAATGTCAAGTAAAATATTGCTGAGTGTTATATCTCTGTGAATTATATTCATTCCCGAATCTTGATGAAGATAAATAATCCCTCTAACAATACCCATAATGATTTTGAAGCGCATATCCCAATGAAGCGGGCGACGTAGTACTTCATCTATTTAAAAGATAGTTTTTCCTACTGTTGAGTATTATGATATAAAGGAATTGAAACTTTACATATAATTTTTTTAATCTGAATAAATTGAAACTTAAAGAGGAGGTTTTGAAGGTACTAACCAGATATATGAGTATTTAAACTTCCATTTTCCATGAACTCATATACGAGCAATGGTTTTTCGTGAATGCAGTATCCAAGAAGTTTAATGATGTTGCGATGCTGAAGATTAGAAATCGAAAGAATCTCACGTTGGAACTCTTTTATGCCTTGCCTTGAAGGTTGAGAAAGCCTTTTAACTGCAACTATTTGACCTGTAGGTAACACGCCCTACACAAAGCAACAACAGAGCATTAGTAACATTAGCTTCAGCACCTTAACTTTTAATATGAAGTAAAAAAAGAAGAAAAGTAACCTTATATATAGGACCACATCCGCCTTCTCCAATCTTATTCGAATAGGAGAATTGATTGGTGGCAGCTGCAATATTGGCAAAATCATACTCTGGCAATTTTGTACCTGCCTCATAAATTCATTATATACGTCATACAATAGTTGTGCATTGAAGTTTGGGCTTCACCAAGAAACTGAATCTTCTTGAGCTTAGCTCCATTCAAGTTCAAGTTAGAGGATACATAAGCAATTCTTATATATATTAAGCATTTCAAAAAATAATAATTTGATTATCAAGGCATAATAGAAATGTTTTTTTAAATTTATTGTGACCATGTGAATGAATACCTGACAAGAAGTTGGGAACTATTTCTTCATTCCTGGATACTTTTCCCCTTTTCCAAAGTGCATCCCATACCCAAAAACGCGGCGACTTAAACATTTTAGGTTTTCTTCTAAGTATATATGTAGAAGGCGGCTCAGTGTAGACCCTTTGGTTTTTACCTCGTTCTACCGATTCTGAGGATGCTACTGTTGGTTGCTCAGCGCTAACAGGCAAGATAGTCTCATCAGCAACACCGGTATTCTGATTTGGTATGACATCTTTTCTGCTCTCCTGCTGTTCAAGTGCTAACTCAAGTTGTAGCACAACTTGAGCCATTGCTGGCCGTTTCCTTGGTTCATCTTGTAAACAGCTTTCTGCAATCCCAACAAATACCTTCAGGCTATTTGCTGAGATTTCTCCTGTCAGGCTTGATTCTACAATCTGCTCGACCTCTCCCTTATTAATTCTATTCTGAGCCCACTTGGTTATGACACACTCATCCTCTCCAAGCCTCCGATCCATTGCTGGTCTCCCACACAATACTTCCAACAAAACCACACCAAAGGCATATGTGTCACTTTTTGGTGTTAATTTACTGAATCTAACGTAATATGGATCAATGTACCCAGGGGTGCCCTTTATTTTCGTGCTAACATGGCTTTGTAACTTGTTTCTGTCTTCAGGTTTGGCTAAACCAAAATCTGAAACCTTTGATACGAAATTTTCATCCAGCAGGATGTTTGATGACTTCACATCGCGGTGTATGATTCCATGGCCCGTGTGAAGATAGTCTAGGCCTCGACCAGCTCCGATACATATATTAAGACGTTGCTTCCAGGTGAGAGAAGAATCCTTATCACTGTCCCTCGCATGTTTGTAGAGGTGGTCAGCTAGTGTTCCAAATGTCATGTAATCATAAACAAGAATCATTTCTCTGTACTCATTGCAGTATCCAATCAGCGAGACGAGATTGTTATGTCGGAGCTCAGAAAGTGTTTCAATCTCTGTCCAAAACTCACGTTTTCCTTGCCTTGAGCTTGATTTTAACCTCTTAATGGCGACAGTTTCTCGCCCATTATCAATCAGCCCCTTATAGACTATGCCAAATCCTCCCTTTCCAATGGAGAACGCATTACTGAAGTTTTGGGTGGCTGATCGGATCTCAGCTAAGGAAAAACGTCGACAGTGTCGTTCAGCCCTGGCTGATGGCTTAGTTTCTTCCTCTATAAGATTAGCTTCATAAATTTTCTGCAACTCATGAACAATTATGCTTATGATAGAGATTATGATTACTGCAATAGTTGCAATTACATTTCTGCGACCCAGAAGTGATATTAAATCTTGGATAATCCATGATGTCGAATTTCCTCCTGCCATTACTGGTGGCAAGGGATTTGGACTGGCAAGACTATTATCTGGGTTGCTCAACTTGAATATTTCAAATCCTTTCAAGGGTCCATATCCATCCACAAATTCATTGTTTGACTGCAGGGAAATCAAAAGATCTTGTTGGCCCTCTTTTTTCTGCCCCTTGATTACCACCAAATAATCCCTATACCTGAGATTGCCATTCTCATCCCTTTCTTTGATTATGTCAATATTCGTGTCAACAATCATTTCATTAATAAGGACTTTGAATATCATGTTGCCAGACTCTGCTATCTTGAGTCCTAGCTCACAGAAATAAATCCTGACCAAGTATCTGAAGCCGACATCAACTGATCTTTTCCATGTAAGATTGTTAATCTCATTTTCCTTTTGTTTTGGAACTATTGCCCCCATCCCGAACGTATCATATTTGTCATCTGACAAAACAGAATCCCGTTTGACATTTAATCGATGTATCATTTCAAGTGCAGTTCTGTTATGGATGTAGACCATAGACTTACGGCCAACCACTTGGGCTCCAAGATCAGCACCGCGAAAATAAGTAAGACCCTCTGGAACTGAGATTATCTCAATGCCATTTATGAAAGCATATGTTCTATCTTGTGATGAACTAATTGCAGGAGAGAAAACTATATTCAGTGGTTGGTTTTCTTCTATGCTTATACATAATTCCTTAGTAATAGTACTAACACCAAGAGCTCGAGCAGTTAGTGAAGCGCTGAAGTTACTGAGCAGGATGAAAGGTCCAGCTTCAACGGTGAATAAATCTTTGAAATTTTTGAGACCTTTATATGGTCTAGGATTGAAGTGAAGACGGAGAATTTTCTGACCTGGACTCAAATGGAAGTCATAAGAGAACCGGGAAGAAGAGACTCGTGCAGTTTTGTGAGGAACAGGATCATCAGAGATCAACTTATGGATGAGCGTTGAAATCTTTGATGAGCCCTTTATCGATAGCCAAGAGGCGGAATTTAGTTGTGCATCACCAATCCATTCCCTGCCATTTAATGCTGCAGAGGTGCCAATCGAGCCACAGTTTATGGAAAAATCGCGTTCGAGGTAAGCTCGACTATTAGTACCAAGTGAAAGTGTAGTGTGGAAGCAGAGAACTAGCAAGGAAATTGAAAATGGAAAGGTTTGCATTATGGTCTATGGTGAGTAAAATCAAAGAAGGATGGCGTGAATGATTAAATGATTTATTACATATATACCTGAAGGGATATATGTAATTGCAACTTGCAAGAGCTGATGAATTTGACGCGTTTTTATAAATTATTTTAACTATTTATGTAGACTGAATTACATTGAAAATCTTTAAAAGTGATCTTGACGGAGACTTGGCTAAGTAAACTGGAAAACGAAGATAATGATATGGAATTTTAAATGATTGTAGAGTATAAGGGCCAATTTAGAAATACTACAAATAATATTATGTTTCTTTTACGTTTATGTTGATAGTTATAGTCAGGGGGTAAATAAATAGAGTAGTATATATTATATTGTTTAAGTTTTGTTTGATTATCTTAATTTGAAATTATGTTTGAGTGTAATTTGATTATCGAATGAACCGAGTTTAAACGAATAATAATCAAGCTTAACATGAGCCGTTGATTTTTTTGATGAATTTGCCTCTTTTGCACTCATTGACTTGATTCCAATTGAGCTTCAAAACTTATTAAGGTGGTGTTTGCAACTACTTAAAAAAAGTAATTTTCAGCTTTTGGAAAAGAATAAGTGCTTATGAAGTGTTTGCAACTCAAAATTTTGCTTCTACTTCTCTTAAAAAAAGCCAAAATAAGCCACAATCTAGAAGCATGTGGGGACATGCTTTTGGCTTCTCATGCCATTTGATTATTATGAAAAAGTTGATTTTGGACATATTTACCTTCAATTATGTTGTTCTAGTCCATATATACGTATAGTATAAATAATATCCAATTTTTCTCCTTTCTTCCTCTCCAACCTTAACATGGATTTAAAGACCCAATTAAAAAAAATCTCAAATAAACATATATCCTTGAAGCATAGATCGAATAGTAGGTGATATTGAAAAGTTTAGTAGAATTTTATTTCGATTTATGCATTTTTTTTGTTAATAAATTATGTTCCTTCATAGACACATCAATAAAATGTGTAGCAAAGTAACTTTATAAGATTTTTGTGGGTTTTGAATTTTGATATGTCCTATTTTTATTCAGTATAATTAAAACCAATAAAAGTAGTTATTTGAGATCTTCTATTAATGAACAAGATTCCACAAAAAGTTTCTCTCACTTTGGCAAGGAATTGAAAGGCTGCATACACGTTTTTTGTATATTATCAACATGTAAAATACATGACTAAATTTTATGGATAATTTTGGTAATACATGAAAAAATAAGTGAAAAATTCAATTTTGACAAACACCAACACTATCACTTTTACTCATTTTTTTGCAAGGTTCTAATTCTCTACTACTTTTAACTTTTTTTTTAGATTTGATCTTTTAAGTTAGCAAAAGCACAAGTATATATCTTTTCGTATAATGTATTTTAGAGGAAAATGTAAGGCAATGTATTATACAAGAACTGCACAAAGCTATTCCATAAAATGTTGGGGTAAACATCACTAATGGTTCTTCTTATTGTTAACTTTTTACAAAGTGGTTTATTTTGTGTTTTTCCACTTTAGTGTCCACTATGAATTATTTGTTTCACTTTAATCATTTACAAGGGATCTTTTACTTGAACCATCTGAAAATGATCAAAGTGCAACAAATAATTTATAATGGGGACTAAAGTGGAAAAAAATACAAAAAAGACCACTCCGTAGAAAGTTAATGATAAAGAGGACAATTAGTGGTGTTTACCCAAAATATTGATTGCATATAATCTCCGTACATACTCATGCAATTTATCCCGTCAAGATTTACATCCTTCAGGGTTTTATGGCAAAAATTCTGGGAGTCCAGGATTAGTCTAATATAAGCTTGGATATCTGGGTTATAATAATAAATAAATAAATATTTAATATTGTAGTATGTAGGGATATCATGCAATGAACATTTAAAAGAGGGTTTCCTGCTATCTCTTTTCTATCTTCTACTCTACTATTACAAAATCATGAATAATTTTTTTTTATGCATAATAAAATACCCTTATTTGAGATGTAAATGATACTGAATTTAATCGCAAACATCTAAAATTAATTAAAGAGTTATTATTAGACAAAAAATAGTATTATATATATCTCCTATATTAAATATTAAAATTTAAAAATTATCTTTTACATAACTTTTATAATCTTAGTTATCTTCTTCTATAATACATAAAAGAGAATCATAAATAAATGTATAAAAAATTTGGTTAATTTAAATAGCTCGTGTAATGTATATTAAATCCTGAAATTTAGAAATTATCTCTTACATAAATTTTATAATTTCAGTTTTCTTCTCCTATAACACATAAAAGAGAATCATAAATAAATAAGCAAAAAAAATATTATTTTTTTAAATAGCTCCTACAATATATATGTAAAATAATTACTTAGCATCAATGCGTACTAAAGTCATAAACAATTATCTAGAAAAACTTTATACCAAATTCTTTTACTAAATCCAAAAAAATTAGAATCGCATATTACTTATAAATGAATAAAATATGCTTATGAATTAGCTAAGTACGTAACTTTTCTTTGGTTAAAGAAGCAAAACATATTAAAAAAAATCATGACATACATAACCTCGAGTTTTCATGGAATTCTTTTTTTGTGAAAAAAGGTTATATAGATGGAAAATCAGTGACATTGATAATATATATTATATATATATATATATATATATATACATATAATCAATGAATACATGTCAAATCGATGAAAATTCAGGTGAAATTATTGGACATTTGTGAAGTTAAAAAAAGGATGAAATCGATAAAATTTGGGTGAAATTTGGGAAAAAATGATGAATCAATTAAATCAGTGTAAAATAGTTAAAATCATTAAAAATATGCGTGTGAGATCGATGAATATTCAGGTTTAACTGGTGAAAAAAACAAGTGAATTAGGTGAAAATATGTTAAACTGATAAAAAAAAATGTAATCGGTAATTAGAAACGAGTATAACTAACAAAAACTAGGTGAAGCCAGTAGAAAAATGTGAAAAAATTATGTTTCTAAAAGAAATAAAATATCAAACTCTCTTAAATATCATTCTACTACGTACCAAAAAAATTTAAAATAGAATTCATCTTATCAATGAACAAAATATGTATATGACTTATCTAAATACTTAATTTTTATTTTGCTAGAGAAGCAAAATGTATTAAAAAATATGAAGACATGCATAACCTCGAATTTTAATGAGGTTCTTTTCGTGAAAAATGGGTAAAATCGATAAAAAGAATTTATGAAATCAATGAAAACATATAAAATTGATGAACACTTATGCAGTTGGTGAAAAAACGGGTGAACACTTAAGAAATTTTAGGAAATATTATATATTTCTATACACATCTTTGCTTAATTATGAACATTTTCAAAAGGGTAAACTACAATTTCCCTCCTTAAAGTATGAGAGTGGTATCAGTTACCCCCTAAAGTATCAATTGTAACACTTAACCCCTCTGTAATAATTTTGTCGTATTTATTCCAAAAATACCTCCACCCCTTTCATAAATAATAATTTCTTTATTAATTTATCAAAATAAAATTATATATTTATGAATTATGAATCCATTAATCCACCAAACAATATTATGTTTTATTTTCTTCATGTCTTTTGTTACCTTTTTTTTTTTCAATCTCAAATTTTTTTCTTCATTTTCATCTCATTTTTTTTATAACCGAAGGAAACAAAAAGTGAAGTAATTGAAACATAATATTGTTTGGTGGATGGATTGATGAATTCATTATTAATAAATATTTTATTTTTTGATAAAGGAATGAAAAAATTAAAACATAATATTATTTGGTGTTAAACTTGAATTTTGCAAGAAATAATTTAAAGAAGAATAATTCGTACAGAATATAAATGAAATAATTATCACAAAATAAAAACTCAAAAAAAATATAAAGAAAAATTTTGGGATACAAATTAAAAAAAATGAAACATAAATTAAAGAAAAGAAATTGTAACATAAATAAAGAAAAAATGAGATGAAAATAAAGAAAATTTTGAGACCATAAAACTGAAGGAAACAAAAAAAATGAAGAAATTAAAACATATTTTTGTTAGGTGGATAAATTGATTCATAATTAATAAAAAGACACATTTATTTTAATAAAGAAATTTATTATTATGTAAGAGTGCGGGGGTGTTTTTGGAATAAAAACAACAAAATTGTTATAGAGGGAATTCGTGTTACAATTGATAGTTAAGGGGGAAAACCCCTTTTCAAAATTATAAAAGATACTACCTCAGTCCCTTTATTTCCAATAAAAAAAAATTTAGAGGAAGAGTTTTAATTAAATAAAAGTTAAAAATGTGGAAATTTTAGGTATTTTTACATACATGTCCTTAAATGTTGTGTTAAATTTGGATTTTTTGCCCTTTGCACTATCGAAATATTGGAAATAGGCATTTTGCACCCTTAAAACTTAGATTTAGCACTTTACACTCTGAAAATATGAAAAATACAGCACTTTGCACCCTCTTTTATTTTCAAGCAAAACTCAAGGGCAAAATAGATAATTTAATTATAAATATTTGGAATTTTGCACCCCCAAAATAAAATTAGCACTTATCACTCTTGAATTAAGAACGAATCAACAATTTGCACCCCTGAAACACAATAAATGAACACTTTGCACCCCGAAACACAAAATTAATACTTAACACCCTCGAATTTAAAAAAAAAAAAACTCAAACCCCTCATTTTCTCCGGCAAAGTTGACTGTCTGGGTGAAAAAAATCTAAGGCAAAGTTGAACTTATCGATTTTTACTCATTCAATTGATGTGCATAGTACATTTAATTTGTACAAGCTAAATTTCATGGCTTGTTAATTTGTTATATGATGTAATCAATCCAAATTCATGGTATTTAATTTGTATATATGTACATAAATGTAGGTTGTTCAATCGGATCGAGAATTTACCTATTTTGCCTTTTTTTTTCACCCCGATGGTCAACTTTGCCCAAAAAAATGAGGTGTTTGAGTTTTTTTAGGGTGTTAAGTGTTAATTATGTGTTTCGGGAGTGCAAGTTGCTAAATTTTTCTTAATCCGAGGGTGATAAGTGCTAATTTATTTTGAGGGTGCAAAGTGCCAATTTCTCAAGTTTTGGGGGTGCAAAGTTCAAATATTTATAATTGAATTACCTAATTTGCCCTTGAGTTTTTGCTTGAAAATAAAAGAGGGTGCAAAGTGCTGCATTTTTGTATTTTGAGGATGCAAAGTGCTAAATCTAAGTTTCAGGGGTGCAAAGTGCAAAAAAGGCTTTAAAATTTAGTAGTGTCAAATCATTACTTTGTATAAGAGTGTATTTTTGAATAAAAATAATTTCATTTATAGAAATGGAGTGTTATTTTGGAACATCCCAAAAAGAAATATTAGTGAAAAATTAGGGATAAATAGAGTATTAAAATTGATGGCAAATCCGAAGAGCTGAATGCAAAAAAATCACACGTATTTTGCCTATTGGCATTATATTAGCGTAATTTCATATTTACAATTTCTTCATAAGTCAGTAAGTCAATAGGGAGGTCATTGATAAGTTTGAGTAAACAGAAGGGTATTGTCAATTTTTAAAATTAATTTGGGGATTATTATCAATTTTTTCAGCAAATATTGTTTCCAACTTACTTTTGAGGAGATCTTTTGCTAATAAAAATAACCCAGAAATTTATTTCCTAGTAAAATAACATATGGAGATTTTAACTAATTAGGCAATATGTATTCTTACATTACCCAAAATAGGTGAGAAAATTGAATCTAGGGCTGTCAATGGGGCGGATTTTAATCCGGATTCGTCCGAATCCGATCCGATTTATTAGGATAATTGTCCGATTAGAGATTCGATTATAAAGATCCGTAGTCCGAAACTCATGGAGCGAATATGGATTTAGGTCGATCCGATCCGTTAAAGATCCGTATCCGACCATAAATAAAAAGAAAAATATATATACATATTTTTTTTTTTTTTATAAAAGTAAGTATTATTAATAATATTTCACTGTCAATTTAAGAAGATAATAATTTATAACTCATTTATAAATTTATTTAAAACAATATTTTCATTCTACAAATATGAATATAGTAAAGAAACTTTGAACATGTTAGCTAAAATTAAATAAAATTGAAAAGTTAATAAACTTGTTTTAGGAAAAAATATTAATTTAACTTTTTAATGCAAATTTATTGGATCCGAAAAAGATTCAATATCTGACTAAATCCGATCAAGATCCACTGGATTAAAAAAATCTCGATCCGAGCACAATCCGAACAAGATCCAAATCCGACAGGATTCGATCCGATATAAATGGAGCTGGATCTAGATGAGGCTGACCAGAATTCGACCCATTGACAGCCCTAATAGAATCAAATAAATAACAATAAGAAAAGAATTACATTTTTTTATGATATCAATTTTTAAAATTCATTCAAACTAAAAAAAAAAAGAATTATGTTATTTATGTAGACATATATTCAGTTCCTGTATTGTGATGGTAAGTAAGTATTCTAAGAATGGCAGTCGTGCATATTCTCAAGTAATAAAACAATAAAAAACAAGTATATTTAATTTAAACTTAAGTTACATAAAACAAATATAACTTATCATACTACAAAATTACCAACAGGTGATTGGTCGAGTGGAAGGGACTAGTCAATACGAAGTAGCGGACTCAAGTTCGAATCTCTGTTGGGAGAGGTTCCCACTTTATGTGTCCGACGCTCCTCGAAAGAGATTATAACTCTTGGGAAACCAAAAAAATACTACAAAATACTTAACTAAAAATTAAATCCCTGAAATATCAGTTGACTTCTGCACAGTTTAAAATCAAACAAAACACAAATATAAAATTTATAATCCATAGTAATATAATGAAACTGAATTAATATACCATATAAAACTATTCAAGTAAACAGCATCAAAGGAATTTTTTTTCTCTCTCCTACGGCTAAAATTCAATTTTGGTACCATAGAATAGGACAATTTTCAATTTTCATACCAAAAGTTCAAAAATCATACAGCCGTTAAGTTTTGCCACGACCGTTTAGTCTCCTCCGTTAAGTGCATGTGAGGGGCACGTGGGGCACTAATCTGCCCGTTCAATTTTGGTACTAATCTGCCCGTTCAATTTTGGTACCGTAGAATTGGGGAATTTTTAATTTTCATACCAAAAGTCCAAAAATCATACCAATTCTCACTCAGCCATTTCAAAATAGGGGGGAAATGCAATTGTCTAAAATTGAGCAGGTTGTTTTTGCAATTATTGCCTTCTTCCTCCTATGGACGATCGCCGGCTTCCGGTGGCCGTTTGTCGAAATTGGTTGAAGATTTTTGTTCCTTTTGTCATGTGCGGAGCTCAACTGTCTATGGCAACCACTTGGGCGGAGCTCAACCGTCTATGGCAGCTACAATAAACCTATGGAAAATGATGTCCACGGTCATGGGAAACTAATGCAACAAGAATTACGAAGTTTGGTTAAGAATCGAAGAAGAAATCACGATTTGAAATTTCGAAAATTTTGACTACAATTCGAAAATTAGAACTCAAATTTCGAATAGATTACTCAAAGGATTGAAAAGATCTTTATATGTACGAGTTCTCCACGCCAAGGGGAACATAAACTCTCAACCAATTCCGACCAAAAGCCACCAGAGCCGGCGGTCGTAGGGGTGGGATCGGGACTGGTTTTCGGGAATTCGGATATTTCGGGACGGGATTTTGAGTTCGGGATTTCAAATTTAAGTCCCAAAACCCGATAGATCAACCAAGGTCCCGTGAGTTTCGGGTACCCGATTTAATTTCGTGATTTCGGGACGGGTTCGGGAGTCCCGAGAATCTAAGTTGCAAATTTAAATTGTGCAAATTAAACTTTTTTTTTAGTTTATTCTTAAAATGAAATGAAAAAAAAAAGTAACATGACTACTAGTCTATTGTAGAACAAACCAATTCAAACATATCACCACAACCATTTCAAAAAAAGAAAAACATAACGGAATTTGGTATGAAAAATGAAATTTTTCCAGTTCTATGGTACCAAAATTGAATTTTATGTTCCAACGGGCAGAATCCGACCCACGTGCTCAGCCCGCCCACGAAGACTTAACAGACACGTGGCAGAAACGTTAAGAAATTTAACGGAAGTGTCTTTTTTGAAACGGCTGAGTAGGAACTGGTGTTATTTCTGGACTTTTGATATGAAAATTGAAAATTGCCCTATTCTATGGTACCAAAATTGAATTTTTGCCTCTCTCCTACTATATAAACCAAAAAAAGAGCTGCTATGATTACTCTCAGAGAACATTCTTTCATCAGTGTGAACTCAATTTCTCTCTAATGCACTGCATGCACCGCCTCCATCCTCCTATATAAGCAATCACTTATCCAGGAACTGGTGTCCTGATATAACAGTCTTTACACAGGATTATTCATACAAGAATAAAAATTTCAATACCTATATTTCGACGTCGCCGAATCCTGAGGAAAGCCAGGTATTTCTACAAAAAAGCACAACTAAATCTTCAATTCATATTAAATTTGTATTATGTTATTTATGAGATCGATAGTAATGCAGAAAAAATAAATTCTGTTTGATATTAAATATTTTTTCTGCATGACCAAGTACTTTTACAGTTATCAATTTACTTATGTTTACTATCAACCTACACAGGACACCTTTTTGTACTATGAAGATACGCTATATCCAAGAAATTACCCCAAGTTCACGCGGTTGGACAGCCAAAGTTATCGTATGCGACAAAACTCAGTCGAGGCTCTCACTAACAAGTCCAACACCCTATCTACGAATAATTATAATGGATGAAAGGGTAAATTCTTGTCTAATTTTTTAAAAACGAATTCTGATCTAGAGAGGATATATAAAGGTCATTTTGGTTTTGTGTTAAAGTTATCTGGTTATTAATTATTTAGTGGTTACTTGCTTTTTAATTTCGTAGTTTTCGATTATTTAGTGTTATAAGCCTAAAATATTCTTCCATGCCTAATAATTTCTAAACTAACTTTTCCCCAGGAACAATGAGTTATAGCAACAATTTATGGAACCGACATTAGTGCAGTTGGAGAGCAACTTGAACTATATAAAACTTACAACATATCCAACGCTATTGTTGGCCTACAGGAAAGTAAATATAACATATATAACTACCCGTTTCAATGGACATTAAGATACTTTACCAAAATCTAGCCTAAAAAATATGACATTATCCACCCCTCAATACTTAACTATCGATTCTCATCACTACTAGGCCTTAACAAATACATTGGCAAAAAATACTGATAGGTAAACATTTATTCCGTATTTATATTTATTCTATTGACATCACAGCAAAAAACAGAAGTATTTATTAACAATTTTTATGAAACCAGATATTTTGACAATTGTTGTTGAAAAAAAGGGACAACAGTATATCAAAGTCCTTGGAGAACAAATGCTAAAGGAGTATCTAAATGTGAATGAAGAGTAAGTATTCCTCAATTTATTACCACTTTTTCTTGTCTGAATTAGATATCTAATTTATATTTAAACTAATACTAATCTTGTATGTGAAACATAATAGAAAAGCAATCACTTTATGGAATAATATTAGGTAAAGTGACCGAAACTGAAATTAAAAGGCGCGAAAGCTGAGTCCATCTCAATCGAAGACTGCATGACAATTTTCAAAGCAGGTGACAAAGCTTGGATTGGCAAATTAATCCTATTGTTCGGTGACACAAGAGAAACAAAATGATTACTACCCACATGGGAAGAGAGAAGAGGAAGGAGTAATCTTAGCCGGTGATTGAAGGGAAAATCAAGGTCGTTGAAGAGATTTTGTTTTTTTTGTGAGAGAATACAAGACTGGCGTCGTTTTGATGGCTGGGGCCTGGGGTTTTTAAAAAGAGGGAAAAAAACTTTTGGTTTCAAACTTTACCCCAAAAAATACTTTTGATACTATAATTCGTAGAAAAATAGATTTGGTACCACAATTTAGAGAGTCTTAACACATTTAATCATTCCGTTAAATTTTGGATGGAAATTTCGCGCGTGACCATCACGCGCCCGTTAAATTCACGAGTTTTGCACGTGACAAATCGGTCAAAACACTTTTGGTCCCAAACTTTACCCCAGAAAATACATTTGGTACCATGCTTTGCAGAAAAACAGATTTGGTACCACAATTTACATACTCTTGACACATTTAGTGTCCCCGTTAAATTGATAAAAATCACATATAATGAACAGACAACAATTTCTCTAAAAGATTTGATAAAAAATTCAAAGTGTACTTAAATCTTTGAAAATATTCTTAACAAAAGTACCTTGGATACCTGACTTGGTGCACTTTGACTTGCACTTGTATCCATGGATCAAAAATTCATTTCGAATGTATGTTTCAGAGAGCCAAATATTGAAAACTTTTCGAGACTATTCGGAAATATTTTAGAAACACTAAGGAAAATTTGTAAAAAAAGTTACTAAATTTAGGAAAATAATTGAGTTTAAGGCAAATAAATAGTTTCAGAATTACATCTTGTTTTCGTTTCGCCAGATTCAAAAATGGAAACTTTTCGATGTTTTCGATGGAAAAGATGGAACTTTTGACTGGTGCTTGTATCAACATTGGAATACAAGTGCAAGTCAAAGGGCACCAATTCAGGTATCCAAGGTACTTTTGTTAAGAATATTTTTAATGATTTAAGTATATTTTGTGATTTTTATCAAAAATTTTAGAGAAACTGTTTTGTGATTTTTATCAATTTAACAAGGACACTAAATGTATCAAGTGTATGTAAATTGTGGTACCAAATCTGTTTTTCTGCAAAGCATGGTACCAAATGTGTTTTCTGGAGTAAAATTTGGGACCAAAAGTGTTTTGACCGAATTTTTCACGTGCAAAACTCGTGACCAATTTGAACTTGACGCGCTTGACGCGAGCGTGACGGTCACGCGCGAAATTTCCGTCCAAAATTTAACGGAATGACTAAATGTGTCAAGACTCTCTAAATTGTGATACCAAATCTGTTTTTCTGCGAATTATGGTACCAAAAATATTTTTTGGAGTAAAATTTGGGACCAAAAGTATTTTTCCCTCTTTTTAAAAAAGTAGGAACAAAACGACGATTAATTATGCAACATAGATATATGGCTGACGAATGTAACTATTTTTTCACAGGTTAAATTGTCTAAATAAGACATGTATATACTGCACCGCTCATTAAATTAATTTGCAGTGCAGAACATTGGAACTTACTATTTTGTTTGTTTATAATCATCACAACTTCATCTTTTAGTTTTATGACAATAAAAAAAAAAAAAGAAAAACCCTGAGTAAATTAAAATAATATATGTATATATTCATACATGTTACAATATATAAAGTTAAGTTTCATAAGTAATAAATTACATAATTTTTAAAAATAAGTTCTATTTAGTAATTTAATACTACTAATTATCGGGAAATATGTTTTCTTGTTATCATAAGATAGATTAATTTGCAATTTTAGTAGCATTGAATATGAAAATGCACATTTGGTACCATATGATATGTTTTCAATTGCAACTTTGGTACAAAACCCATTTTTTCTCCGATATTTATAGCAATTTATCCCCCTATGAATTAATAAATGTGACAATTTATCCCCCTATGTTACGAAACATTTTTCATGTTTATTCTCAATTTTGCAAGTGAGTTACACTCTCCAGGTAAAAGAGGTAAATTGCTTTATAATTTTTTTTTACATTGGATAAATAATTATGCATTTAATTTCAGCTTCATAGTTCTCCACAAAATCCCTATATAGTCGACGTTAAATCGAAAACAATTTAAATAAAAGAAGACGAGCCGGAAACATTTGGAGATTTTAATTCTAAAAACGATATATTTTATCTCCAATGGCAAATACTTGGCTATTTTGGATGTGGTAAAATGACAAGTGTAATCAACAAATATAAATTATATTTACCAATAAATAGTATAATATGATTATTTGAATTCGAAGGAATAATAATTGAGTCTAACATGAGCCGTTGATTTTTTTTGATGAATTTTGTCTTTTTTGCACTCATTGACTTGATTCTAATTGAGCTTCAAAACTTATTAAATCAAATGCTAATTTATTTTTCTTTTTGTACAATTGTAATTTATAGGAAAATGTAAGGCACTGTATTATATTAGAACTGCACAAAGCTATCCCATGAAATGGTTTTTGAACAAACTATCATATGAAATGTTGATTGCATATCTTGACGGTGAAGTTTGCATGAGTGTGCACGGAGATTATTATATGCTTCATGCAAACTATACCGTCAAGATTTGTATGGATGGGATTTTTTTGCCAAATATTTAATATTGTAGTATGTAGGGTCAGTTGAGTTATCATGCAATAAAAAAAAAAAAAAATATATATATATATATATATATATATATATATATATATATATAAATGAGGGATGTCATAGGTTTAAGATTAGTCTAGTGTAAGCTTAGAGGTTATTAATAAAAAAAAAAAAGGCGTGAATGTTTCATAATTTTTTTAGTGCTGATTAAAAATACCCTTATTTAAGTTGTAAAATGATACTTAATTTAATTTAATAGTGAATATTTAAAATTAATTAAAGAGTTATTATTGGACAAGAACTCTTATTATATATGTATATATATCATACATTAAATTCTAAAATTTAGTAATTATCTCCTACATAACTTTTATAATCTCAGTTTTCTTCTCCTATGACACATAAAAGAGAATCATAAATAAATGTATAAACAATAATGTTATTTTAAGTAGTTCCTACAATATATATTAAATCCTAATTTTTAGAAATTATATCTTACATAACTTTTATAATTTCAATTTTCTTCTCCTATTAACACATAGAAGAAAATCACAAATATTGGTTAGAACGGGAGTTGGTTGGTATGTGTACATTGTTCCATGATATTGGAAATGCCCAGTCATGAGTTTTATTCTAGAGTGTGAGCTTATTTTGTTAGGCATAAGCACTGCTTTGGTTCGTTGTATAAACATTGTTCTAAGGATCATTAAATGGACTGCTGAACTTTATTCTGGAGTTCGAGCTAATTTCGTTCGTCGTAAGCGTTGGTTTGGTTGGTTGCTTGTCCATGGTGTGCTCAACTTTATTCTGGACTACGTTTTGTTCGTCATAAGAGGTGGTTTGGTTGGTTGTTTGTCCATGGTTTTGTTTGCCCTGTATAAATATTGTGCCATGAATTTGGGGTAAGGGTAAGGACCGTTAAATTAACTGCTCAACTTTATTCTGGACAATGAGCTTATTTCGTTCATCATAAGCGCTGGTTTGGTTTGCCTGCCCATGGTGTTTGTGGAGAAAACAGCCCTGTTCTTGAGATGTTAATTCCGAGTGTCTTTTGAAGTTGTGAGTTGCAATCTCTGACTTATGTTATTGTTTACTAGCAGTTCTGAATCTTGCCTTTGATAGTTGAAGTATCATATATATGTTATTTGAAACTAATTAGATGGTCTTATGGTAACACAAGTATTAGTCTAGCATCACATCTTCCTGGACCAAATTTGTGGGCATGCAGCTTGGGTTTTCAGTACTGAGTTATTTTTTATGCACGCTCATCTCTTCTTGTCTGCATTCTTATGAATGTGTTACAAGTCTTATGACATTTTAACCCAGTAAAAGGGATGTGTAAATGATGTACTGTCCTTTTGTTTCTTAATTTTCAGGCAACAAAGAACTATGGAAAGGCTGTCCAGCTCAATTGGAACAGTCCCCAGGTAACAATTCAAAGTAATTTAATCTCACTGAGGTGAACATGGTCTTCTATCCCAGTATTGGATCAGCTATTATAACAGTGCTCCTCAAAGTTTCTTGATTTACTGATAATACCTCGTACCTTTTCATTCAACGTGTACCAGGATGTATCTTTTATATGTTATGAACCTCTCCAGATCTTTTCTACATTCTGCATTCCCTTTTTCCTTGTAGAATTGCATTTTGATGACATTGTTAATTTTGTTTATTTCTTAGTTGATACGATAATTGCACAAATGATACCTTTAAGAAGGTTCGTACACCTTTTTTTGCTGGCTGCCTTATTTTTCTTTATTTATCTGGAATTAAGGTCTTATAGGCTTTGCAGCCGGTTCTTACAAAGATATATATATATATATATATATATATATATATATATATATATATATATATATATATATATATATATATATATATTTGTTAATTAGATCGAACACAAGGATGTGATTTGAAAATAACCCTTATCATACATACAACCATTTTTCTTGAAGCTTATTAAATTCTGTGATCTCTGTTACTGATGCTAATTTAATAGTCGAAACATTATTTGACAACTTTTACGTTTTTACGTATTCTTGTTTTTATTCGAATACGTGCTCTTTATGGATGTCCTTTGGTGTGTATATAACAGGAGTACTATTTCAAACTGCTTCTTTTGTGTCATTCTTTCTCATTTCTCATGGATACTGCATCACATGCCATCGCCTTTCGTAGTCTGAACGTCGAACCTTGGCTGCTCTGGAATGTGTCTTCTACTTGAATCTTGTTGGTCACAGAGCTTCTATACCTTAGTTCTCTGTGAGTTTCCTTTTTCTAGCACAGGTGGCTAAGATGAAGAAGTCATCTAGAATCTTCTTCTTATTAAACTTTTGGTTCGAGTTTATGCCGTTTTCATATTGGATAAAATGAGCCTGAGTAGAACGATATTTCATTGTTGTTTTTTTACTTTATTTTAATTACAGGTGCTCTTGTTACTCAACTATTTCATCATGTTCTATGTGATATTTCACCAAGTTTCTCAGAACTTAATACTTCTGAGGGATCAGTTCACCATCATAGAAGACGAGGATGTCCAGGCAATGCACGAGGCGGTTTACACGAAATATATCATGTTCAGGTATGCACCAATCCATACCTTAGTCTTCATGAATGAATACCGCAATCTGACCTGAACTTTATGACTTTTGTATTTGTTCAGGAAATTTCAAGGGGCAATGCACATTGTAGCTTTATTAGAACTTGCTGTATGTAAATGTTTATGGATCATATGTGAACATATAAATATATATTCATAGTTTAATTTGTGCAGTAATAGGGCATTTGATTTTTTAGATACTAATAAATATGGACCATTCATCGGAAACTTATTGGATCTGGTTGAATGCCATTAAATTTCATCTTCTTTTATTTTAATGGTTGTCATATGCTTTTGATTTCTACTATAATCCTGCTTTATTCTAAATGGCAGATTCTAATTTCATGTTATTTCTTTGAAGTTTAGGTGGCTGTGTTGAATAAGGATGTGGATGTGGAACAAGGCTTCCATGTAATGTATGAAATGGTACAAGTTCTTGATTTTTTTCTTAATTTTTCAATAATTTTGCTATTTATTGGGCTTTCTCGTTTATATTTTGTTTTTCTGTATTATGTTTTCCATCTGGTTTCATTATTTTGTAGACTAAGTTGTTTATCATATGTGTTAGGGACTCATGATTGTGCCCCTGAGGGATGAAAACCGCGGAGAGATGGCAGGAATGTTAACTGCTTCAGATTTTATTTTGATTTCAAGTCAGGTAGTTCTTTTTCTCAGTAAAATGAATTTGCCCTGAAGTTCAGGGCCTGAACTTTAACTTTAGGGAAATAGTTAAAACAAGAAATGGGGCAGTTATATCATCTATTGATCTTAATATGCATGATTCTATCTTACTTCAGTATAATGAGTTTATATAATTTAGTTGTTCCTAATGAGCTATTCAATAGAAGCAAAAGTTGTTACAAGTAGACTTGTAAGACGAATAGTTTCTTCATGGAAAAGCTGGAAACTTCAAAACCACAGAGAGATGAAAGGAACTTCTATTCCTTTTCCAAGAAGGCCTCTAATCCACGTAACTTACTTTTACTTATCATCTTTGCAGTTATTTTCAACTGAATTTTTTTTATTTACAACACACAGGCTGGTCCGGACGAGTCTCTAGGCGATGTGGCTTCAAGAATTCTACAGTATTACATTTCTTCTGTTCCCATTTTACATTCAGAGAATGGATCTTGTCCTCGGTTATTAAATGGAGCATGCCTTGCTGGTATTTTAGAAAGTATGCTTGGTGAACTTTGTTCAAAGATTAACTTTTTTATTTTTTATTAAGTTACTGGATATTAACTAATTAATTTGGATATTTCCTTCTTTATTTCAAATTTAAGATATATGCAGGCATATTAGAAACCATCTTGGATATCTTCCTCCTCTTCAACAATCAGTTGGTTTCCTTGCAATCGGTACATAGGCTATAGAAGTTGGAAGGGCAAGTGGTTGTCCTTTGTTGACATTACACCCTAACGACTCTCTTAATACAGCTCTAACTTTATTAGTAGAAGGTAAAGTAATGACATCCTTAGTTTTGTTTTTCTTTGGTCAATCTAAATCAGTTCGTAATTTTCCTCGGATAAAAACTACTATGAATACTAAGTTTTTCATTGCTTCCCAACTCGATGATTTGTTTTTCTCTTTTTGGTATTATCTTAGTGCAGCTCAAATAAGTTCAGTACCCATAGTTGATGGAGAGGGTAACTTGATAAATATGTACTGTAGAAGGTAATCATTGTCTTTGAATTGGCTCTTCAAGCCATAATTTTTATCTTGTTTTTTGGGCTACTGGTATTATTTATGATTTGAATCATGTGTACGCAGCGATATGATCACCTTTAAACTGAGTCATGTTCCTTTATAAATATATATTGTGGTCATTACAGTTTCAAAGTAGATCAATTGATTGGATGTCTATTTGCATAATCTTTGAATTGATCAGGCAGCAGAATTAGAGATTGAGGCATATCCACTGTTGGATAAATTTGCAGCAAAGATCAGCACACTGAATTTAGAACGAGTTCGTAGATTAAAAAGCAGACTTGTTGCATTAACTCGAATTGATTGTAAATTGACAATTGTGTGTTATGTTTTCCAGTTATTATTGACTATCATCATTGCGACTCCTTTGATTTGATTTAAATAATTGAGTGCTCTTTTTGATTTCTGCTGCTATTTTTTTTCCTTCCTTCGGTAAGTTTTCTTCTAATGCTTCGATGATATTTAATTCTGGAGTGTGAGTTTATTTTGTTAGGCATAAGCAATGGTTTGGTTTGTTGTTATAAAATATAATTGGTTAGAATGGGAGTTGGTTGGTTATGCATAAGCACTGGTTTGGTTCGTTGTATAAACGTTGTTCTAAGGATCATTAAATGGACTGCTGAACTTTATTCTGGACTACGAGCTAATTTCGTTCGTCGTAAGCGGTGCTTTGGTTGGTTGCTTGTCCATGGTGTGCTCAATCGTTCGTCATAAGAGGTGGTTTGGTTGTTTGTCCATGGTTTTGTTTGCCCTGTATAAATATTGTGCCATCAATTTGGGGTAAGGGTGAGGACCGTTTAATTAACTGCTCAACTTTATTCTGGACAATGAGCTTATTTCGTTCATCATAAGTGCTGGTTTGGTTGGTTGCCTGCCCATGGTGTTTGTGGAGAAAACAGCCCTGTTCTTGAGATATTAATTCCTAATGACGCTTCTTCCTCTGGTACACATTTTGAACTGCCTGTTCAACTGTGTGATATAACTAAATTAATATATACTGTGCATTTTTTATTTTTTATCTTATTTATGAACTGGTTGCCTGTTTTGTTTTGTAGGTTCTTCTACGTTCACGCGCGTGCCTGTTGTTTGTGCAAAGAAATTAGTTGGACGGTTTGACAGGATTCACGATTATCCTCGTTCTCCTTGGGTCTTACATTGTGTTCTATTGTTAAGGTGTGAAGTATATTGTTTTTTCTGTGGATTGCGTTTGTTAAGAGTTTCCCACACAATTTGTTTGACAGGCTAGTTTGAAGAGGCATGAGCGTGACTATGCTGTTGCTCAAAAGGAGATTTTTGACCTCCAGAAGCAGGTCTGATTAGGTTTTATGTTTTAATGTTCATTTTTTTTACAGTGATTGACCTATGATTGTTGACATTTTAAACCCTACCCCCGCTTTTCCTATTACCATAGGTTGCTGTCCTTCTAAAGGAGTGTCGAGATGTTCAGTTGCGTTGTGGATCTGTTGCTCGTAATGGTGATGAGTTAGGTCTTGTTGCTTTATTGAATCCTGAATCTGATGCGGAGAATATTATATCTGAACAGCTGGTAATCTATTTTCCCCCTTGATATTCTATGCAAAGACCTTTCTTGTTTGGACTTGTAACTGTGCTTATGGTACCGAGTCTTATTTTTGCAGTTGACCTTCAAGGATATAAATGGATTAGTTGAACAGAATGTTCAGCTGCGGAGTCTTGCTCGTAACCTTTCCCACCAGATTGAGGAGAACGAAGCAGAGTTAAAGGCATGGATAAGTTTTTTGTTAGTAGTATTTACCAAATCCGTCTTATTTTAACAATAACAACATTGAGCTCAAAAGTTTCTGAAACCATACAGGAGAAGTTTGAGAAGGAACTTCAGAAACAGACTAATGAGACTGCATCTAAAGTTAACGCAGTGTTGCTTAGGGCATAGGAGCAAGGGAACATGATTGAATCACTTCGTAACTCTGTAAAGTTCCTTATGTGCTTTGATTTGTTCCTTGTTTCAGTTAATTATGTCGTACTGGGTTGGGAATTTTTTTTCCGTTATCCTGATCATATATTAATTTATTGTTCCTTTTCTTGTTTTCAAATTAGGTGGCTATGTACAAGAAGTTATATGAAGAGGAGCATAAACGTCGTTCTTCTTATCCTCATCCTCGAGAAGTTGTTCCTGGTTATCTCCCACAATCCCTTTATTTTTTAAATACATCCCACCAGCCTTCCCATTTTCTTGTTCTGGACTTTCTTGTAGTGTCACTTCTGTCTATACAGTGACTGATGTTTGGCATTACATCAACCTTTTAAACTCTTAATTGTTTCTGTTTTGTAATGAATGTCTTGGACTCATGGTTTGATTAGGCAAGAAAATGAGGGTAAAAACTTTATATGATGATAACCTCTTGGTTTTACCCTGAAAGCGAATGGGAAGTGATGCTTGTGAGCAACATCATATGCTCTAGCTTTTGTTTTTGGGGAGAGGTCATTAACTAGGAAATTGCATAATTTAAAAACTACCCGTCAGTCATCGACAAATGGAATGGTGAATAAGAAGAAATATGAATATCGGATGGTAGTTTCAATTTATTAATTGCTATTTTGGATTGTGAGTGCTAACTTGAAGTCCTACATATCCTTTCATTTGCACTAAATGTGGGAATAGTCAATCTGCTTTTTATGTTCCTGTAATACGGTTACTTAATCTTTATCATTAGTAGTAATCATTATTGGACTGAGCAATCCTTTATACGGAATTATGAAGATATGTGAACACCAACTGGGTTTTCGTTGTTCTTATGCCTGTTCTTTTTGCATTGCTCTTACATGTAATTAAGAATGCTACTACTATTTCCTATTTTTGAACTCCTGTTAATTCATCTCTCTGTTTTTCTCCTATATTAGGAAGTTTCCCACTTCTGTTTTTCCGTGTTCTTGTTTCTTTTGTTCAAGTGGTTGGGGGTTGGGTTGGGTTGGGGCATGCTCAGGTCAATAGCCAAAGAACACAGGGTATAGGAGCTATGGTAAAAAGTTCATGTCCATAGGTGTGCAGTTTTGTAGTTGGAGATAGCTTCCCTTATTCATCTAGGCTTATTGTTATTCTTTTTTCCTGAGGTTATTATTATATCTTGTGCTCACATAAATGATGTTTTCGACATTGCAGATCAAGGTAGCAGGGAGATTGTTCTCTTGCACGAAACTAGTCATGTACGTCTCTTAAAAAATCTCTGGAAGAAGAAGATCCAATTGACATATGGCTATCACTTTAATATGTTCATATCCTTTGTTTCTTATTATATGCAACACTTAACAGGAAACCTAATCAAAAGCGCAAGAGCAGGGTTTTGAGCGTGTGAAGAAACTTGAAGAAGATTTAGCAGAATCTATGTACTCCTTATATTTCTTCTCTTTTTATGTCCCTATTCTCTCTCTTTCCCCTGGTAAGTGAATCATTTTTGTTTCTTAGTCTTATTTCATATTTTGTTGGTGGATAAATTTCTGGGATGGAACTTTTGAGTGATGTACTTTTCCCTAAAGTCACCTCTATTTATTAATACAAAGCTGGATATGATTATTATTCTCCAGTAACTGTTGGGATATCTTGTTACTTTCCATCATTCAGAAGGAACCACTGAGATGAGCTTGGTGACAATAAATTGCTATTGTTTAAAGTAGATGATGGCATTTAATGACCCGGTTGATAAATAAATGTTGTTTGGATGGTTTAACTTAACTAGATTTTCTCAGTCAGCAAATTCTCTGCTCCCAATTGTTTGATTAATGGAAATAAGTTGAGTTGATAGGTTGTAATTGAGATATAACTCCTTTACCATTCAGTTTATTGACTACATGAAGTGTTGCTTGTTCATGGAACTTTTTACTTTTTTTTGGAGTAGTAAAGTGTCATTATCCTCGGATACCTCGCAGAACGAGCTTGTTGAGGTCTTACTAAGAGCATTGGGGATCTAAAATTTCATATGGCTAGGTTGTTGAAGAATCAGGGTTTCTGTTGGGCTCTCAGATGTGCAGTTCCCATTTGGCTATATTGCTAGGAACTGCAAATGTGATATTTGTTGAAAATGTTGCATCAAGATTTAGGTTAATGATGGCTACATGTCCTAATGTGTGGTGTACTAGCGCCAGTAATATTACTATGTGCAATGAAGGTGCAAGTGTTGGTGCTGTTTAATGTTTGGTGTACTTATGACAATAATATAATTCAGTGCTAGGAAAGTGCAAGTTTTAAGTGCTGTTGAAACTTTAGTCTTCCAATATAGAGTTTTGACTGGAGTTGAGATTTTATAGACTGCATGTCATACTGTTGAATGCACATTGATGCATTTTATCTTTAAAATTAGTGAGCATTGAACAAATGGTTTAGTATTACTATTAGGATTGTGATGGTGATGATTGATTGTCATGATGAATGAGAAACTATCCGGGTGAATAAATTATGTGATTGCCGATTTTTTGAATGATCTATACTGCATTCTCTCTTAAATTCATTCTATTTTTAGCTTTAAAATATGATATTCCGTAATCAGGTCAGTTGGCATTTATCTTCATTATACATTTAAGCCTGCAAAGGCTGAAAAAACAATTGTGTGAATTTTTTAAACCACCATTTATATATTCCGATTTAGTGGTGTATTTTTGAAGGACCACACTCTTTTACCTCTTATTAGACCACCATATTCAAGACATGGTTTTTATCAACCAGGACCAGCATAATGTCACTGCGAGCTGAGCGTGACAAGTTATCTCTGTAAGCTCAATTTGCACAAGAAAAGCTTGCCAGATTTATGAAAGACTTTGAGCATCAGGTTGATTAGTTTGTAAATGTATCTCTTTAAAGGGACAGATCTTGCAGTTTTTTTGTCTTTTTCTTTCTAAAATAACACATTTTTCAAGCTTTTGGTTTGACATATGCAGCATGTTTTATGATTTATGGCAGAGAGAAGAATTTAATGCAATCATATCAAGAAATGTTGAGTTCTCGCAGTTGATAGTGGACTACCAGAAAAAGCTGCGTGAAAGTTTCGAGTCTGTAAATGCATCTGATGAACGTTCCCGGAAGCTAACAATGGAGGTGGTTTTGTTACCTTTATTGATATAATTATCAGCATATGTTACAATCATAATATTGAGTTTTGTATGGTTGTACAGGTCTCAATTTTGAAGAATGAAAGGGAAATACTGCAGAATTCTGAGAAGAGAGCTTCTGATGAAGTTCGTAGTTTGTCCGAGAGGCTTTACCGGTTGCAGGTCTTTACCCCCCCACCCCCCCTAAAAATATACAAGTATAGGAAGTGTAAAAGTATACAGAAAAAGGGGTAAATTAAATTCCTTTTCTTTGTTTCTTGGTTCTCTATTGAGTTTATCTTATTTGTATAATTGTATTCACAAAGTTTTTAATTGGGGATTAGTGAGTGATTTGTGTATATCATTGAATAATTAAATAATGTGACTATGAAGCAGGAGAGAAATAATAAAAGGTGGGTGAAGTATAATGCTTGTCATGCTCAAAGTCTCGACTTTATTCACTTGTACTAATAAAGCATTATCTTTATTCTGTTTTTTTTGGATTATTTGTTATTCTTATATGAGAATGTATGACATTGGTTAAGATTGTTGTACAAGAAATCAAATTTTAAAAATTTGGTTGAAACTCGCACCAAGTTATTCAAGTTCGTATGATTAAAACTTAATGAGTTAGGTTTGTTATACATAACAAATTAACTATCAGTCTATAGCTTAATTATCCTCAATTTCAAAAAAATATAGACTGATAGTTAATTATTTAAAAGAAAAAAAAATCATGCCACCTGCACTCAACATGTAGTTCACGTAAAGCTTCTTCAACTCAATTCTGTTAAAAACAAAGAAAATCAAACTAAACTTTAATAAAAATGATCTTCACTAAGAAAACATTTTCACATCTTCGAACATCAAGCCCTCAAAAAAGTCTATTTTTGGAATATCCAGGCCCTCAAAACAGACACAGCTATTTCCGGCAATCCTCTTTGTGGCCTTTTTTTTCCGTTGGGGAGTGGATGCAATCTATAAGACATTTGCAGTGTGAGTAGCTACTTTAATATAAGTACTGTTCTTGATCAACTTTATATGTTCAATTTTACAATTGTCAATGAACTCCTGCTCTCATTAGTTTAATTGCTCCGGGAACTCCACTTATTCTGGAATTATTGGGAATGGTTTTGACTTCTGTTTTCCATTCCTACTTTATGTGGTGGCCTTATTCACTTTATTTTCATTGTAGGTGAAAGTACTTATATGGTAATCAAGGACCATAATCATCTAGAAAAGAAGATCTAGATGAAATTATTGAATATACATAAAATCCTGAAGAATACAATACATCGGTGCACCAGCCATACAAAAACTCAAAACATCATGTTTGTTCTTCTAGAATAGATGAAAAGACGAAATACATGTTTTTATGGTAAAATTGCAGAAAATGTCCCAAATTAATTAGTGATTTTAGATTTTCATCCCAAACTATATTACCTCACCGAATTTCGTCCCGTAATTTAAAATTTGTTAGAAATATCGTCCCAACCTAATTACTAATTTTGCTTTTTCATCCCAATTATATCAACTCGCCGAATTTCATCCCATAATTTACCTTTTTGTATGAATTTGTCCCAATGTTAAATTTTTAATTTAATGGAAATGACGGTTCAATCTTGTAATTAGTCTGGGATGATTTCTGCAATATCATATAATTATTCAGTGCTTAGTTTGTGATGATTTTTGCATTATAGTTTGCCTTTGTATAATAAAAATAATGTTTAGTATGTAAAAGAATAAACTATGATCGCACTTATCTTTATGGAATTTTTTATTTTTACAATTTACAACATAAATATACTTCTACGAAATCATAAAAGCAACAAAGGTATAAACAGAAACACATAAACAATGGGCGCCAAACACCGCGCCTTGCGCGGTATCAATACACCTAGTATATATATATATGCTTGTGAGATCGATGAAAATTCAGATTTAACTAGTGAAACGAGTATAACCAAGAAAAATAGGGTGAAGCCAGTAGATAAATGTGAACAATTTTTGTTTCTAAAAGAATAAAATATCAAATCTCTTAAATATCATTCTACTACCAAAAAAAAAAAGTTAACACAAAATTCATCTGACCTATGAACAAATGCATATTACTTAACTAAAAATGCAATTTTTATTTGGCTAGAGAACCAAAATATATCCAAGAATATCAAGACGTGCATAACATCGAATTTAAGAATCTATGAAATCAGCGAAAACATATAAAATTGATGAACACTTATGAAGTTGGTGAAAAATGGGTGAAATCGGTCAAACTAGTGCCCGTGAAATTAGTAAATACTTGAGAAATTGATGGAAAAATTCGGGTAAAATTCGTGAACAATGGATGAAATCGGTAAAACAGTGAAAAATGAGTGAAAATTATTGGAAAAAACAAGAAAAAATGGGTAAAAGCATGCATGTGAAATCAATTAAAATTTACTTGAAATTTGTGAAAAAGCATATGAGATTAGTGAAAAAGCATGTGCAATATGTAAAAATAGGGTAAAATGATCAAACGAGTAGAATAGTAAAAAAAAAGTTTAACCGACTAAAATAGGATGAAACCTTTCACCCGGAGAAAAATGGTTTAAATTAGATTAAACAAAAGAAAATTATGAAAAATGAGAAACCAATAAAATTTGCAATAACAGATACAAATGGGAAAATCAATAATAAACAATGCTAGACCTGTAAAAATGAATGAAAACCACAAAAAAAATGGTTAATCCGATGAAAATACGGATTGAACTAATGAATTAAATAGATGAAAAATAACTTACGTAAGTGAAAAATGCATTTCAAATGACATTTGAAAGAATATGAAATCTACTCAATAATGAACCCAAATCCATTTGATCAAAAAGTAGGAGTTCATTATTTTTGTTGTCAATCAATGGATCTAAGCTAGATATTTTAGTTCTATTGAGTCTATTAAATTAAATATCAGTCATTAATATGTGATATTTTATAAAATAATAAAGTTAATTTTACTGAAATTTACAAAATAATTTTACATGAAATTAATTTGACGTACTTGCACTTTTTTTATTTTTGATTAAAAGTATATAGGGATTGTATACTATTATGTTGTTGAGTTTCCTATATGTTTGGCATAACACCCCCGAGTCGTATATTTATTTCTATATTTTAAAACTCAAGAATTTAGGATAGAATTATAAAATTGCACTCTATACCTGCCAATTTGCAATATGGCATGTTGCGCCCACATTCATTCTCCACTAAGTCTTCCACCCTCCAAGTTTCATCAACAAATAGTAAAATAAATAATATTTATTGTTGGTGTCTAACAATCTGTGTACTTAAATATTTCGATTTATCACAAAAAATAGTGAGAAATACTTACTTGTATCGAAACCAAAAATCACTTCAATCTTTACGTAAAAAGCAAGGAAATTAGACTGAGGCTTGCCGAAACAAATTTCCTTAAGACAATATTTTCGGGGCTGCCACGGTGCATACAGTTTGACTCCCGGTAGTCTCCCAAGATACAACAGTCTGTTGTTCATTATTTGCACAAATAATGAACCCACGGCGAACCGAAGCAAATAGAAAATTCGACATAAATTTAAAGTTGAGATGAGAGTAGTTTTTTTATTATTGTCGGAAAAAGGATGCTTAATTGGCCAGATTAAGTCTCCTATTTATAGGCACATAAATGTCTATTCGCAAGAGACACATCACTTGGATTGCATTGTTTCGGTCCAAAGGGTACCTCTTCAGATCGAACAGACGCAACCCCTTAATTACTCTCAATCAATTTTATTCACATATATATTGTAAAATCCAACAATCCCCCACATGAATAAAATAGTTCTTCGTGTCCCGTATCACAGGACATATTATGTCGAAGTATTCTTTAGGTATAATTCCGCATCGGGATAGGTGAAATATTTCATCTTGAACCTTCCCTAGTTATAGCTTATCAGATTTACTTAGCCAATCGGTGAAATATTTCATCTTGAACCGTCGGCTGTTGGTGTAAACCAAGACAATAAACCTAACACAGCATTAAATCGATTTGCTTCAAGTTCTCGGTTGTGTTCGTTTTGGCCCTGAACAATCTTGGTTATGCGAGTGCTTTAGAGAATTCCAGCCTATAATGAAAATCTCAACGAGCCGACCCAGCTCACACTAACATAGGTGACCGCATCTATCAAGAGTATCCTACCATACTCCACTTGTTCTTGACAAGGTATAGACGTCATTAAAAGCGTTTGCTTAACCTTATAAACGCGGTAGGCTTGCACTTATTG